>JAHRHZ010000008.1:7611742-7634127 GCA_024137785.1 Ginglymostoma cirratum | reverse complement strand
TACTCATCCCTCACACCCCATCACCCATCTCTCCCCTCCCCAATACTTCTTATCTGCATTCCACAGGGGGACCACTCTACCCAGGACAACCTGGTCCATTCTTTATCCATTCCCAACAAGTCCTCATACATCCACGGCATCTCCCCAGGGTAATCACAGAAGGTGTAACACCTCAGAGATAGCAGGAACTGCAGATGCTGGAGTCAGGGATTACAAGGTGTGGAGCTGGATGAACACAGCAGGCCAAGCAGCATCAGAGGAGCAGGAAAGCTGACGTTTCGGGTTGGGACCCTTCTTCAGAAAAGGTGTCACCCCTGATCATTTACCTCCTCCCTCCTCACCATCCAAGGCCCCAGACACACCTTCCAGGTGGAGCAGCAATTTACCTGCACTTCGCTTGATCTAATCTACTGTAATCATTGCTTACCATGTGGTCCCCTCTGCCCTGGGGAGTCGAAACACAGACTTGTTGACCACTTTGCAGACCGCCTACACTCTGCCTGTAAAAATGACCCCAAGCTTACAGTTTTGCCTATCACTTCAACACGCCACCATGTTCTCACGCCAACATCTCCTTCACAGTGCTCCAGCAAGCTTCAGCATGAACTTGAAGAATGACATCTCATTTTCTGCTTGGGGACCCTGCAACCTCTAGGATTCAACATCGAGTTGAATAACGTTGCAGCCTGATTCCATCCGTCCATGTTTTTCACCAACCCCCACACCTGGGGTCCTGTTATGACATGGGATGCTTGTCACGCAGTCACCCATTCTCACTCTATTCCTAACTTCTTTCTACCTTGCTCTTACGTTTTTGCACCTTGGTACTTGTACCTATGATGGTGCTGTCTGCGGTGGCACTAAAAACTTTTCCCTGTAATCCTGTACTTTTATACTTGAGTACATGTGACAATAAACTCTAAATCCAAATCTAAACCTACTCTTAGGCCCGTTCTCACATTATGTGGGTTGCCTTCAGTACAGCTAACCCATTCTCTGCTACTCTCAGTTCTCATTGTCACTTATTCAGCATTTCTTCTGCTCTGGTCTGCCATCCATAATTTTCTTGTTTACCTGCCCCGTTCATTTTTTTTATCTCTCTGTCTCTGGGCTCCACGCAACGACTCACCTCTCACCCCACCCAGACTATCCCAACGTCACCTTCAGCATAAACCCCACGTTTTTTTCCCAGCTGCTAACTGTTCCGGTGAAGGACTCAAAATGTTAGCTCTGTTTTCTTCCTACAGATGCTGCCAGATCTGCTGAGTTTGTCCAGCGATTTCTGTTTTTGTTGTTTATATTGATATTCCTCTTTTGTTTCACAGAGAAGTGTCAGAAGGAGATCGACCAGGTGATTGGCAGCTCCCATGCCCCATCTTTGAGCAATAGGCCCGACATGCCATATGTTAACGCTGTCATTCACGAGATCCAAAGATTTGGCAGCATTCTTCCGTTTGCAGTCAGTCATGCTACAACACAAGACACTGAATTTATGGGATACACATTGAAAAAGGTGATTTATTCTTTCCTAGGGTTGTGCTTTTCCCTGATTACAGGACAGAAACAGGTATCTTGGGCCAGTCATAGTGTCTTACTCATACAACATGCAATCAGATCCTTCGGTCCAAACAGTCCATGTCGACCTTAATCCCAACCTGAACTAGTCCCACCTGCCTGCACTTGGTTCCTTCCCTCCAAACCTTTCCTATTCATGAACTTATCAAAATGACCTTTAAACGTTATGATGTGGAGGTGCCGGTGTTGGACTGGGGGTGGAAACGAGGTCAGAAATTGCACGACTCCAGGTTATAGTCCAACAGGTTTATTTGAAATCACAAGCTTTCGGAGTCTCTCTCCTCCTTCAGGTGTTAGAGGCCGTTAGACTAACACATATATGAAATGATTTTCGAAGGATCTCAGCCTGATTTGGCATGTAGAAGTGAGACTCTAGGAAGTGGAAGGAGCCAGAGACATAAACTTGCATTGTTATACATCTGCCAAAAATGTCATAGACTGCAAAAGGAGCTGAAAGAGAAACCCCAATGGAATAATGT
Source organism: Ginglymostoma cirratum (assembly GCA_024137785.1). Classification (NCBI taxonomy): domain Eukaryota; kingdom Metazoa; phylum Chordata; class Chondrichthyes; order Orectolobiformes; family Ginglymostomatidae; genus Ginglymostoma; species Ginglymostoma cirratum. The sequence goes on along the minus strand of JAHRHZ010000008.1, from coordinate 7,632,073 downwards.
AGTTAACATGAAAGCAGCATCACACCTGACACTGGAATCAAACCCAGGTCCCCAGTGCTGCAAGACAATAGTGCTAACCACTGAGCCACTGCACCACCCAATCTGTAGAGAAGGGAGCTTTCAGGTAAAATCTTTCAGGTCAATGAAACTTTGGCAATCGTATTGAAAACTGGATCATCTACTGATGAAGGAATAGACTGGGGTAAGGTTTCAAACTTGACTACAGGGTGTAAGCAAACATCAGAATCTAGCATGAAGCCTTTCATTGTTTAGAAATCTATCTCTTTTCCCCTTGTGTGTAAACGCCTGTAGATCACAGGCAGAGATGTCAGCAGTCAACAGATCTCTCCAGCCGATGGTATATGAGGGAGAATACGTTTTTTCATTATATACCTGATTGAAAAACCCAGGCTATGAAATTAATAGCATGTGCATGAAATGAGTTCCATGTTTCCGTATAACCAGGTACCGCTGCATTATTTTGTGCTGTTATTCCAGGGCACTGTTGTTTTAATAAACCTGTCATCAGTCTTGCTTGAGGAGAGCCAATGGAAGCATCCAAACCAGTTCAACCCCGAGAACTTTCTGAATGAAAATGGAGAGTTTTTCAAACCAGACGCGTTCATCCCTTTCTCAATGGGTGAGTAAGTGAACGATTGGTGGTTAAAATTCAGATTTCAGAACTGTGCGGATTTTCACCTTACCCCATTGGACCTCCAAACGAGTGAGCTGTGCCGTTGTGAAGAGAACAAAGATACCACTCCAATGTTTATAGACTTCCATTCTGTCATCGTTGTGCTGTTTGTTTTCTCAGTGAGTGCACCTCGGCAGTTGTGCTATGGCCTGCCATTGAGAGAATTTGGAGAATGAGGCAGGAATTACCCCCTGCAGGCATTCAGACCCTAACATCAGAGTGCAACGTGATCTGTACCTTGAAGGGAAAACAATGATGTTTTTCCAAACTGGTTAATTAATGGCCAGATGGTTGAGTTCACTGTACAATTAATGGCAGCAGGCGGCCTCTCTGGCAGCTTGGAAGAAGTATCCACTTTCAGATGAGAGCCAGAGAGCGATAGAGAGAAAGAAGGTGCCTCAAGATGGAGGCAGAATCTCCACAACTTCTTAAATTTGCACACACATCAAAAGAAAGCATGACCACCGCCCAGTGGCACAGTGGTTAGCATCGCTGCCTCACAGCAACAGGAACCCGGCTTCATAAGAAATAGGAGCAGGGGTAGGCCCATTTGGGCCCTCGAGCCTGCTCTGCCATTCAATAAGATCACGGCTGATCTTTTTCATGGACTCAGCTCCACTTACCTGCCCGGTCTCCATAACCCTTCATTCCTTTACTTTTCAAAAAATTATGTATTTTAACTTTAAAAACACTCAATGAGGTAGCCTCACTGGACAGGGAATTCCACAGATTCACAACCCTTTGCGTGAAGATGTTCCTCCTCAACTCAGTCCTAAATCTGCACCCCCTTATTTTGAGGCTACGCCCCCCCCCCCCCAGTTCAGTCCCACCTTCGGTGACTGTGTGGAGTTTGCATGTTCTCCCCGTGTCTGCGTGGGTTTCCTCCAGGTGCTCCGGTTTCCTCCCACAGTCCAAAGATGTGCAGGTTAGGGTGGATTGGCCATGCTAAATTGCCCATAGTGTGTAGTGATGTGCAGGCTGGGTGAGTTAGCCATGGGCAATACAGGATTATAGGGATTGGGCAGGGGAATGTGTCTGGGTGGGGTGCTCTTCAGAGGGTCAGTGTGGTCTGGATGGGATGAGTGGCCTGCTTCCACACTGTAGGGATTCTGTGATTCATTTGGTATTCTTGGGTACATGAGTCTCCCCCCTCCTCCCCCCATCACGGGCCTCTTAGTTGTGATTGAAACTGGGCAGCTGGGAGAGGGCCTCAAAGCCTGCCCAGAAGGCTGGCCTCCTCAAGAGGCTCCCTAGACCGAGCCCTGCCAGGGCCTGAAGGGCCAAGTGATTCGAGTCGGCTTTAAGCGGCTCAGGTACCTACCCAGCTCTTACAGATGGGTGAGCTTGCTGCCTACCTCCAGGAGGCCTGAGGAGGGTGGTGCTGGCAAAAGGCCAGAGACATAAACCGTAGCACCCCACCAGCATCCGTGCTCAATCCCGATGGGGTATCTGAGTATCCTGCCCATGTTGCGGAGGATCGTAACTGCCCGTAAACCTGACTAAATGAATCTCCTTCCATCTCCCGACACACGTGACAGGTTTGCGAGCGTGCCTTGGGGAGAAACTAGCCAAAATGGAGCTCTTCCTGTTCTTCACCTCACTGCTTCAGAAGTTTGAGTTTCATTGGCCTGACAAAACCACACCTCCAGACCTCAAAGGCTTGTTCAAAATCGTGATGACACCACGACCATATAAGTTGCAGCTAAAGAGTAGGAAGGTATAGAATGATGACCCGTGAGCTGCAATGATGTGGATTTCTCTTCAGAGAAGGCTTGTGATTCGATGGTAAGGAGGTGGATCATGCTGTGCCTTATCTCATGATCAGCAGTGCAGAGGCTGGTTTGCGTATGTTTGACTGGGAGTGAGCTAATTGGCCCTTCTAGATCCATGCCACCATTCAGTTGGATCATGGCTGGTCTGTAACCAACTATGTTGACCCCATTCCTTATATATCTCTCAGTTAGAAAAATCTATTAATCTCAAGCTTCCTTTACCCACTGACAACCACAAACTGCGGGGAAATGTGGTGGTTTTCGGCAATGGAGATTTGAATTTTGAATCCTTTATTTGAATCCCAACCAAAACTGGGACCATCGACAGGGGACAGCCATTGACCAACACAATAGGGAGCTCAGCAGAAACCTCTTTATGTGAAGAGTGGTGAGAATTCTGATATTATATCGGGAATTATCAAAAGAGGCTGGGTGCTTTGCAAGTCACAGAGATGTACAGCACGGAAACAGACCCCTCGGTCCAACTCATTCATGCTGACCCGATATCCTAAGTTAATCTAGTCCCACTTGCCAGCATTTGGCCCATATCCCTCTAAACCCGTCCTATTCATATACCCATCTAAATGCCCTTTAAATGTTATAATTGTACCCACCTCCACCACTTCCTCTGGCAGCTCATTCCAAACACGCACCACCCTCTGCAAATGGTTGACCTTCAGACCCCTTTTAAATCTTTCCCCTCTCACCTTAAACCTGTGCCCTCTAGTTTTGGACTCCCTTACCTTAGGAAAAAGACCTTGATTACTCACCCTATCCGTGCCCCTCATGATTTTATAAACCTCTATAAGATCGCTGCTCAGCCTCTGACGCTCCAGGGAAAACAGTCCCAGCCTATTCAGCCTCTCCCTATAGTTCAAACCCTCCAACCCTGGCAACGTCCTTGTAAATCTTTCCTGAACCCTTTCAAGTTTCACAACATCTTTCCTATAACAGGGTGACCAAAACTGTACACAATGCTCCAAGTGCACCCTCACCAACAACTTATACAGCTGTGACATAACGTGCCAACTCCTGTACACGATGCCCCGACTGATGAAGCCCAGCATATTAAATGCCTACTTCACCACCCTGTTCACCTGTGACGCTGCTTTCAACGAACTATGTACTTGTACTCCTAGGTCCCTTTGTTCCACAACACTCCTCAGGAGCTTACCATTTACTGTATAAGTCCTACATTGGTTGGACTTTCCAAAGTGCAACACCTCACACTTATCTGTATTGAATTGCTTTTGCCAATCCTCAGCCCACTTCTCCATCTGATCAAGATCCCTCTGTAATTTTTGACAACGTTCCTCACTATCAACGATACCTCCTAATTTTGCATCATCTGCAAACTTACTAACCACGCCTTGTACATTCACATCCAGATTATTTATGTAAATAACAAAGGTCCCAGGGTAGAATCGACCCCGGGTCACTGGTGCTGTAAGACAGCAGTGCTAACCCACTCAGCCACCATTTGTCTGTCCTTGAGGAGAGCTATGGACTGGTGGGATTACAGCGATTTCATCCTTTTCTATTCTCACAGACTGCTGGCTACTGGTGCTCTAAGAATGTTAACAAAAACAAGAAGGTCTTGCATTGATGTAGCACCTTTTAAGCCTACAGAATGTCCCGCAGCATTTGCAAGGCAATGAAGTATTTTTGAAGATGGTCTAGCAAACATACGAAAGAGGAGCATGGGATTTTTAATTGAAGAGAGCAAACTTTGTCTTGGCATTAACATAGCATCAGGAAAACTGCTGACAATACAGCAGGCCCCCAGCAATGCAAAGTAATTGCAGCTTCAAATTCTCTAGCAGGACCCGAAGCTCTGATGTTCCGGCTCAGCACCAGCAACATTAGCCACAGCAGCTGAAGCACAAATGTTCCTTTGGTTTCAGCTCCCATGCCTCCAGAAGGGAGCAGCAAACGATCACAGTTCAGGAGCTTGCAGGGTTCTAACTGAAGCATTGCTTTGCTTTGCCTATGTAAGGCATGGCCGCACATATCCAAATTGGCTCGTTATTGTGACTGGCTCTGAAACATTTACTCCTCCACTCTCACTGAGCATAAACAGTTGTACTGTTCCCTGGCGCTGCATTCTGATATCCTAGGACACATCTCCCTCTGCTGGCTCAGGACAGATGTAACACAGATGGCCATCTCTCAGTGGCAAAATTCAGCCTTTGGGGACTGAATATGAGGTTTTTGTTTTTAAGTGGAAAAACTGAAGGACTGACCTTGGATATATTAACAAGCCCAGCCTGATATAGGACGCTATACAATGAGGAACATACTATTCAGCTAGACAAGAGGCTGGAGAGGGTTCAGAGGAGATTTACCAGGATGTTGCTGGGCAATGGAAGGTTTGAGTTATAAAGAAAGGCTGGATAGGTTGGGACATTTTCCCACTGGACCTTAGGAAGTTGAGAGCTGACCTTATAGAAGATTATAAAATAATGAGGGGTATAGATAGGGTTAATGGTAGTTGTATTTTCTCTAGGATGGGGGTGTTTCAAGACTAGGGGGCACATTTATAAGGAGAGTGGAGAGGGGTTTAAAAAAGACATGAGGGGCAATTTTTGTTTACACAGAAGGTTGTTCACGTGGGAATGAACTTCCTGGGGAAGTGGTGGATATGAGCGCAATTACAATGTCTAAAAAAAATTTGGGTAAGTACATGAATAGGAAAGCTTTGGAGGGATACGAACCAGGAGCAGGACTCATTTAGTTTGGGATTATGGTCAGCATGGACTGGTTGGACCGAAGGGTCTGTTTCCGTGCTGTTTGACTGTATGAGATCAGAAGGATTCACTCGACCTGTGCTGAGCCAGTTCCCTGGATGATCACCCTTAATGAGTACAGCACTTAGTCCTGGACATCTCCCCATGTAATCAGCACAGGCTGTCACTCACTTATATTAGCCTTTGCCTGGAATTCAACAGTACAGAGAAGATAAGACGGGATCCAAATGGCCAAAATGTACTGAAACACTTTGCACGGCATCATTGCAACATAGCCCGCCTTCCAAAGTAACACTGTTCTTCCTCTTCAATTTGTATTTGATCCTAAGATGTAGGGCAATACAGGCTGTTCCATTTTGCAGATGGTACCCACAGCTATTCCTTAGTGTCAATTGTACAGGGAGTGGATATTTGTGGATGTGGTTCCAACTCTGTGTGGGCTGCTTTGTCCTGGATGGTGTCAAGCCTCTTGAGTATTGTTGGAGCTGCACTTATCCAGGCAACTGGGGAGTAAAGGTAAAACCACCATAATCGTACCAGATCATAGGACTGCTCTCTCATGAGTGAAAGACAGCTGGTGGTGGTTTAACCTGAAAGTCACCACGCCTCAGGTGAGAGGAGAAGTTGACGAAAAGAATCCTTCACGGTGAGCTCAGATGGCGCAGGAATTGAACCCACACTATTGGTGTAACGCTGCATCACAAATGAACCATCCACGTAACTGAGCTAACCCTGCTCCGTCAAACACCTGACCTGTGCCTTGTCAATGGTGGGTAGGCTCTGGGGAGCCAGGAGGCGAGATCTTCTCCTCTTCTCTCTTTTTATTAATGGCAGATGATTCCCCCTTTCTCCATCTCCTCCTGGCACTATCCCATTCCTCTTCCAGGTCAGCTGAAGTTAAGTATCTCACCGCCGTACCTTTCCATCTGCCCTGGAATCTTTCTGTTCTCCTCCCTGAGAATCCCATCCCCATCACTTGCCTCACATTTCCTATCCTTTTAAAACAGATGACAACACCATTTCGATCCCTTCCTGGCTGCTTTCCTTGCTGCTCCCATGACCTTCACAAACCCCCTGATGCACTAGTTCCTGACTTTGTGCCCAGTCCAGTGCCTGAATCTTATTAGTACCGAGTTCTCGTCCCTCCTTCCTTGATGTTTACCAGGTTTCTGTATCATACCACCACTGGCTTGTAAATTCTTCCTTTCAGCCTTGATACAACTGTTCTACCATAAAAACAATCCATTGCGTTTCTAATTCCAATGACTCCAACCAGAGTTAATCCCAACCAAAAAACACCCTTGTAGCTCAACACAGCTCAAGCTTAAACACAGGTACCAACAGATTCAATATTAGCTTCTTCCCCGCTATTTTTCGACTTCTGAATGGACCTCTCAAATTTCAAATTTCATTTTTATCTCACTCTTTGTGCACCTTCTCTGCAGCTGTAACATTGTATTCCTCGTCTTTGTGCACCTTCTCTGCAGCTGTAACATTGTATTCCTCGTCTTTATGCACCTTCTCTGTAGCTGTAACATTGTATTCCTCGATCTGTTCTGTTGCCACAATGCACTTTGTATGGTACGACCTGCCTGTACTCCATGCAAAACAAAACTGCGCACTGTACCCAGGTACAAGTGATAATAATAAATCAAATCAAATCAAAAACGCATTTAGAATTCTCCACACAGTTGCCTATGGATGTCAGGAAAAAGATGTCAACGGGCTTCTGAAAACGTATTTAAGAAAGAGAGCCAAAATGACCCAGCATATTATAGACCAGTGAAGTGCCCCAATTTTAGGTAAGGTTATATGGACCCTTATTAAAGATAAAATCACAAAGCATAATGGCAAAAATAAATAAAACTATCACAGAGGATTGTCAATATGGATTCCTCAGGGGGTATTTCCGTGTCCAGTTTGTTTGTTTTCGTTGAGGGTGAGGTAAGGATGTAATAAGATTTCATTAACATCTTCAGCTCACACAAATCATTTTTAAACATGAAAGCTTTTCAGGGATGCCTCCAATCTTCTCAATTTCAAATCTCAAACTGCCTCACATTTTGCTACCTCTGTAACCTCCTCTATGATGTTATGTCTGTCAGTGCGTACGTCAATATACCTTTAAGAGACATGACCATTACTGTACCATGGCATGAGGCCTGAGGGCATGAAGATCTCTGACTCCATCTTACCTCAGATCACAGGAAGCATGACACTCCACAGGAAGCAGATTGCTGTGTTTTAAACTAACCACTTTAAAGTTAGCCCAGGCACTTATCTGCCTGATGAATGTAATATTTGCATATAATTGCTTTTTGTCTGTTGGATTCTTCAATAAATTGGTAAATGAAATGAACTGACAAATCTCTGAACACACAACTGCATTATGTTTCATCCTGGCAGTCAGTTGACATGCCACTGAGAAATGTTTCTTTCTGTTATCAGTGCTAACCTGGGTAAATATGTGAGAGGGAATGGAATAGAAGGATCTATTGATCGTGTAAGATGAGTTTTAGACAAACCCAAACCTTTTTGGCTTTCTGGTGTGTTATATATGAAACAGTAAAAACATTCTATCAACCCAAAAAAAAACTTAACTGAGGTCACACATTTTTCTGGAATTGAAGCACTAAGATCACTGTTCCAGATGACTTTCTGACCTGTTTATGAAAATTACGTTCATGGAACTGACCAACGTCCAGCCGTCCCTATTTTAAAATCCAAATCGCAACATGTAACATATACGACAGACCTTTCATCTCAGAAACTTGTTCTGGGTTTCTCTCCAGAGAAAGTTGAGCATTTGTATAGTGCCTTTCACAAACACACGATGTCCCAAAGCTCATCATGGCCAATGAAGCACTTTCAAAATGTGCTTGCTGATTTTTTAAAAAGTTATTTGTTCAATGGCTGTGGGCATCACTGGCTAGGCCCAGCATTTATTGCCCCTATAGGGCAGTTAACAATCAACCACAATACTGTGGGTGTGGAGTCACATGTAGGCCAGACCAGCTAAGGATGGCAGTTTCCTTCCATAAAGGACATTAGTGAACCCGATGGGTTTTTCCTGACAATCAGCAATGGATTCATGGCTACTGTACTACGATACTAGGGGAGGCAATGGCCTAGCAGTGTTATTGCTGGACTGTTAATCCAGAGACCCAGTAATGATCTGGGAACCCAGGTTTGAATATTGGTGGAATTTGAATTCAAACAAAATATCTGGAATGATGGCCATGAATCCATTGCCAATTGTCAGGCAACCCATCTGATTCACTAATGTCCTTTAGGGAAGGAAATTGACATCCTTACCTGGTCTGGCCTACATGTGACTCCAGACCCACAGCAATGTAGTTGACTCTTAACTGCCCTCTGGGAAATTAGGGATGGGGCAATAAATGCTGCCTGGTCAGTGACACTCTCATCCCGTGAATGAATAAAGGAAAGAAAAGGAGCGACTGTTCTGCCGTGGTGGAAGATTCAGACACAAATTTAATGTACCTGGAGACAACATGAGGCCAAAATAGTTTTACCCAGTGACTTATAAAGGTCCAAAATGGATCTTATGGGGAGATTCAATTTTGGGGTTTCAAACGGAATTGGGTAAATATTCGGAGGGGAAGGATTATCAGTGTTCTATGGAAGTAGGATTTTTTTCTATTCATTAAGATGTTGTGGGCAACTTTGGCTGAGCCATCATTTATTGCCCATCTCTAACTGGCCTGCAGATGGCGATGGTGAGCTGCCTTCTTGAACCACTGTGGTCCGTTTAGTGTATGGACTCTCAGAGTGATATTAATGGGGGATTTCCAGGATTTTGACTAAGTAACATTGATGGAGCAGCGATATGTTTCCAAGTCAGGACGCTGTGTGGTTTATTGGAGAACTCGCAGGTGGTGGCGCTCCCATGTTTCTGCTGCCCTGGTTCTTCTGGGTGGGAGAGGTCATGCATTTGGAAGGGATTGGTAAGAATGGTAGCTCCAACACAGAGCCCACATGCACAATGGGCTGAATGATATCCTTATAGATATTTTCCAATCGCCTAGATTGGAGATGTCATTACATACCTCTGGAATCAGACAGGACTTGAACTGGGGGCTCCTGGATCAGACGCAGGGAAACTACCACTGCACCACAAGAGCCTTCCATATCCTCCTTAAATGCTCTGTCATTGATGACTCAGTGTTTTTCCTTTCATTGTTGGAGGGTAGATTGGTTAGCTTTGATGGCTGGTTTGCAACGGAGTGGGTTCAATTCCCATTACAGGCTGAGGTTACCATGAAGGGCTGGTCTTTCTCAACCTCTCCCCTCACATGAGGCATGGTGACCCTCAGGTTAAACCATTGCAGCCATCTCTCTCTCATAACAGAGTATCCCTATGGTCTGGGCTCCTTTACTTTTACACAGTACGTGGATATCATTGGATGGACCAGTATATATCACCCAAAGGACAGTTACAAATCAATTGCATTGTTTTGGGGTCAAGTATGTTTTCCAAAGTGACAGCTTTGCAGGATGCATGTGGAGTCGGTGCTTGCCGTAGGTATATTTTGAGCAACATTATCCTCAAGCCCTTCCTCATATACCCTTTCCTTCTCACCTCCCAGGTAGGAGTTTATGAGTTCAAACCACTCTCCCGAGGCAAGAGCACTGCATCTGAACTGGCACTTTTATGCAGCATGGATGCACTGTTAGAGTTGCTATTATTCTGATGAAGCATGAACTCCTTTCTAGAGCTCAATTGGATATAAATGATGCAAGAGCAGAAGAAAGTGAATGAGAGACTGCCACTGCCTAAAGCAAACTACATCTCTGCATTAACCAATCATTGTCATTTGTCAGACTTGCATCAACAGTGGCAATTAGATATCCAAAGCATACTGGACATGCAATGCTTTGAAAAATCTGTTTTAAAGTACTTTGGGTATGTGAGACAGCGTTCAGACTGTGGCCAGTTCCCTGTCAGATATTCTGTACCATTCTCTATGAGGGAAGTTACATTATCATACCAGATTTGGCAACTCAGATCCTCCAGTGCCATGTGTGCTGTTGCATTAATTCTTATACTTGGAAAAAGAAATAAATCACATGTATTTATGTGGCACTTTTCACGCCCCTGAATCTCCTGAAGCACTCTATAATTATATACTCTTGATGTGTTGACACTGTTGTCATGAAAGAATGTGACCTCAATTTGCTGCTTGGGTTAAGTTCCAAAATAATTTTTGCAGACTACATTCTGCACCTGCCACCCTTAACTCCTGCCCACACGACCTTTAAAATTGCTGCTGCAGCCCTTAAATAGCTGCAGTGGTGCATTCAAGGTCTCAGTGTCAGCTCCACAAGAGCACACAGCTGTATCAAGTATCTAACAAAGTGATGAAGGAATGGGACACTGTCACTTGTAACAGCTAATGGTCGGGATGTTCAGTGATCCTATTGTGATTTTTTTTTCCTTTATTTGTTTACGGGATGAGGGTATCGCTGGCCAGGCAGCATTTATTACCTGTCGCTAATTGCTCAGAGGGCAGTTAAGAATCAACCACATTGCTGTGGGTCTGGAGTCACATATAGACCAGACCAGGTAAGGATGGTAGTTTCCTTCTCTAAAGGGCATTAGTGAACCAGATGGGTTTTTCCCACATTTGACAATATTTTTTCATGGTCACCCTTGAGGTCCTAATTCCAGATATTTTACTGAATTCAAATTCCACCATTTACCACAGTGGGATTTGAACCCAGGTCCCGAGAACATTAGCTGGGACCCTGGATTATCAGTCCAGCGATAATACCACTGCATCATCGCCTCTCCCAGTGGTCAGAATTTGTACCACCTTTAAATCCCAGAATCGTCATTCCAGACTTGAAACATTAACTCTGCTCTTGTCTCCATAGATGCTGCCAGACCTGTTGAGTTTCTCCAGCACGTTTTCTGTGTTTGTATCAGGTCTCTGGCATCTGAGGTTTTTCATTGTCATTCCAATCATGTCTGCAGAGAAAGTGAAGCGAGCTCAACAATGTGAAATTACAACCGTACTCAAGCCAATTTTTTGAAATATCTCAGTCTATTTGCTAACAACATAACTGGCAAATTCAGAAACAAAAAGAGATATTGTTTAGCAGAATCTGTGGCAAAAAAGTAAAAAAAAAACAGCAGATGCTGTAAACTGGAGTTCTAGGAAGGGTCAATCGAACCGAAACATTAACTTGGATTTCTCTCCACAGATTTTGCCAGCCCAGCTGAGCTTTTCCAGCAATTTGTGTCTGCAGAAAGAAAGTAGACTTAAAGTTTTGAATCTGGTGGCTCTTCACCGGAGCGGGCATATTCAGGATTAGCTTCCCTCTGAGAAATGGTTTGTAATATTATTTGTTTATTCCACAGAGTATATAAACGTCTCATTCCACTTAAAATGCCATTACAAAGAGCATGTAAAAGATTAAATTTGCTTTCAAAATAATAATTAGTTTGCAAGGGCTGTGTGCTTTCAAACCATCTAATCATCATATATATATGAATTTTGGATTTGCAAACATTGTCAAATAATGTCATATTCAGATTTTGCACTCATGTCTGATCATTGGACTCATATCCATAGCTAAATCTAATTTGTGATTATCAGAGACATAAGCCTTTGGGATGAGGTAGTCAATATGGGGAAGCGTTGGCCTACTATTGTCACTGAGCTGCTCATCTAGGGGCTGGGGACCTGAGTTCAAATCCCACTGATGCTTGTTTCTTTTTAAAAAAATGGAATTTTGAGTCCAATGATGACCATGAAAGTGTTGCCTATAATTGGTAAAACCTCTTTGGTCGTCTAATGTCCTTTAAAGAAGTCAGGAGTGCTGATGATGGCTTGGCGGTGTTACTGCAAAGCTGTTAATGTGGCACTCTAAGTAACATTCTGGAAACCCATGTTCGAATCCAACCATTGCAGCTGGTGGGGTTTGAATTTAATTTAAAAGAAAAGTCAAATTATGACCATGCAGCTGTTAGGCTTCAAGACGAGGAACATATTTTTAAGGTGAGAGGAGAAAGAATTAAAAAGGACATGAGGGACAACATTTTAACACAGAAAGTAGTTCATTTGTGGAATGAATTTCCTGAGGAAGTGGTGGATGCAGGTACAATTACAGTGTTTAAAAGACATTTGGATAAGTATGTGGATAAGAAAAGTTTGGAGAGAAATGGGCCAGGAGCAGGCAGCTGGGACTAGTTTAGTTTGGGATAATTTTCAGCACAGATTGGTTGGACTGAAGGGTTTGTTTCTGTACTGTATGACTCTGTGTCTATGACTCTATGATTACTGGAAAAACACATTAATGTCCTTGAGGGAAGGACATTGTCTGGCCTACGTGTGACTCCAGACCTACTCCAATGTGGTTGACTCTTAACTGCCCTGTGGCGCAACTAGATTTGGGCAATAAATAAAAACCGAAAGACCTGCAGATGCTATAAATCAGAAACAACCAGCAGAAATTGCTGGAAAAGCTCATCAGGTCTGGCAACATCTGTGGACAGAAACCAAAGTTAATGTTTTGGGTCAAGAATCACTCAACCCAAAACTTTAAACTTGATTCCACTTCCCAGATGCTGCCAGACCAGCTGAGCTTTTCCAGCAATTTCTGCTTTTGTTTCGGATGGGCAATAAATGTTGGCATGGACAGTGATGCCTAAGTCCCATGAACGAATAATGTAAAACAAAGGTTGTGATGCCAAAAGTGGCCAACTCTCCAGGATTGGCGTCTCCAATGAACAACACTAGAGAAAAATAAAACACAGGGACGACAAAATTAAGGCTGAAATTTGTTGTCATTTTCTTTGAACATTTTTCTTTACCAGATGTAAACTTATTGAAAATGGGAGAAAAAGGGGACAGTTGTGTGAAAATGCCATCCGATTGGTTAATGAGTCATTTTGCTTTGGATTAGTAAAGACAATTAGTGCAACACAAAGATGGATGTGATTGGACAAACCCAGTCTATCCAAACTTTCTTCATAGCTAAATTCCTCCAATTCCGGGCAACATTGTGGTAAACCTCTTCTGTACCCTCTCTAAAGCATCCACATCCTTCTGGTAGTGTGGTGACCAGAACCGTATGCAATATTCCGTCTATGACCCAATTAATGTTCTATAAAGCTGCAGCATAAATTGTTTATCCTTATACTCATTGGCCTTTCCAATAAGGCACGTATGCCATAGGCCTTTTTTACTACCTTGTCTACCTGCGCTGCCTCCTTCAGTGATCTGTGGACCTGCAGATCCCTCTGCATATCAGTACTCCTAAGGGTTCTGCCACTCACCGTACAATTTCCTCCTGTACTTGACCTTCCAAAATGAATCACCTCACATTTGCCTAATTAAACTCCATCTGACATTTTTCTGCCCACGCCTCCATCTGATCTATATCCTGCTGTATCCTCTGATTATCTTCCTCACTACCTGCAACTCTACCAATCCTTGTACCATCTGCAAACTTACTAATTAGACCAGCTACAGTTTCCTCCAAATCATTTATGTAGATCACAAACAGCAGAGGTCCCAGCTCTGATTCCTGTGGAACACCATTAGTCACAGCCCTCCATTACGAAAAGCATCCTTCCACCGCTACCCTCTGTCTCCTATGACTAAGCCAGGCCTGTATCCATCTTGCCAGCTCACCCTGATACCCTTTGTACCAGTCTGCCATGAGGGACCTTGTCAAAAGTTTTACTGAAGTCCATGTAGACAACATTAACTGCTTTTCCCTCATCACTCATCTTCGTCATCTCCTCAAAAAACTCAATCAATTCAACCTGTCCCACACAAAACCATGCTGTCTATCACTAAGAAGTCCATTTGCTTCTAAATGCATGTATATGTTGTCCCTGAGAATCTTTTTCAATAATTTCCTTACCACCAATGTGAGGTTCACAGGCCTGTAATTTCCAGGATTATCCCTGTTACGTTTCGAAAACAGTGGGACAACATTCACTATTCTCCAGTCCTCTGGGACCTCACCTGTGGCCAAAGACGATACAAAGATGTCTGTCAATGCTCCAGTAATTTGTTCTCTTGTCTCCCTCAATATTCTGGGATAGATCCCATTAGGACCCAGGGACCTATCTACCTTAATACTTTTTAAAATGCACGGCATTTCTTCCTGTTTTAATAGAAACTTGGCTTGGAAACTCAATGCTCCCTTCCTAGAGATCATCCTCCACCAATTCCTTCTCTTTGGTGAATACCAGCACAAGGTATTTGTTTAGGACCTCATCTACCTCTTCTGGCTCAACACATAGATTCCTTCCTTTGTCCTTGAGTTTGGAGGCAGGTTCAATTGAGGCATTCATGGGTGGTTATTTGGGTGGAAATAATGTGCAAGGGAATGGGGCAATAGTCAGGAGATTGGCACCTGAAATCTACTCATTGCCATGATGCTCATTTGAAGAGATAGTGCAGGCACAATGGGCTGTTTGGTCTCCCTCTGTGTCATTACAGTCCCATGATGTGTGATTCTGAGAGTTGAACTGAGGTGGCAGATACCATCTTGAAAGTCTATTAAGTAATTTGGGTTGAAAAGGAGAAAGCACAATCAGGGCAATGTTCGATTTTGGCTCCAAAGCAGTCATTACTGAAATGTACTATCAATTACATTTCTCAATCTGATTCATTTCATTTTTGTTTTGCAGTAAAGGGCTACCAATCTTGTCAAGGTAAAATAATTAAGTGATTTCCCTCCTTGCAGTCCATAACAAATCGAAATTGTGCTAATGACTGCGTAAATTAGCCACCACGATGACTAATATGTTTTTCCACTCTTTGAACAGTGCCAGTCAATTAAACGCTGATTCAGTTCTGAACTCCAATTGCCCAGGACTCCCTTTCACAGATTAATGCATCGTTTACTTCTACATGATTGCAATTGCCTTGTTCCTTCCATTCCTTTCAGACAGAGTTCGCTGCAACATTAGTAACCATTGGGTACGCTCACTGCTAAGGTGCCCTTGACGGATCAATGTCAGCCATGCCCTGGGTAGCTGCTCACATCAAAGGACAATGAAATCAGACCGACACAAGGAAAGAAACTAGCAATAACTGCCGCTGAGCAGCTGAGCCAGAGGGACATTGAGTTTGTCTTTAGCAAGCTGGGGATTACTACCAGCTGTTGTAGGTACAACCAGGCCAAGGTCCCCAGTGGTAGCTTTGCTGCCACTTTCACTGTGGAGAGCTTTAGGGTTTGCTGGGCCTAGTGTGGTCAAGGAATAAACTCTGTCCCTAGACTAACTAGAAGAGGCTGAAATTGACTCTTTGGTCTAACTAGAAGAGGCTGAAATCTACCTAACTAGAAGAGGTTGAGAAAGCACTACCTATTGGTCTAACTAGAAGAGGTTGAAACCTACCTATTGGTCTAAATAGAAGAGGTTGAGACAGCACTACCTGTGGTCTAACCAGAAGAGGCTGAAATCTACTCATTGGTCTAACTAGAAGAGGCTGAGAAATCCCTACTTCTGGATGAACTAGAAGAGGCTGAAAGCCACTACCCAGGTCTTACAGGAGGAAGTTGGAAATGACTTGACCGAGTCTCACTGAAAACCGCTGGTGCTGGTGTAGCTGTTTTCCCCTGGTCTAATTAAAAGATGCTCTTGCAGTTAACAAGATAGAGTGCGTTGTGACCAGTAACTATTTTCCTCATGGTTTATCCCCCTCTGAACAACACCCTCCATTTTTATCATGCCATTAACACAGTTAAATCTCCCAAAATGTTTCACAGGAGTGATTATAAGGAGATACTAGGGCATTTAGATAAAAACGAGGCGGGACGGAAGGGACGTTAGGAAGGAGGAGTGAGAGCTTGAGAAGTGGAAAGGTTTAGGGAGAGTTGTTCAGAGCTCAGGGCCTGGGTGGCTGAAAACATGGACATCAATGGTGGAGCGATAGATATCAGCAAGGCACAAAAAACCAAACTCGGAGGAGGAGCTTAAAGACTTTGGAGGCTTGTGAGTCTGGAGGAGGTTTCAGAGGTTGATGGACCACAGAAGAAATTGAAAAGCAAAGATGAGAATGGTTCTCACACACCTTAGCAGCAGCTTGGAGAGGCAGGACAAAGCGAGAGAAAATAGGAAGATGGGGAATGATGATAAGGATTCCAGAGCGATTTGGCATTGGGCTGTGAATGGAATTGCAATCAAATTGCTTCCCTTGTGAGTCTGTGAGGACAATCTCTTGATTGACTTCCTTCCAACCCAGACCAGCCACAAAACACCTGCAGCACATGTTGGCTGCTTTCTGCAGCATGAATCTTTTTGTTGGAATTGGCTGGTGTTTACAGCGAAATGAGGTACAAGAGGAGGTGGCAGGCTATCTTTGGTGGCAGGTATAACATGATTGTGTATTAACGCGCATCTCTGTTCATTGAGCAGGTGGCAGATTGGACACCACTGTCTCTTCGAAGGGCAGTATCAGTTCTTTAATATTGTCATGAATATCCTGTTTGAGACTGCACCATTGCATTTTTTTCTCAAAGGACAGAAAAGTAGTTGACTTGGCATTTTGCGATGGTAAGGGATCGAGTTGTGCCTGTGATTTGTACAATGCCAGAGGTGAATTTATCACACTTAACCGTCCTTGCTACAGTTGCGGAAAATGAATTAAATAGATCAGATTCTCAGTTGTATTTTAGGGATTTTACTCTAACTGTAGTCACCATAGTCCCAGGGGACTGATCGAGAGAGAGGCACTGTTGCTGAACTTGACCGAAAGGTCAAAACACCTCAGGCAAGGGGCATGGTCAAGAAGGCAGGACCTTTGTAGTAACCTCAGCCAGTGCAGGAACTGAACCCATTATGTTGGTGACACCCTACTTTATAAACCAGCTCTCCAAGCTAACCAAATCCTACTTCTAAGCAATTAGGGTCTGACAATGGAATCCAGTGAATTCCAGGCCATTACTGAAGCCACTTGTGGAATACAGCAACAAGGGATCAGCAATAGGTATCGGCTTTGCCAGCAAGACCTGAATTTTGTGAATAAATTAAAGAAAGAAGCAACTTCAAAATTCGTCTGTTGAACCTGATGATGAAATGGACCCAGCTCAAGACTACGGTTGTGCACCAAAAACGGGCTTATATGAAAATAGGCTGCTCACAAGAACAGCAATTCATCTAATGAGCATTTCTGTAAGATGTATCATCAGGAACTGTTATAAAGCTCGTCATCCACAAGGCACTCAGCAATTCCATCTTAATTACAGTCAGTTTAATCGCGGTGCATTAGAGAGGAAGTGTGCGTTAGGATCTAAAGTGGCTGCCTGAGCCACTTTTTCATCATTAGTACAATATCGGTTACATGGCATATATGGAACAATTCTAAGCTTACAATGTACATCCAGCCCAGCTCACTATTCATCCTGAGAGATCAAAGATCTGTGAGTGGGCATGTGCGTGCATGTGTGTGTGTGCATGTGTGTGTGCGTGCGTGTGTGTGTGCGCGCGTGTGCGTGTGTGTGTGTGTATGTGTGTGTGTGTGTGCGTGTGCGTGTATGTGTATGTGTGTGCGCACGCGTGTGTGTGTGAGCGCGCGTGTGTGTGTACGTGTGTGCGTGTGTATGTGAATGCACATGCGTGTGTGCGCACGTCTGCATGTCTGTGTGTACATATCTATATATGTATATATGGGTGTGTGTGTGTGTATGTGTATATGTGTGCATATATGTGTGTGCATAAATGTATACATGTGTATATGAGTACATATGTGTACATGCATGTGTTCATGTATGTATACATGTGTGTATGTATGTCACTGTGTATACTCATGTATATCTGTATATGTGTGTCTGCACATGCATGTGTGTGTACATGCATGTATGTTTGTGGAATTTGCTACCATCAATTTCCCTAACTTTCAAAGATGGCCTTCTCCCGTGTGCAAAGATTTATGAGTTGTGTGTGCTAGCACAGCTGCAGAATTCGATCGCAGAGTTGCAATCTTCTCTGCAGCGCTGGCAGAGATGAACCATTTGATTTTGTTGGGACTGCCCAGCCCCTTGCTAGGCTACCTGTATTCTTTGTTGTTTAAGGGAAGCAATGCCATCCCTTACAATCACTCCCCCCGTACAGAGGAATGGAATTAGCATCAGCAGCTTGGATAATGATGATGTATAGCACTGTGAGTACTACAGTCTCCTATAGCATTACTTCAGGACGTTATTAAATAGAGTTAGGCCTCATCCACAACTGCATTTTTGAGTGTTTCTCGTGGACAAATCATATTTCTGGAAGTTGGCCTTCAACGAGCCCTTAAATCGCAATCTGAGCTACTTTGCAAGCAGTACTGAAGGTGAAGTCATGAATAGCTGTCTATCTGAGGGATTTTATCGACAGCCATACACACTGCACATCCACTCCGTCGGGTTTCGGCCCAAAACGTTGACTTCCCTGTTCGTCGGATGCTGTCTGACCTTCAGTACTTTTCCACTCCATCTAAGCCGTGTTTGAACGATGAATGTTTTAATTCCAGACGTTTGGGCTCTTTGAGGAACCTCGGTAATGGGCAATAGGGCCTTCCATTTGATATCAACAATTGATTGAGTCCCACGTAGACATTTTCCAAGCGCCACGAGTGAGTTGTCCATGTCTCACAGGGATACAGGAGAGTTACAATTACAACAGCTTCAAATGCAACAGTTTTTGTTGTAGGCTTGATACCCTATTTTCTCCAAAGCTTCTTGGATAAATGGACAATCGCTCTGGTAATTCTATTTGCCTCTTCGCTGTCAATGCAGATGTTGGTGGGAATTGTGTTTCCAAAATATGCTGTCCCCAAGCTTCAAGGTCTGCAGCTCTAGGAGCTGGAGTATGGTCAGAGTTTGATGCTGTATTCATAGGAGCATATAATCGTGGAAAATAGGATCAGGCTTTATTGGTCAGTGCATTGAGTATGGGCGTTAGGACTTTACGTTGTGGCTATACAGGACATTGATTTAGCCACTTTTGGAGCATTGCTTGCAATTTTGGCCACCTTCCTTTAGGAAGGATGTTGCGAAACTAGAGAGGATCCAGAAAAAAATTTACAAGGATGCTGCCGAGGTCAGAGGGTTTGAACTATAGGGGGAAGCTGAGGCTATTTTCCCTGGAGCATCAGAGGCTGAGGGGTGACCTAATAGAGGTTTACAAAATCATGAGGGAAATGGATAGGGTAAATTGACAAGGTCTTTTCCTTGGGGTGGGGAAGTCCAAAACTAAAGGGCATAGGTTAAAGATGAGAGGGAAAGATATAGAAGGGACCTAAGGGGTAACTTTTTCACACAGAGGGTGGTGCATGTGTGGAATCAGCTGCCAGAGGAAGTGGTGGAGGCTGGTACAATTATAACATTTAGAAGGCATCTGGATGGGTACATGAATAGGAAGGGTTTAGAGGCAAATGGGACTAGATTTATATAGGAAATCCAGTTGGCATGGATGAGTTGGACAGAAGGGTCTGTTTCCTTGCTGTATGACTCTATGAGGAGGGCATTCGGCCCTTCGGGCATGCACCACCATTCATTATATTCATGGCTAATCAACTCAGTAGCCTGTTCCTGCTTTTCACCCCCATATCCTTTGATCGTTTTAGCCCAAGTGCTATATCCAGCTCCTTCCTGAACTGAGTTTTGGCCTTGACTGCTTTCTGTGGCGGCGAATTCCACAGGTTCACCACTCTCGGGGTGAAGAAAATTCTGCTTATCTGTTTTGAATGGCCTTTCCCTTCTCTTTAGACTTTGACAACTGGTCCTGGACTCCCCACTGTCAGGAACATCCTTCCTGCACCTACCCTGTCTGGTCTTGAGATTGTTCCTGATTCTTTTGAACTCCAGCACACATAATCCTAACTGATTCAACCTCTCTCCATGCATCAGTCTCGCCACCCCAGGGGTCAGTCCGGTAAGCCTACTCCCTTGAGAGCAAGAACTTCTTTCCTCAGATAGGGAAACCAAAGCTGTGCACAATATGCCAGGTGTGGTCTCACTAAGGTACGATTGCAGTAAGTCACCCAACTCTTTTCCCTTCCGCTAATGCTAACCTAGGGTCATTGGCCACTTTTAAAAATCGGTTTTGTGGTTCATTGTAGGCCTCGATCAGAGACTGACATGAGGACAC
>JAHRHZ010000008.1:7596742-7606742 GCA_024137785.1 Ginglymostoma cirratum | reverse complement strand
ATCCCTTTGCAAGAGCTTTCCAAAATGCTGGCTCAGTTTCCCTTTCTTCTTATGGCTATTCCATATCTGTATCTCCTACCCCTAAATCAAGGGTTATAGGGAAAAGGCACAAGCATAGCATTGGGGATCGTTAGATCAACCATGATCTCATTGATGGGCAGAGCAGGCCCTATGGGCTGAATGGCCTGTTTCTGCTTCTGGTCTTACATCCCAAACAGCCCATTGTCCCGGGTCTCATATTCCCTACTACAAGCCCCCGAAAACCGCACACTGTGTCATCATCCCAATTTCCCTATGCCACAGGCCTCATCCTTATCCCACACCCACACCCCTTCAATGTCAATCCTTTATCGTTTCCCAATCAAACCATCCAGATTCCCCATCTCTGGAATGACGGTTGAGAAATGCAAGGCAGGGTCTGGGAAGTGCATCCTTGCAGACTGCGCTGAGCTCAGAGGCGAAGGAGCACGTCTCATACTCACACATCCCACTTCATTTCATTATCCGTTCGCAGGAATGTTGAGTGACCTTCCCGTTTCGATCACATTTTTGCAGTTTGAAACCCTATCCACTTTCTTTCGATCATTTCCTCTCGAGGTGAAAGGGATTGCCCCATCCTCATTTGCTGGGGAGGGCAGCAATCAGCCTCGAACTTCCTTTCTCGAGCCCCCCACACTAAAGTTAAGAAGGGGTTTGCAGCACAATGTCAACAAGGCACAGCAATAGGTGCTCATTTTTCAGGGATCATTTTTTAGTTTTTATTCCAGGGGCATGAGCATCACTAGTTGAGCTGGAATTTAGAATCACAGATTTTTCACAGCACAGAAATGAGTCCTTCAGCCCATCACGTCCATGGTGGTCACCAAACACCTACTTTCCTAAATAAATGGGAAGCGATGGCCAAGCAGTATAATCCCTGGACTGTTAATCCAGAGACCCAAATAACATTCCGGGAACCGGGGTTCAAATCCTGCCACGGCAGATGGTGGAATTTGGATTCGATAAATATCTGGAATTGAGGATCTAATGATGACCATGAATCCATTGCCAATTGTCAGGAAAAACCCATCTGGTTCACTAATGACCTTTAGGGGAGGAAAGTGCCATCCTTACCAGGTCTGGCCTACATGTAATGGGTAATTAAGGATGGGCAATAAATATTGCCTGGCCAGTGATGTCTTCATCTTGCGAATGAATGAAGTGAAAAAACATTTCACTCTGATACTGCTTCCCAGCACTTGGCCCCTGGCTTTGTGCGTTGTGGCACTTTAAGTGATCATCTAAATACGACTTACATACAGATTTTAACCGTTCCGTCTGGTTCCTTCTCTGCCATACTCTGTCTTTTTCTCTCTACTGTTGTTTCTTATCTTCTTTTCTTGACTCCCAGCCTCAGCGTGGAACTGAAGAAGTGTCCTCTCAGTCCAGTCTCTGGGTCCCCCGTGACAGTGTCTCGGCTCAGTCTCTGGGTCCCCTGTGACAGTGTCTCCGCCCAGTCTCTGGGTCCCCCGTGGCAATGTCTCGGCTCAGTCTCTGGGTCCTCCATGTCAGTGTCTCGGCCCAGTCTCTGGGTCCCCCGTGACAGTGTCTCAGCCCAGTCTCTGGGTCCCCCGTGACAGTGTCTCGGCCCAGTCTCTGGGGCCCCCGTGACAGTGTCTCGGCTCAGTCTCTGGGTCCTCCATGACAGTGTCTAGGCTCAGTCTCTGGGTCCCCTGTGACAGTGTCTCCGCCCAGTCTCTGGGTCCCCCCTGACAGTGTTTCAGCCCAGTCTCTGGGTCCCCTGTGGCAGTGTCTCGGCTCAGTCTCTGGGTCCCCCATGACAGTGTCTTGGCTCAGTCTCTGGGTCCCCTGTGACAGTGTCTAAGTCCAGTCTCTGGGACCCCATGGCAGTGTCTCGGCCTAGTCTCTGGGTCCCCTGTGTCAGTGTCTCGACCCAGTCTATCAGTCCCCGTGGCAGTGTCTGGCCTCGTCTCCGGGTCCCCTGTGGCAGTGTCTCGGCTCAGTCTCTGGGTCCGCCATGACAGTGTCTCGGCTCCATCTCTGGGTCCCCTGTGTCAGAGTCTCGGCCCAGTCTCTGGATCCCCCATGACTGGTTCTCGGCCCAGTCTCTGGGTCCCCCGTGACAGTGTCTCGGCCCAATCTCCTGGCAGCCAATGACAGTGTCTTGGCCCAGTCCCTCGGCCTATTGTGGTCGGATCTTGGCATGCGAGTGTGTTCTGCCTGGGCGTGTTCCAGAAACCCCGGGGGGGCGGGGGAGGTGACTGGGGAGAAAGCAACTTCAGCATCAGCGATGGCATCGCTGCCCAACTTGGGAAGAGTGAGCGATGAGGCAGCTCCTTCATACCTACAGCAGCGGCATCGAGAACAGACAGTTCAGGTCTCCCAGGCTGCGGAGCTGAGGGGAGGATTCATCAAAAACTATTGAACGTTTAACTGAGATAAAAGGTACTGCTGATGCTGGAGAATCCGAGATAACAAGGTGTGGGGCTGGATGAACACAGCAGGCCAAGCAGCATCATAGGAGCAGGAAAACTTGACGTTTTGGGCCTAAACCCTTTTGTTAGTGACTAACAACAAGGGGTGTGTCGTAGCAGGCTATGTGGTAACAAGGCCTGGTGTGTGGGCTGGGGCGCTGGGACATGGCAGAGTTTAGGCCCCAAAATTATTGAATTTTTAACTGTATTGCTTTATTTTCCAATTCGTATTAAGAAGGACTTCAACGGTAATGATTATTTTATTTCTTCAATTTTCTACTTATTCTGTGAAGGTAATGCTTAACTTTTTTAAACTTTGTTTCTTTTACTACTTTGTACCTAAGTTTTTTGTAACTAGGTACTTCCGCACCCAAGATGGCACTCTGTATGGCCACCTTACCCACTCTTCGCTGTGCTCCTGAACGTTGGTGCTTGCGTACACGCATTCTTGAGCATACTCATTCTTGTTCCTTTTATGAGCAGGAATAGGTTCTACCTACCTACTCAATCCAACCCACTCACGATTTTGAGAACATTTATCATAGCTCCTTCCTCATTTTTGCAAAACAAACAGGTAGGAGTTATGTAATTAAAAGTAGGGTCTTGGGCAGTGTTGTAGAACAGAGAGGACCTAGGGATTCAGGTGCAAAATTCTTTGATTTTTGCATCACACGTAAACAGGGTGGTTAAGAAGGCATTTAACACGCTTGTCAAATTGCTCAGTTCTTTGAATATAGGAGTTGGGACATCATGCTGAGGTTATACAGAACATTAGTGAGGCCTCTGCTGGAATACTGTGTCCAGTTCTGGTCACCCTGTTATAGGGAAGGATATTATTAAGCTGAAGAGGGTTCAGAAGAGATTTACCAGGATGTTGCCAGCAATGGAGGGTTTGAGTTATAAGGAGAGGCTGGCTAGGCTGGGACCTTTTTTTACTGGTATGGAAGAGTTTGAGGGGTGACCTCATAGAGGTTTCTAAAATCATGACGGGTACAGATGAGGTGAATGGCGGGTGTCTTTTCCCTAGGGTGGAGGGATTTCAAGATGAGGGAGCATTTTTTTTTAAGATGAGAGGAAAAGGATTTAAAAAAGACATGCGGCAATTTTTTTACGCAGAGAGTGGTTTGTGAGTGGAATAGTTTTCCAGGGGACGTGATGGATGTGGGTACAGTTACAATGTTTGAAAGACATTTAGATGAGTACATGAAGCGGAAATGTTTGGAGGAGTATGGGCCAACTCAGGCAGGTGGGACTAGTTTAGTTTGGGGTTATGGTCAGCATGGTCTGGTTGGGCCGAAGGGTCTGTTTCCGTGCTATATGACTCTATGACTCTCCACAGAGAACAGTCCCAACTTCTTCAATCTACCCTCACCTCAGAAGTTCCTCATCATTCGGCATGCTGACAATCTATTGTCAAAACTGAAGTTTCTCGCTCCTGGAAGCATTCTTGGACATTGCCTTGTGCACTCTCTCTCCAATGCAGTCATGGCTTTCCTATAATGTGGCGCACACAACTGCACACAATGCTCCAGAATTGCTGCTCCAATTCACTGGCGATGAGGAGGGGAGTTTAAATACTGAGTCTAGTAACATGGGCGTCCGAAACCAATAATTCAGTCAGCTTCCAAGAATTAATGTCAAAGTAACCTTGGGAAACCATTCAGTAACCAGATTGTGGGCTCCCTTATTAGGTTTTCCATATGCCTTATAAATTAGCTCTCAGAAGATAAATACAATGACAGACTTCCAATTATAAGCCCAGTGGCCAAAGAGATAATAGGATCTGACACAACCATTCTTCCTCATATTTGGAAGTAATCAGCATTTATCAGAAAGCAGCTGAAATGCGAATAGCTTCATTTGTGAGAGATTCAGTATATTATCTGAACTGGGACTCTCCTATTCTTAATCAATTATAATAATAGATGGTGCATTATGACTGGATGCTATCATCCTTGGACCTGCTAATGGGTAATAATGAGCTGTGCAGATGAAGATTGCATTCTGACCATTTTATCGGTAAATCTTTCAATGTGATACTTCATTTTGTGGAATCCACATCATTAATGATAATGTTATTAAAAGACCAAATGTAACTCCTTCATCATTAACTCCTTTACTCGCTTGAGAGTGAAGGAAGATCTACACTAATAAAAGATAATTTGGCTGTCAACACCTCTGTAGCTCTCAGACCGTAATAGGAGTGTTCGTCGCCTGGATTATAGATCTTGCATCAGTAAATGTGACCATCAGATAGAGATAAAACCCAACAAGCTCACTGATCGCCTTCAGGGCAAGTTACACTTAGTGGAGTTCTTCTGTGCAGTTGAACTATCAAACTATTCTGACATGTTATAATGCAAGTCCAGAGCAAGACCATCTAGGCCAGAAGGAGGGACATTACCACTGCACCACAAGATACTTATAGAGACGTAGAGTCATACGGCACAGAAACAGAACCTTCAGTCCAAACGCTCCATGCTGAACATAATTCCAAACTAAACCAGTCCCCTCTCCCTGCTCCTGGCCCAAATCCCTCCAAACCTCTCTTATTGATGTACTTATCTGAATGTTTTTTTAAATGTTGTAATTGTACCCATATCCACCACTTCCTCTGGAAGTTCGTTCCACACACGAACCACTCTCTGTGTAAAAAAAGTTGCCCCTCATGTCTTTTTTAAATCTCATTCGTCTAACCTTAAAAATATGCCCCCTGGCTTTGAAATTCCTCATCCTATGGAAAATACACCCCCTGTTAACCCTATCCATGCCCCTTATGTTTATATAAACCTCTATAAGATCACCTCTCAATGTCCTACACTCCAGTGAAAAATGTCCCAGCCTATCCAGCCTCACGTTATAACTTCCACACCTGGCAACATCCTGGTAAATCCTCTCCAGCTTAATAATACCCTTCCTATACCAATTTACCAATTTTACACCAGGTCCAGTAAACAAAACATAGGTTATGTTCTGCAAAGATAGATTACCAACGGATCTCATTGAAACACGTAGGATTCTTAAAGGGCTTGACAGGGTAAATGCCAAGAGGATGGACCCCCTCACGGGTTACTCTAGGACCAGAGGGTACAGTCTCAGAATAAAGGGGTGCCAATTGAAGGCTGAGATGAGGAGCAATTTCTTCTCTCTGAGGATTGTGAGTCTTTTGAATTCCTTGCCACAAAGAGCTGAGGAGGCAGAATTCTTGTGTATATTTAAGGCTGAGATAGATTCCTGATCAGTCGGGGAATCAAGGCTTACAGGGAAAGGGCAAGGATGTGAGGAATATCGAATCAGCCATAATGAACTGGGGACCTGGTTCGAAGGGCCTGTTCCTATTTCTTATGGTCTTGTGATTCATTCGTTGCAAAAAAGTTGAGATTGTTTCCTCGGAGACGTGAAAAGGTCACCAGGTGATATGTTAGCAGTTTTCAAAATCACGAGAGATTTGGACAAGAGTGGATGGGGAAAAGCAGTTTCTATTCACAAAGGGATTGAGAAAGAGACGGCGCAATTTTTAAACATTTTGCAAAAGAAACAATTGTGAGGTGAGGAAGTAGCCTTTTTTCAAGCAGCGAATAGTTAGGGTGGGGAATGCACTGCCTGGAAGTGGAATGGAGGCAAGTGTAGCTGAGGCATTCAAGAGGCTATTGAATGAATAATGAAATGGAGTTCCATGTAGAGTTCCGGGGGACATCCTCAGAGAGCCAGTGAGGGGGTCATGATGGGCCAAATGGCCTCCATCTGCACCGTAACAATTCCAGGAAGGCAAAAGCCAACAAGATGTGGGAAATAACCTGGGGAAGTGGGGTGGCTGATTGACTGTACGTTACAGAAGTGAAGAACATTAAGAATGATGTCTGGATTAATGAGTCATGACAGGAAGAGGCTGTCAAAAAATGTGCACAATTTGTATCAGACGAAGAGGAGCGTGCCTTACATTTACAATCGTTACAAAAGGATGATCGAACGCAGCACTGTAATTTCCCAAGTATAAAGCGACAGTGACACTGAAAAGCACAGAAAGAGATGTCCTTCAGTTGTGTCACTTATTAAAGAATATGTAGGGAATTCCGTGGCACTCAACATGGTTCTCTATGGGCCCTTGTGCGGCTGGTGAGCCTGATCCTAGAGTCACACCTCCGACCACAAATCTGCCAGGCGTTTCCGGGAGGTGGAATTGGTCCTTAGCCTTGAGGTCATTCGAATTCCTCTCTCTGGTTCTTTTTCCTTATCTCCTCTTGCTGATGGGTGTTCTCAAAGAATTGTTTCCCTTCATACAGGAGCTTCCTCCGAGTCAGTCCCCTCAAGGTAAAAAAACTGAAAGAACTGCAGCTGCTGTAAATCATCGATAAAAACAGGGGTTGCTGGAAAAGCTCAGCAGGTCTGACGGCACCTGTGAAGGAAAAAAATCAGAGTTAACATTGTGAGGAAGGGTCACCGGACCTGAAACATTAACTCTTGAGTTTTTTTCCTTCACAGATGCTGCCAGACCTGCTGAGCTTTTCCAGCAACTTCTGTTTTTGTTCCTACGGAGCAAGGGTCTCCCTCGTATTGACATCTGTGTTGGCATTTCTTAAGGGAAGCCGTCAGGGAGTCTTTGAAACAACTTCTTATATCCTCCTTCTTTATTTAATCAAGTGCCTTCCTTAATCTGGACGAAGAAGATTTGCTTTGGCAGAGAAGTACTGGCTCTTGAGTCTGCAATGGTTTCGTTCCAATGTTCCAAATCATAGAATCATGCAGTGCAAGAGGAATCCATTCAGCTCATCAAGTCTGCGCTGTTTTTCTGGAAGAGGATAATGTCTGATTCCCCGCACTCCCCTTATACCCTTAGCCTTGCAATTATCTCTTTTTTTATTGTAAGAGACTGATGAGGAATTGTCATCGAATCTACATCATACAGCCTGTCTCCTCATCACACCCCATTCTTGGTGGGAATTAATTATAAACTCATAATGGTCAGCTCTACCGGGGTGTCATGGTGGCTCGGTGGTTAGCACTGCTGCCTCACAGCATCAGGGACCCGGGGTCGATTCCAGCCTCAGGCAACTGTGCGTGTGGAGTTTGCACTTTCTCCCTGTGTCTGTGCGGGCTTCCTGCGGGTGCTTCAGTTTCCTCCCACAGTCCAAAGATGTGCAGGTTATGTAGACTGGCCGTGCTAAATGACCCCATAGTGCCTGGGGATGTTCAGGTTGGGTGGGTTTGACGTGGGAAATGCAGGGTTAGGGGAATGGGTCTGAGTGAGAAGCACCCCTCCAGAGGGGTGGTGTGGACTTGTTGGGCCGAATGGCCTGTTTCCACACTGTAGGGATTCTATGAAAACAGCAGGGGACTGATTATTTCGTCTATCCCACAGTTAACAGTCGGTGGTGGGGGGAGGAGAGAGCCTCCTACTGTTTATCCAGGATTCTGCACCCAGTCTCATTTAACAGCTGCTCATGAGATCTTTCTTGTTGTCATTGTTCTCCTGGCCGCCTGCAAGGATTTCAGTTCGAGTATGCCACCACATCTTTAGGACTAAGAGGAGTGAAAATAAATAGAGGTAGTAGGAACTGCCGATGCTGGAGAATCTGAGATAACACGGTGTAGAGCTGGATGAACACAGCAGGCCAAGCAGCATCAGAGGAGCAGGAAGGCTGACGTTTCAGGTTGAGACCCTTCCTCAGAAAAATGGAAATAAAATAGTGAAAATAAATAGACAGCTTAGACAAACTGCTCTTCCTCCTGTGTCGCCGGGCCAATTGCTCTCCAACAGCACTGTGCGAGTTCCTGAACTTCATTGCTTCACCTAGTCCTTCTCAAAGGCATTTAGGGAACGGGCTATAAATGCTCACCCAGCCAGTAACACCCACATCCCACAAAAGGGATGTCTAAAAGATACACGTCTAATTGTTTTAGAAAGCCTCAAGCCTTTCAACATACCTTCAGCCAGCACATTCACCCACTTGGTAGGTAGAATTAGAATGTTAGGGCTAGGTTTTATTGCCACATGGACTCAGATAGAGGAGTACCAGTGATAACTGTACAAATGTCACCGTTTCCAGTGCAATCTTTGGTGCAATGGTAGCTAGGTACAAAATCTTTAGTACAAAGTAGAAAAATGGAAAAACAAAATAAACATCACAATCTGTTTGAAGCGCTTAGCCATGCTGTGTCCGTACTCCCTACAAGGGTTTGATGGTCTCTGCTTTGGCACACCCTCCCCACACTGGTTTGGCACAGATACCAGGAGACCAATACACTCAATGCCGCTGTGAATGCCAAGGATCCTTCCTCACCACAGGATTGTGCTCACTCTTCCTCCTGTGCATTGGTCTCGATCTCCGACTGTCAAAGCCCTGACCCAGTCGCTGCCACTTTCCTGGCACTGACAAAACTGCGATGCCAATGCCTTCACGGCCAAGCCCTCTCCAGAAGGTGAGTAAGTAGGAGAAAAAATAGACAACTGTACTGGAATGAGACACTGCATTAGAGAGCAGGGTGTAATACATGGGATTAGGATGACCGTTCAAGAGGATGTTAAGAACCAGGTACCGGCTAGGACGTGTCTTCTCATCCCACTGCTGGCGTTAATCCAGTGACCTCACGCAGAAATTGGCATGGACGGTGAAAGAGCAGGGCAATGATATTGGAGGAATTTCCTTTCCATCCCACCTGGGAGCGCTGATAAACATACCCCAGAGCAACCAAGTCCTTTGTGTTTTGCAGTGCCAAGCTTTGCCCTCCCCAGTTCCAAATTTTGCCCCCCTGCGCTCGGGAAAATGACACTTTCTGCGCATGATGCCCAGGATATAAAGAATGAGTCGACGTGGTTGATTAATATGAGGTAATACACTGGTTCATTAGATAAGCAGTTAACAGACTAACATCTGCAGAAGGGGACAGGGGTCATTAATCCATATTTCTAACCTCATCCACATTCTAAATTGAAAAGCTGTAATATGTGTCTCTTTTTTTAAAGTAACTAATGAGCAATTGTCCTCTAATCTACAGCGTACAGTCTGTCTCTGCATCACAGCCATCCTTGGCGGGAATTAGTTATGTACTTAAAAAAGAAAATCTGCAGGGTTACAGGGAAACACAGGGAGATGACTGTCTGTAGCTCTTCCTCAAGCACGGTGGCCTCTTGCTATGTGACAGTAGTTTGTATCTTGTTCCATTTAACTGTGGCTACAATGGTAATGAAAGCATCTCTACACTTCATTCTCATCTGTATTCTCATGTTGGCTTTGCAATACATTCAGCTTGAGGTATACCACTACACCCTTGGCTTTGATCCATGATGTGGAGGTGCCGCTGTTGGACTGGGGTGGACAATTCAGAAATCATATGACACTAGGTTATAGGCCAACAGGTTTATTTGAAATCACAAGTTTTCGGAGCACTGCTCCTTTGTCAGGTCACCTGATGAAAGACCAGCGCTCTGAAAGCTTGTGTTTTCAAATAAACCTGTTGGACTATAACCTGGTGTACTGTGACAGCCTCAGCTTTTAGGAATAAGGCAAATGAAAGGGAAAACAGAC
>JAHRHZ010000008.1:7565238-7596342 GCA_024137785.1 Ginglymostoma cirratum | reverse complement strand
GCCAAGCAGCATCAGAGGAGCAGGAAAGCTGACGTTTTGGGCCTGAAGAAGGATCTAGGCCCGAAACGTCAACCTTCCTGCTCCTCTGATTCTGCTTGGCCTGCTGTGTTCATCCAGCTCTACACCTTGTTATCTCAGATTCTCCAGCATCTGCAGTTCCTACTATCTCTCCCCAGCAGAAGTGAACTGTTGATCACACTGTAGAAGTGAACTAGTGAGCTTGTGAGCCCGGTCAGACCACATGTGGAAGCTCCTACGCTGATCTACTGCAATATAATGTTTGTCTGTATTCTGTTTATCTGACTGTAAAATTTATCCTTTTAACTATCTCTTATTGCCTAATGTATACAATGAATCAATGTAAGGTAACGTAACTTTTTTCTTCCTTATTTCTTTATTCTTTTATCTGAGATTTGGACTACTTTGTACCTAAGGTAGTGCCGTGTGGGGACAACATTGTAAACCTTTCACTGTATTCCTGACCTTCTGTACTTGAGTGCACATGCCAATAAAGCCTAATTCTAGTCCAAATGATATGTTTGGAGAATATAATATCACGTATTAGTTTGACCATGATTGGATAATGCAGCCATGTGTACTCACATGGAGTGTAGATAGTGTGAGCAGGATTGGATAGAGATAGGAGTGAGTCATTTTGGTTAGAAACCATTTGTAGGAATAGTCGATTGGAAGTTTGATGTCTGTAAGCCAGCATAAAGTCCTTGTTCTGACAAGAAAGACTTGAGCCATTTTTGGATGCGTACATCTCCCACACGCACACAAAAACAAAGAAACTTCAGCTTCATCTGGTCTAACAGGAAAGAAAGGCTTAGCTCACCCTTTCAATGGGGAATGACTTCTCTCAAACGGTTTTGAAGTATTCTCTATCCTCCCAGGTTTGTAGATGCCCCACGTTTGAATAGATTTGAGGCTCGAGATAAACAGATATTTTGGTCTCTTGGGAAATCAATGGTCATAGGGAGAGGGTAGGAAGATGGAAACCCAAAATCAGCCCTGACAATAGCGGAGCAGGCTTAATGGGCTGAATGGCCTACTCATGCTCCTAGATCCTGTGTTTTCTTCCTTCTTGGAGACTGAATCAAGATTCGTCACAGAGCGGTTACAGGAAGAGTCCGCTTAACCCCTTGAGCCTGTTCAAGGAGATTCACAAGATCTTACCAGCAACCCAGCTTTACCCCACAACCCTGGGCAGCAACAAATGATTTCTGATTCAAAATTAACAACTGATCCGACAACTATCGTCACTTGTTGAAGAGAGTTCCGAAGATAATGTGTGCATTAGTGCCATGGCTACTTTGTAAATGCTACACATTTCCTGACTTCACACCCGAATGAACAGGTTCTAACACCTCTCTTCAGAAAAGGGTCTAGGCCCAAAATGTCAGCCTTCCTGCTCCTCTGATGCTGCTTGGCCTGCTGTGTTCATCCAGCTCTACACCTTGTTATCTCAGATTCCAGCATCTGCAGTTCCTACTATCTCTTAAAAGCTACGAGGCTTGTTGGGGAAAGTAAAGCAGAAGCAGGCAAAGGGTCTCTTGGCCTGCTGTGTTCATCCAGCTCTACACCTTGTTATCTCAGATTCTCCAATGTATGAGGGGTGCATTCAGAAGTCTGATAACAGCGAGGAAGAAGCTGTTGTTAAGAAGCTGCTTCTCTAGCATATGGTGTGTTGGCTTGACGACCACAGACAATGGTCCTTGTGGAGGTAGTGGGAAGCTGCCTTCTGGGGCTGCCACAGTCCACATGCTGTACATTAACCTCACAGTGCTGTTAGGGAGCCAAATCCAGGATTTTGACCCAGCCACAGTAAAGGAACACTTCCAAACCAAGATGGCGTTTGGCTTGGAGATTGGGCCCCTCTCCATATTACCTCTCGTTGTACTTGGGCCAAATGGTCTGAGGAGCGGAAATTAACTTTCAGAGGCAGGATTGCAAAACATTTTGGAAAACACAAATATCACAAGATAGGAGGGGGTGGGGGAAATTCAATATATTTTCCCTGGTTTCAGCGATGTGCATTCGGTGTTAAATTTCCATCCATTATTAATCCACAATATGAGTTTATATTAGAAACAAATGAATAAAATATAAAAGCAGAAATGGCCAAGGGAACAAAATGATTAATAAATGCATTACGTCGTGGTCTGCAACAATTCATTGTACTCCTGTGGAAGTTTTGCAGGGAACTTTGGTCGTTTTTTTTATTTAATTTGCACATCTTTTTAAAAAATTAATCTGCGGTTCCCATGACTCAAAGCTCCCAGGTTTTAATAAGGTTGGTTTAAGGAGACATCATTGGTGTATGCAAACAAAGCTCCTGGTGCTGCTATGGAATAGCATTGCCCCCTGTTGGCTTGGTAAGTGACTACAAGCCACACAATGTCCTCAGTTCAGTTCCCCATTCCTGCCCTCAGTTCGCCAATACCATCGAAGGCAGCTCAGCAGTAGAGTACGGTACTTAATGTTTCGTGTCTGCAGGCTAGCGTTATTTGGGGAGGTAGGAGAGAACCACCTCCCCAACCTTCCCCACACACCCCCACCCAGGTCTCCGATTTCCTGACTGCTACCTATACTGCAAACGCCAACTCTACAGGTACCTGTGGTGCTCCCCAGTGTCCGACTTCCCAATTCCCACCAAAAAGGATAATGATGAAAGAGCAACCAATGGGAAAAACCATACCCTATGGGGAAAGACCACCATCTAAGATCTTTCGGCAAAGTAAAATAAGGGGCTGTTCGGTTATTACACCTTCCCAGTGCCTCAAATGTAAATAAGTAACATGTTGCATTAACATGAAATGCCTTTGTTGGAACTATCAGGAAAAGTCAAACTCCAATGTTTGTTTGTCTCTCCATGTGCTAAGTCTGTACGGGACTGAGCCACTTCAGATGTTGTGTAGATATATAAAGAATTCTTTTAATGAATAAAGTATATTTTTGAAATTAAAAAAAAGCCCTAAATAAAAACCGAAAGAACTCCGGATGCTGTAAATCAGGAGAAAAAACAGAAGTTGCTGGAAAAGCTCAGCAGGTCTGGCAGCATCTGTGAAGGAAAAGTTAACATTTCGGGTCCGGTGGCCCTTCCTCAGAACTAGTTCCGACCCGAAATGATAACTCTGATTTTTCCTTCACAGATGCTGCCAGACTTGCTGAGCTTTTCCAGTAACTTTGTTTTAGTTTCTGTTGTTAACAAAAATCCTATCTCCCTAGGGGTGCAGTGGATTTTGTCGAGGTTTATTCTGAGCAACTCCATGACATAGGACTCAGTGCTCTAGGGCCTGTTTCCCTGGGACACACACTGACTGCACCTGGAGGGCCATCATCTCGGTGATAGGCTCTCTTTGGTTCTGCCCGAAACTTGTTGGCCTTCCAGAGCAAAGAGTTTACCCCAAGTGTTGCCAACTGGCACATTCCAAGGTCCAGGACCATGAGCTGAGGAACGCACTAAAGCTTGGGGCAGCTGCGACCAAGGCACAGTGGGGGAAAGACCACCATCTGAGGGCTTCCTGCTGAAGGTAAATGGGGGTCCGTTCAGTTATCAGACCCGCCCTGTTCCTCAAATATACGTAAATATTGTCTGTTTCAAATCAGAAATGTCTCTTGTTTATTTGTTCTCAATAAATAAAGACTGCGCAGAATCAGACTACTCTGGTCACTATGTGAAGATTTCCTGTGCATAAAATATATTTTAGAAATCAAAATAAACCCTAATAGAGTCATACAGCTCGGAAACAGACCCATCAGTCCAACCAGTCCATGCCAGCCATAATCTTAAACTAAATTGGTCCCATCTGCCTGCGATATGTACCAGCATCTCGAAAGAAGCACTGGAACAGACCAGACAACAACAACTTGTATTTATGTATTATCTTTAATCTTGACGAGCACTGTATACCAATGGTGTACGCAGTCACATATGCAGCCATTAGGTCTGATAGTAAAACAGTTGGACAAAGAGTTTCCATTGAGTCTTACTGCACAGAAACAGACCCTTCAGCCCAACTTGTCCATACCGACCAAGTTTCCCAAACTGAACTAGTCCCACTTGCCAGCATTTGGCCCATATCTCTCTTCCTAGTCATGTACCTGCCCAAATGTCCTTTAAACGTTTTAATTGTACCCACTTTTCCAGGGGTGTCTCAAAGGAGGAAAGCAAGGCAAAGAGGCATGGAGATGTGGGGAAGGAATTCCAGAGCCTGAGGACCTACAACATTCATCAACAAAGAAATGCGCAGGAGGCCAGAGGAGCATGGGTTTCAAGGAGATTGTGAGGCCACAGAGGAAACTGAACACAAGGACAAGAGTTTAAAAAGGAAGACGTTCTTTGTCTGGGAACCAGGGTTGAGCATTGAGCACAAGGATAGTAAGGGAACACGATTTAGTGAGAGCTCAGACACAGGCAGTGGAGATTTGGACACGCTCAATTCACAGAGGTTGGAGATAGTAAGAACGCAGATGCTGGAGTCAGAGATAACACAGTGTGGAGCTGGAGGAACACAGCAGGCCAGGCAGCATCAGAGGAGCAGGAAAGCTGACGTTTTGGGTCGGGACCCTTCTTCAGAAAATGCTCTGTGTTATCACAGAGGTTGGAATGTGTCGGAGAAGTTGGAATCTGGAGTAAATTGGAACATTTTTTCATAGAATCCCTATAGTGTGGAAGCAGGCCATTTGGCCCATCAAGTCTATGCTGATGCTCCAAAGAGCATCCCACCCAGACCCACACCCCTGCCCCATCCCTGCATTTCCCACAGCTAACCCTCCTAGCCTGCACATCCCTGAACACTATGGGTCAATTTAGCGCGGCCAATCCACCCTAACCTGCACCTCTCTGGACTGTGGGAAAAAACTGGAACACCCGGAGGAAACCCACGCAGACACGGGGAGAATGTGCAAACTCCACACAGACAGTCACCCGAGAGTGGAATCGAACCTGGATCCTTGGCGCCGTGAGGCAGCAGTGTTAAGGTCTAGAGGTAACGAAAGTATGAATGCTCTGAGATTAACGATGTTAAGGAGGTGGGAATTTGTCATTTGAATGATTGGAAGTCAGAATCGGGATCAAATTCAACAATAATGTTGATCCCTTGAATCTCAGACAGTTGCTGAAGTGTAGCCTGTTGCCAGAGAGAGATAGGTGGAGTTAAATTAAAGCAAGATACTGCAAATCAGAAATATAAACAGAGAGCGATGGAGAAACTCAACAGGTCTGGCAGCATTTGTGGTGAGAGAAACAGAGTTAACAGGCTCTGAAGATGTGACGTCACCACAGCCCAACTGGACCATAGGGCTGCTCTCTCAATAGATGGAGATGACCGGAGATGAGTTTAACCTGAGGGTCACCACACCTCAGGTGAGGGGAAGAGGTTGAGAAGGAGAGTCCTTCATGGTAACCTCAGCCGGTGTGGGAATTGAACCCACATCCAGACAACTGATCCCAACTCTGACAATGTCATATTGGACCCAAAACATTAACTCTGTTTCCCATTCCACAGATGCTGTGTCCCTCCGGCACTTCCTGTACTATTTTATATCCTAGAGAGATGGAGTTGGTTGCCAGGCGGCCGAGTTTGGAACAAGGTTAAAAAAACGATGACTTCAGTCTTCCCAACATTTGATTTTTGTTTTGTTCATCCAACAGTCAATGCCATTCAGCCCCTTCAGCTTACTGTATCATTTGACTGTACCTTAGCTGATCTGTGTCACCTATCTAACAGGTGGTCCCTGACACAAATCCCTCAGGCTCCATTTTGAAATTTTCAATGGTCTTCATCTTCAAGTAAGATGATGGGCAACAAGTTAGGGGAGGTGATGGCCTAGTGGTATCATCACTGGGCAGTTAATCCAGATAATGCTCTGGGGGCCTGGGTTCAAATCCCGCCACAGCAGATGGTGGAATTTGAATTGAATAAAATATCTGGATTTAAGGATCTAATGATAACCGTGAATCCATTATTGGAAAAACCTATCTGGTTCACTAATGTCCTTTAGGGAAGGACACTGCCATCCTTAACTGGTCTGGTCCACTTGTGACTCCAGACCCACAGCAATGTGGTTGACTCTTAACTGCCCTCTGGGCAATTAGAGATGGGCAATAAATGCTGCCTAGCCAGCAATGCCCTCATCCAGTGAATGAATGAAGAAAAACAAAGTTAACTGAAATAAAGATTAAGATAATGGGGGCTGACCGGGACAGCTGGCTAAGGGAGCATCAAATGGTCAATTCTAGAGGTAGCAAGGATTTCAGTAACTGAAGATCTGAGGCAGTCAGGTGTTCTCTAGATGTTCAATTAACAGTCTTTGAGATATGGCAAATATGGTTGCATGTACATTGCAAGGTCAATTTGTTTTATTCACTCGTGGGACGTGGGACTTGGGCATCACTGACTGGGTCCAGCATTTATTGTCCATCCTTAGTTGCCCCTTGAGAAGGTGGTGGTGAGCTGCCTTCTTGAACCGCTGCAGCCCATGTGCAGTAGTAGGTTGACCCACAATGCCATTAGGGATGGAATTCCAGGATTGTGTCCTGGCGACTCTGAACGAACGGCGATATATTTCCAGGTCAGGATGGTGAGTGGCTTGAAGGGGAATTTGAAGGTGGTGGTGTTCCCATGTGTCTGCTGCCCTTGTCCTTCTACATGGAAGTGATCATGGGTTTGGAAGATGCTGTTGGAGGATCTTTGGTGCCAAGATATGATGTCAAGTTTGCAAATAACTTTTATTCTTTTGTAGGATCTGGGTGTTGCTAATAATGCCAGAATTTATTGACAATTACCTTTGAAGTGAGTGGCTTGCCAGGCCATAACAATGTACCCCATTGTAGGTTAGACCAAGCCAGGCAAAAGGCCTTAATGAACTAGGTGGGGGTTTTACATCAATCTGCAACAGCTTCATGGTCACCATTATTGACTATCTTCAGATTTTATTAATTGAACTTAAAATTCCACCAGACACTGTGGTGGGATTTGGACCTGTGCCCCAGAGCAGTGGCATCCAGATTGGTAGTCCCCAGACATCTCCATGACATTACTGTCTTCCTTCAGTGTAGGATACAAAAGCTGGAAGAGTTGTAAAGTGCGAGGAAGACAGTGTACGAATCTGAAAGAGTATTGACAAGTTGGTGGCAGAGAGGTGCCAGATAAGGTTCAATGTAGAGATATGTGAGGTGATGCATTTTGACAGGAAAAACATTGAAAGACAATGTATTGTAGGGTGTAAGATTCTAAAGGAGGTGCAGGAGCAGAGTGAGCTGGGTTTATATGTAAACAGATCATTGAAGGTGGCGAGGCAGGTGGAGAGAGCAGCTAAAAGGATGCAGTGCTCTCGGCTTTATTATGATGTGGAGGTGCCGGTGTTGGACTGGGGTGGATAAAGTCAAAAATCACATGACATCAGGTTACAATCCGACAGGTTTATTTGAAAACACAAGCTTTCAGAGCGCAGCTCCTTCATCAGGTGCAGTAAGAGGAGAGCACACAGACACAGAGTTTATAGGCGGAGAGATCAAGGCCAGAGAGATTAAAGGATCATAAAACTGGTGTGAGTGGAATAAACATAACTGGCTGACTGCCTCCTGTCGAATCTTTAATCATTCATACATTCCTGCATTCTAGAAATGGCTGAAGCAGGATACGGTGAACGCCGTTAGTTTCATTTGATTAAGATGTAAATTCCAGAATCTGCTTCAAGTCACTGCCCCGAGATACTTAAAGGTTT
Organism: Ginglymostoma cirratum; assembly: GCA_024137785.1. Classification (NCBI taxonomy): domain Eukaryota; kingdom Metazoa; phylum Chordata; class Chondrichthyes; order Orectolobiformes; family Ginglymostomatidae; genus Ginglymostoma; species Ginglymostoma cirratum. Next base: position 7,588,608 of record JAHRHZ010000008.1, on the reverse strand, counting down.
CATCAGCATCTGCCTAACTTTCCAAACCTTCAAACAGGCAGAGCTACAGGAATATACAGAAGGTAACATCTCAGGTCAGACACTGAATTGTAGCTGTGAGGCTTTATCCAGAATCTGTCTCAGAGTTTTAACCTGGAATCAGGCTGGTTTTATTCTGAAAGCAGAAATTTACAAAATGCCACACTGACTGTGACTACAAATTGTATGTTTCTTGAACAGAATAGAATGTATCTGCAAATAAACAAATATCTTGGATGAACTGACTCACACCATAGGTTTGTGTGTGTGTGTGTATGTGAGAGAGAGAGACTGTGTGTGTGTGCGTGTGTGTGTGTCTGTGTGAGAGAGAGAAACTGTGTGTGCGCGTGTGTGCGCACGTGTGTGTGAGAGAGAGACTGCGTGCGCGCACGTGTGTGTTCGTGTGAGACAGAGAGTTTGACAAATAATCCAAAACTGTACAAACTAATTAAGATAGAGAGATCACAACAATTTATCAAGGTGATGCTGTCGAAACAGGACAGTAAGGAAGCTTTTACAGACACAGAACAGTGTGATGGGGTCACTTGTAACACGACATGAACCCGAGATCAAGGTTGAGGCCGTCATCATGGGTACGGACTTGGCTGTCAGTTTCTGCTGGGCGATTCTGCATTGTTGTGTATCTCGAAGGCTGCCCTGGAGGAAATTTACCCGAAGATCGGAGGTTGAATGTCCTTGACCACTGAAGTGTTCCCCCACTGGGAGGGAACATCCCTGCCTGGCGATTGTTGTGCGGTATCCATTCATCTGTTGTCGTAGCGTCTGCATGATTTCGCCAATGTACGTAGCCTTGGGGCGTCTTTGCCTGCAGCGTATGAGATAGACAACATTGGCCAAGTCACATGAGGAATGTGCTGTGTACATGGTGGTGGTGTTCCCTCGTGTGATGTTAGTATCCATGTTGATGATCTGACATGCCTTGCAGAGGTTGCTATGACATGGATGTGTGGTGTTGTGGTCAATGTTGTCCTGAAGGCTGGGCAATTTGCTGCGAACAATGGTCTGTTCAAGGTTTGGTGGTTGTTTGAAGGTGAGAAGTGGAGGCATAGGAAAGATGTCGGAGATGCTCATCATCGACGAAGAACATGGTGTAGGTTCTCTGCTCCCGGAAAGTACCAGATGATGAAGGGTACTCTATCAGATGTATCGTGTCTGTCTTCTAAAGAGGTCGTTATGGGTTTTCGCAGTGGCATGTCAGAACTAGCGATCAATGAGTTGAGCATCATATCCCATTCTTTTGGGTGTCTGTTGCATTCCTCCTCATTTGAACAGATCCTGTGTAAGTGTAGGGATTGTACGTAGGGGATGGGTTTTTTTAAATATGCTTCAGGTGGAAGGTAGAGACGTGCTGCATCATGAGGTTAGCCACGGGTTTGCAGTATTGGCGTGTCCATCCTTGCTGGAGATGTGTGTGTCCAATAATGAGACTGTTTCTGAAGAGTAGTCCATGGTGAGACAGATGGTGGGATGAAACTTGTTGATATCACTATGTAGTTGTTTCAGTGATTCCTCGCCACCAGTCCAAAGGGAGAAAATGTTGGCGATGTACCTGGTGTATCTCATTGGTCGGAGGTCCTGATTGAAGTTTGGAAAGTCAGGCAGATACTGGTGAAACCTTTAATTATCTCGGGGCGGTGACTTGAAACAGATTCTGGAATTTGCACCTAAATCAATTGAAACTAACAGAGTTCTCCATATCCTGCTTCAGCAATTTCTAGAATGCAGGAATGTACGAATGATTAAAGATTCGACAGGAGGCAGTCAGTCAGTTATGTTTACTCCACTCACACCAGGTGTATGACCCTCTAATCTCTCTGCCCTTCATCTCTCTGCCTATAAACTCTGTGCCTGTGTGCTCTCCTCTCACTGCACGTGGCAAAGGGGCTGTGCTCTGAAAGCTTGCGATTTCAAAACCTGTCGGACTATAACCTGGTCTCAGCTTCATTAATCAGGATATAGAGTACAACAGCAAGAAATTGATGTTAAACTTTTGTAAGACACTTTTTAGACCTCAGCTGGAGTAACGTGTATGACTGTGGGCCCCACCTAAAAGAATCATAGAATCCCTAAAGTGTGGAAGCAGGTCATTCGGCCCATCACGTCCACACTGACCCTCCAAAGAACATCCCATCCAGACTCACTCCCTGACTCTATCCCTGTAACCCTGCATTTCCTATGCCTAACCCACCTAGCCTGCATATCCCTGGACATTATGGGCAACTTAGCATGGCCAAGCGACCTAGCCTGTATATCTTTGGACATTATAGGAAAGACGTAAATGACTGGAGACAGTGCAAAAGAGATTTACAAGAACGGTTCCAGGAATGAGAAACTTCAGTCATAAGGCTAGATGGGAGAAACTAGGACTATTCCAAACTCACGACCATTTCCATCCAGAAGGACAAGGGCAGCAGATACAGGGGAACACCACCCCCTGCAAGTTCCCCTCCAAGTCACTCACCATCCTGACTTAGAAATATATCGCCGTTCTTTCCCTGTCGCTAGGTCAAAATCCTGGAATGCCCTCCCTGAAAGCATTGTGGTCAACCTACAGCAGGAGGAATGCAGCGGTTCAAGAAGGCAGCTCACCCCCACCTTCTCAAGGGGGCAACTAGGGACGGGCAAGAAATGCTGGGCCCAGCCAGCGACGTTCGCATCCCACAAAAATATTCTCCTTAGAGAGATGAAGGCTGAGAGGAGATCTGATAGGGAGGGCTGGATAGAGTAGACAGGAGAAGTTTGTTCATAAAAATAGATCAGAACAAGAGGGCACAGGTTTAAAGTGATGGACAAAAGAACCAAGGGTGACATGAGAAAAAACATTTTCACGCAGTGAGTATGATGCCTGGAAATATGGTGGAAGCCAGTTCAGCTGAGGAATCCTAGAGGATATTGATGGTTATTTGGATAAAAATGTTGATCAGGGGTATGGGGGAAAGACAGGAGACTGGCACTAAGTTCCAACAGACCTGTCACTGTCAACAGCAAGGATTCCACGCAAAGTAAGAAAGACCTGCATTTATATAGCAACTTCCACCAGCTCAGGGCAGCCCAAAGTACTTTATGCCTGGTGACATCACTTTGCAATCACTGGGGCAAGGTGGTTGGCAATTTATGTTTGCACAGCAAGATCACAGAAAGAGGAACACAGTATCTCCCAGATACCTGCGGTGCTGATTCTGGCTGAAGGTGCTTGAGAGTGAGAGGGAGAGTCAGAGTGAGAGTGAATGAGTCAGTGTGAGTGAGTGAGCGAGTTAGTCAGTGTGAGTGAGTGAGTGAGTGAGTCAGTCAGTGTGAGTGAGTCAGTCAGTGTGAGTGAGTCAGTCAGTGTGAGTGAGTGAGTGAGTGAAGGAAGTGAGAGAGTTTGAGAGACAGGGTAAGGGAGTGAAAGTGTGTGAGGGTGTGAGTGTGGGAGCGGTGGTGTGAGAGGGGGAGAGTCAGAGGGAGAGAGTGGGTGGGTTTGATTTAATTCCTTCATTGTCACATGTACCTAAGTCCAGCGAAAAACTTTGTTTACGAGCAGTACAGGCAGATCATAGTAAGCAAGGGCACACAGATCCTAGGGTGCAAATAATCTAGACAGAAGTATACAGGTTACATCACACAGGACATGCACTAGGCAAGACCAACATTAACAAGAGCGCATTATTTGAAGTTAGAGGGCCCATTCGTCAGCCTAATAATGGCCGGGAAGAAGCTGGTCCTGAACCTGATGGTGCATGTTCAGGCTTCTGTATCTTCTGCCTGGTGGGGGAGGTTGTAAGAGAGCCTTACCATAGTGCGATGGGTCTCTGATGTTGGCCGCCTTTCTGCAGCAGCGAGCCGTGTAGATAGAGTCCATGGATGGAAGGTTGGATTCCGTGATGGTCTGGGCTGTGCACACCACCTTCTGTAGTTTCTTACGGTCCTGGGCAGAGCAGTTGCCATACCAGGCCGTTGTGCACCCGGACAGTATGCTTTCAATGGTGCATCTGTAGAAGTTAAGTGAGGGGCCTTATGGACATGCCAAATTTCCTGAGCCACCTGAGGAAGAAGAGGCATTGTTGTGCCTTCTTGACCGTGGGTGGGAGAGTGTGTGGGGGTTAGGATGGTGTGTGGGGGTTGGGGGAGTGTGGGACTATGCAACTGAGTGTGTGAGAGTATGAAAGCGTTGGGAGGGTGGAGACAGGTTTGGACAGGTGTGGGAGGGTGTGCGACTGAGTGTATGAGGGAGCAAGACAGACTGAGTGGGTGACAGTGTACAGAAGAACCTCCATATGTGTCTGGCTCTGGATGCAGGAATGTACAAGTGTGAGCACACACAAGCGTGCACCTGTACATTCTGTGGAACACCAGGAGTAGGCACTGTCAGCTAGCACCCTTGGGGAAAGGTTTATTTCCTTCTTTTACATAATCCCATGGGAATGTTTAGTATTGATCAAACCGGGGCCTAGATCTGTGGGGAAGGCTTAATCCCAAAACAAGCCAAGAAATAACAAAAGCAACTAAGATCCAATCAAATATTTAGACGAATGCAAATTTCAGCCCATGGCACAGAGAGAACACAAACATCATGAAAACTATAACTCTTTATTCTGTTTTTCTTTAAATTAACAATATTATTTTCTAAAACAAAACATGAACAGAATTGTTCACCCTTGCAGTCAGGAAACAGTGAATGAGTAAGCTCTTTTCCTGTAAATCTGGCAACGCTGTGTTTGTTGAACGTACGAGAATTCATTAGCCACATGCCCCAGCCGCCAAACAGGGTTGTTTTCGTCAGTCAACGAGTGCTACCTGTTAGGTGTTCAGTCAGAGCTCTCTTTCAAGGAAGAGGAAAGAAAAGTAAGAAAATATATCCTTTAAAAATAATTTCTCTTTTAAAATATTCCCTGATCAAGGGTCCAGTTGAAGTTTTGTGCTTAAAGTCATCTCCTTTGTTTGTGGCCAAGGGCCACTTGAGTGAAGCAATGGGAGGGCGGCCATTTTTCCCACCAACGATTGTCCAGCTCAGTCCTCTTCGATATTTAGTTTTCCTTCATCCATCTTTTTATTTTTTAAAATGTCGACTCCGTTTTTTCTGTAAAGGCAATTGGCCCAAAGTGCTTTGCAAAAGTGCAGAGTCGGCCGTGGTGACCTCCACATCCCAGTGACCTTTAACCCTGACGGTGGCAGAGGTCAGGGCTGTTCTTCTAAGAGCACCAAGGTGTGTCTGGGTAGAGTAGACAGTGAATGGACTTGAATCTGGAGAAGACATTGCAAAAGAAGTTGGCTGTTATTTTCCTGACGGATGATAGCGTTACCCCTGTGTTTGGATCCTCCCCTGAAGACAGAATGGCTTCTGCTTCAGTTCCTTGAGACAGCACCAGGTGGCACTGCCAACTGGTTAGCCGGTGCACATGGAGGGACAGTGGGTCAGTTGTGCACAATGGGGGCAATCCCGCCCCCTCCCTGTGTCCCAGGGAGCCTGCACACTCACATTCAGTGCATGTTCACACTCAGCGCACACTCACACACACACCCGTGCATAATCACTTGTGCACTTGCATTCTCACACTCGTGCACAGGCATATCCACACACGCATGTGCATGCTCACATTCATTAGTGCATCCCCACACTCGTTCACCTGCCTGCTCACGCTCGTGCAGTCTCACACACGTGCACATGTCTGCCCACACACATGCGTGCGCGTGCCCACACTCAATCACACACGTGCTTACGCTCACATGAATGCAGAGTCAGACACATGCAGAGGTTCGTACAGACACTTGTGTGCATGTGCGCACACACACACCCCCACACTCTCGCGTATACACATACATACAAACACGCATGCACACGTACATGACCGTACAAACTAGCACACATGCGTCCACACGTGTACGTGTACACGCCTACTTGTCATTCAACCATTGTCTCATCGCCAATACTTTAATCAATTAAAGACTATTTTCAGAAACAATAGGTCAAATCTTGTGTTTTTTTTTGGCCAATTGCAACTTGCATCAATGCTTTAGGAGGGTTTTCCACCGTGAGGCCCAGAGAGATTCCTCTCAGCACCTTGCCAAGCTTGCGTTATTAACTACCCAACCAGCCTCCTCTTGCCCAGAGCTAGCTCCATCTCAGCACACACAGTTCCGAGACAACTCACTGGATACCCATTGGAAAACTGGCATCACCAGCACACTGGCACTGTGCCTGCTCACTCCCTGGGGCCCCTCACCAGCACCAACAAAGGGGTGCCATCCACTTCCACCTGACTCAATCCCTCGAGTTCTCTCATTCCAGGTGAAGACGGCTGACGAGAAGGATAGAGGGAGGGGGAGGGACTGTCTGACATCAGCCTCATTGCGCTCTCACATTGATCCTCACTGGGGAAGGCTGGGAGACCCTCCCGCAGGGTCATGGAGATACTCGCCTCCTCTCTCTCCACTGTTCCACAGGTAGAACCACCATCTCCACAGCGGCACGTCCTGTTCTTAACCTTGGCAGAAGGCAAGGAGTATGTAGGCCTCAGGAGGGGTTTTAAAGAACTAGCAACGCTGCTCCCTGCCTCCTGAACAAGTTCTAACCTCGTGGTGAGGGTGGGGGGTGGTGTGTGGAAATTAGTCCCAGAGAGAGTGGGGCCATAAGCTGGGGACCACCGAAGGCAGAAGTGGCCCAGGCCACAGGCACTCAAAGAGCCGCCAGAGACCAGGCACCTGCCCAGCCCCAGGCAGGGGAGGGCCCCGCGGTGCTGGCAATCAGGGACTTTGCCCACATGCACAGGGAGGGACTGGAGCAATGGGCAGGTCTATGGGGCAGAATGGCCTTCATTGCCCAGAGGCTGCAGCGAGTCACACAGCAGGCTGGCAGCTCCCAGTGACACGCACATAAAGATGTGTACACACACACACACACACACACACACACGCATATGTGTGTATTACACATAAATGCAATGTATAAATACAGGTGTGCACATTTACGCGCACACGTACACAACCATATACATAATCACACAGACACAGGTATATAGAAATAGGTATCTACACACCAACACACTGTATACACACAAACACGCAGCCATACATACACATAGGTGACACACAGACATATATATACACACTCAGGCATCCACAGACACATGCGTACGCATACACTCTCTCTCTCACGCGCGTACGCATACACTCTCTCTCTCTCACACGCGTACGCATACTCTCTCTCACACGCGTACGCATACTCTCTCTCTCACACGTGTACGCATACACTCTCTCTCTCTCACACACGTGTACGCATACACTCTCTCTCTCTCTCTCACACGTGTACGCATACACTCTCTCTCTCTCACGCGTACGCATACTCTCTCTCTCTCTCACACGTGTACGCATACTCTCTCTCTCACACGCATACACTCTCTCTCACGCGCGTACGCATACTCTCTCTCTCACGTGCGTACGCATACACTCTCTCTCTCTCACACGCGTATGCATAGACACACACACACACACACACACACACACACACACACACACACACACACTCTTCAAGAGAGGTCAAATAGAGATTAAATGTTTATCAGATTATCAACTCCCCTGAGTATTAATTCTAATAATTTAATGGCAACCTTGGAGCATGAAAGCTTCTAATCTGAACATTATTGTCTTTTTTTACCTTCTGATGGAGAGACAATATTAAGGTAATGATTATTAATGAAGTGACAGTGGAAGCAAATCGATCTCAAGATGCTCTCATTAACTCAGCAGGCCAGGGAGTCAGCCGAAATCAGCGAGTGGTAAACTAGCCTGCTGTCTCTCCATATAAAACCTGCTTCTAGAACTTTAAATGGAGAGTTGTGGTCCCTAACTTTCTCTGTATTGTGTGTTTAGTTTGTTTCCCAGAACCTGAAGGTCACCTCAAGACAGGCCTGGTGCAGGCCTCATTTTAGGCCTCAGGTCTATTCCAGAAGCCTCCTGCTGACCTTTCACCTTCCACCTCTGTAAAGACGAGATCATCGAAAACTTTAATATGTGGTCTCACTAAGACCATTCTCCCATTATCCCTCTGTTTGCTGAAAATCCTCGAGGAAAATCCAGTAAAACTGGAAAATAAGACATACTCACTGCGTAGACTTCAAAATGGAGGTAACAGTGCATTCACTTCCAAATACTACTCTATTTTTAACTTTTTATTTCTCTCCAGTTCCTGGTAAAGCCAATCTTAAAACATTAATCCTCACTTCAAACATCTCCAAGCAACCTTACTCCTGAGGATTTTTTTTCACTTTTGTTGAAGCCATGCAGGCTTTGGAGTAGATGTACTGTTTTTCTTTAATTCATTCACAAAATGAGGGTGTCACTGGCCAGGCAGCATTTATTGCCCGTCCCTAAAAGCCCAGAGGGCAGTTAGGGGGTCAACCACATTGCTGTGGGTCTGCAGTCACATGTAGGCCAGACCAGGTAAGGATGGCAGTTTCCTTCCCTAAAGGACATTAGTGAACCAGATGGGTTTTTCCTGACAATTGACAACGGATTCATGGTCATCCTTAGATTCTTAATTCCAGATTCTCTATTGAATTCAAATTCCACCATCTGCTGTGGCGGGATTCGAACACAGGTTCCCAGAACATTAGCTGGGTCTCTGGATTAACAGTCGAGTGATACCAGTTCAGGCCATCGCTTCCCCTCCCTGTGGACAAACAGCTAGTCTTTTCTCTTATGTTCATTCTGGCGATGTGGGTGTCTCTGGCTAGTTCAGGATTTATTACCCATTCCTGAACGCCCTGGACAAGGCTGAGGTGAGCTGCATTGTTGATCCACTGCTGCCCATTTGTGTAGGTTGACCCATAATGCTTTGAGGGTGGGAATTCCAGGATTGTGACCCAGCGACAGTGAAGGAACGGCGATAGATTTCCAAGCCAGGATGGTGTGTAGCTTGGAGGGGAACTTACAGGGGGTGGTGTTCCCATGTATCTGCTGCCATTGTCCTTCTCAATGGAAGGTGCTGTGCACGGAGCGAGTTGCAATGGAGAACCTTGTAAATGGTGCACACTGTGCCTCTCTGTGCCAGTGGTGTGGGGAGTGACAACTAGAGACCCCTCATTAGGGCTGTATGATGGCACAGTGGTTAGCACTGCTGCCTCACAATGCCAGAGACCTAGGTTTGATTCCTGCCTCCGACTGTCTGTGTGGAGTTTGCACATTCTCCCCGTGTCTGTGCGGGTTTCCTCCGGGTGCTCCGGTTTCCTCCCACAATCCAAAGATGTGCTGTTTAGGTGGATTGTCCGTGCCAGAGTGTCCAGGGAGTGTGCAGGCTAGGTGGGTTAGCCATGGGAAATGTAGGGATACGGTTGTGGGTTGCTCTTCAGAGGGTCAGTGCAGACCTGATGGGCCAAATGGCCTCTTTCCACACTGTAGGAATTCATGGTTCTACCCCTCCCCAAATAGTTATGGGACTCAATCACCCAGAGACAATGGAACTAACCTGCATGCGATGAGCCATTATTTCAATCTTTTCTACAATTTCCCAGGCTGGAACAACCAGACAAAGTCTCAGATTTAATCAAAACTTGCCAAATATCTCCATGATTCAAATCAGAGCACCAATAGGGTGGAACGTACCTGGAGGGGTCTTCAGCAACAGAAAATGCTCCTTTTAACTCGATGATATTTTGCTTGTTCTCAAAGGTTCCATAACTTAAAGTGACCTGGAAATAGTCCATTCAGATTTTAGTTCAATTTTTTATCTATTAAAGTGTCCCCGATGCTGGATCCCCCAACATGATAAATTGTCTCATGACCCAGTATCTGTAACAATTTACTTACACACTCAAAACTCACCTGCTTTCCCTCGAGTGAGTCTAACCAACCTCAGAATAGGCCCCAGACCCTTCAGCCCCAACTTCAGACACTTTGGCACTAACCTCAGCCTAGCCCCCATGTCCTTCACCCCCGATGTCAACCTTGCCCTCGGATCATTCAGCCCCAACCTCAGCCTAGCCTTCAGACCCTTCAGCCCCAACCACCTTCAAGCCCTCAGACCCTTCAGTCCCAACTTCAGACCCTTCAGCCCAACCTCAGCCTAGCCCCATGTCCTTCACCCCCAATGTCAACCTCGCCCTTGGACCCAACAGCCCCAACCTTAGCCTAGCCCTTAGAACCTTCAGCCCCAACATCAGTCTAGCCCATAGACCCTTCAGCACCAACCTCAACCTAGACCTCAGACCCTTCAGCCCCAACAGTCTAGCCCACAGACCATTCAGCCTCTCCTTCACATTCATTTTGAAGTAAAGGGAAGCAGGATTAGGTCAGTCAGCCCACTCTGCTGTTCAATTCAATTTTCTACCTTGGCACTTTTTTTTATTTACAGATGGGATGTGGGCATCGCTGGCTAGGCCAGCATTTATTTCCCATCCTCTAATTGTCCAGAGGGCAATTAATAGCCAACACCATTGCAGTGGGTCTGGAGTCACATGGAGGCCAGACTGGGTAAGAATATCTGTTTCCCTCCCTAAAAGAAGGTAAAAGACATTGACCACATCTGAGGAAGGGTCACCGGACCCGAAACGCTAACTCTGTTTTCTCTTCCACAGATGCTGCCAGACCCGCTGAGCTTTTCCAGCAACTTTGTTTTTGTTCCTGATTTACAGCATCCGCAGTTCTTTTGGTTTTTAAAAGACATTGACTGTCCAGATGTATTTTTACAACACGTGCTTAAGGGTCATCATTTGACATTGAATTCCATATTTTTATTTCAATTATTGGACTCAAATTCCACCACCAGCTGTTGTGGGATTTGAACTTGCGTCTCCAAAACATCACATGGGTCTCTGGACGAACCCTCCAATGACAACAGCACAAAACCATCACTTCCCACTTCCTCTATATCCCTTAAAACAAAAAGAGTTGATGTTTTGAGCCTGAAATAACTCGACCTCAAGCAAGTTCCAAAGAAGAGTAACATTTGCCGATGGAGATAGATGAAGATGGATGGCAGGTGGGGAGCGTCAATGCTGAATGGCCTGTATCCGTGCTGTAAATACAAAGCAATGCTGTGTCCAAGGATCAGAGAGTCATGCAGCACAGAAACAGACTCTTCAGTCCAACTCGTCCATATTGACCATGTTCCCAAACTGAACGAATCCAATTTGCCTGCATTTGGCTCATATCCTCTAAGCCTTTCCTATTTATGTATCTGTCCAAAAGCCTTTTAAATGTTGTAATTGTACCAGCCTCCACCACTTCCTCTGGCAGCTCGTTCCATACGCAGACCACCCTCTTCATGAAAAAGTGTGAAAACTCTTTTAAATCTTTCCCCTTTCAACTTACGCTCTCCAGTTTTGAACTCCCCTACCCTGGGGAAAATACCTTTGCTTTGTGCTCATCATGCCCTTCATAATTTTATGAACCTCTAATAATGTCAACCTGCTATGCTCCAGGGGTTAAATAAAAAGTCCCCGCCTTTCCAGCATGGCCTTAGAAACCTTTTAGTCTCGGTAACATCCCGGTAAATCTTTTCTCAACCTTCTCCAATTTAATAATATCCTTCCTTTAGCAGGGCATCCTGGGTGTCAATCTGATCCACAGCCCTCTCTTTCACTCCCACCTCGAGAATTGCATGCAGCATTCCAAACGTGGCCTCTCCAATGTCCTGTACAGCCACAACATGACATTCCAACCCCTGTACTCAGTGCTCTGACCGATGAAGGCAAACATGCCAAATGCCTTCCTCACCACCCTGTCTACCTGCGATGCCACTTTCAGGAAACTGGGTCCCTGCATCCCCTAGGACTCTCTGGCCAACAGCACTCCCCAGGGTCCTGCCATTAACTTTCTAAGTCCAGCCCTGGTTTGCCTTACCCAAATGCACTACCTCGCATTTATCTGAATTAAATCCCATCTGCCACTCCTCAGCCCATTGGCCCAGATGACCAAGATCCCGTCATACACTGAGATAGCCTTCTTCACTGTCCACTATACCATCAAGTCTGGCGTCATCCACAAACTTACCAAGTCATGGGTCTACATTGGGGAATCACCATTAAACTGTTCCAATGCATCATCAGGCTGCTAAATAGGGAAAAGAGCGAGTTGCATTACATCACATTGAGTGTAAAACACAGAACCTGGTCAGTACGTGTGAGACTCAACCAGGAAAACATGGGAGACCTACCTGGCTTTGAACCTGGGATTTGGAAACTAACTGCAGGTTCTCGAGGTGGGAGTGAAAGAGAGGGCTGTGGATCAGATTGACACCCAGGATGGCCTCAACGATGTAACCGATGGTGCAGTCATCAGGGAGACGGATCCTCTCCGCTGTGTTCATAAAATTCCCGTTGCTAATTACAAAATAAACCATGTTTCAGCTTTAAAGTGCAAGTGGTTTGTATCACTTTATCATAATTACTACAGCACAATAGGATTAACTTACATTCCACCTTAACGCGAGGAGTACCAATATCCTGGGCGGGAGGTTTGCTAGAGGTCTTCGGGAGGGTTTAAACTAGTTTGGCAGGGGAATGGGAACCGGAACAACAGGCCAGTAAGTGCAGGGACTGGGGTGAAGGAAGAAACTGAGACATGCATAGTGCAGGGTAAGAGCAGGCAAAGGGGAGTCTCAGGGCTCAGAGGGACTGGAGTGCATTTACTTCAACGCAAGAAGCATAGCAGGTAAATCAGATGAACCAAGAGCATGGATTACTGCATGGAATTATGGTGTTACTGCCCTTACAGAGACATGGTTAAAGGAGGGACAGGACTGGCAGCTTAACATTCCTGGATATTGCTGTTTTCGACCGGACAGAAAGGGAAACAGAAGGGGTGGGGGAGTTGCATTGCAGATTAGGGGTCACATCACTGTTGTGTTGGGGGACGACACATTGGAGGGATCTTGCAGTGAGGCATTATGCGTGGAACTCAGGAATAGGGAGGGTGAAATCACAACGTTGGGAGTTTTACATAGACTGGGAGACAGAGGAGCAGATATGTAGTCAGATACTGAAAAAGTGTGAAAAGAGCAGGGTAGTTGTGATGGGTGAATTCAACTTTCCTTGTATTGACTGGGTCTTCCTTAGAGTGAGGGGCTCAGATGGAGGGCAATTTGTTTGTTATGTCCAGGAGGGTTTTTTGAGGCAGTATGTTGACAAGACAACCTGAGAGGAGGTTATATTAGACTTGATCCTAGGGAATGAGCCAGGACAGGTCACTGATGTTTCAGTAGGAGAGCATCTGGGGGTTAGTGATCATAATTCCATAAGATTTCAAAGAGTCATGGAAAAGGATACAAGTGGCTCTTGGATGAGGGTGCTTAATTAGGCCAGAGCCAATTACACCCAAATTTGACAGGAACTGGGGAATGTGGATTGGGAGCAGTTATTTGAGGGCAAATCTACATCTGGCACGTGGGAGGCTTTTAAAGACCCAGGTGATTAAAGTGCAGGACATGCATGTCTTCCAACCTGAAGGATAGGAATGGCAGGATTCAGGAACCATGGATGACAAGGGAAATTGTAAGCTTAGTCAAAAGGAGAAAGGAAGCATATGATAGGTCTAGGCAGCTTCAAAGTGACGAACCCCTTGAGAAGTATAGAAAGATTAGGAAGGAACTTAAATGCAGAATTAGGAAGGCTAAAAAGGGGCCATGGAATGTCTTTAGCTAACAGGGTCAAGGGGAATCCCAAAGCTTTTTATGCATATATTAGAAGAAAGAGGGTAGCAAGGGAAAGAATAGGCCCACTCAAGGACAAAGGAGGGAAGAACCACAGGAAGTGGGGGGGAATCCTTAATAAGTACTTTGTACCAGTATTCACCAAGGAGAAGGACATGACTGATGTTGAGGTCAGGGATGAGTGTGTGAATACTCTAGAGAATGTCCGTATATTGAAGGAGGAAGTTTTAGGTATCCTAAATTGCATTAAGGTAGACAAGACCCCAGGGCCAGATGGGATCTATCTCAGGTCACTGCGAGAGACAAGGGAAGAAATAGCTGGGGCATTAGCAGATACCTTCACATCCTCCTTGACCACAAGCGAGGTTCCAGAGGACGGAAGATTAGCGAATATTGTTCCCTTGTTTGAGAAAAGAAGCAGGGATAATCCAGGAAATTATAGGCTGGTGAGCCTGAGGTCCGTGGTAGGGGAGCTCTTGGAGAAGATACTGACGGACAAAATATATACACATTTGGAAGAAAATGAACAAGTTAGTGATAGGCAGGATGGTTTTGTCCAGGGAAGGTCATGTCTCACCAACCTGATTTTTTTGAAGAGCTGACAAATATAATTGATGAGGGAAAAGCTGTGGATGTAGTTTATATGGACTTCAGTAAGGCATTTGATAAAGTCCCACATGGCAGATTGGTACAAAAACTAAAATCACATGGGATTCAGGGTGGGCTGGCTAGATGGATACAAAACTAGCTTGGTCATAGAAGACAGAGGGTATTGGTGGAAAGATGTTTTTCAAAATGGAGACCGGTAACTAGTGGTGTCCCACAGGGATCAATCTTGGGCCCTCTGCTGTTTGTAGTATATATAAATGATCTGGAGGAAAATGCGGGTGGTCTGATTAGTAATTTTGCAGATGACACAGAGATTGGTGGAATTGCTGATCACGCCGATGATTGTGGAAGGATATAACAGGATATAGATAGATTGGCGACTTGGGCACAGAAATAGCAGATGGAGTTTAATACAGACAAATGCGAGGTGATGCATTTTGGAGGATCAAATTTAGGAGTGAATTATACTGTAAATGGCAGAACCCTTAAGAACATTAACATTCAGATAGATCTGGGCGTGCAGGTCCACAGTTCCCTAAAAGTGGCGACAGAGGTGGCCAAGGTGATTAAGAAGGCATATGGCATGCTTGCCTTCACTGCCCGAGGCACGGAGCACAACAGTTGGCAAACCATGTTGCAGCGATATAAAACCCTTGTTAGGCCGCATTTGGAGTACTGTGTGCAGTTTTGGTCACCACATTACCAGAAGGATGTGGAAGCTTTGGAGAGAGCGCAGAGAAGGTTCACCAGGATGTTGCCCAGTCTCGAGGGCATTGGCTATGAGGAAAGGCTAAAAATACTGGGATTGTTTTCACTGGAAAGACAGTGGCTGAGAGCAGACCTGATAAAGTCTACAAAATTATTAGAGACATTAGATAGGGTGGATAGTCACAGGCTTTTTCCCAGGATTTAATTTTCAATTACAAAGGGACACAGGTTCAAGGTCAGAGGGGGAAAGTTTAAGGGAGATGTGCGAGGGAGGTTATTCATGCAGGGAGTGCTAGGAGCCTGGAACACACTGCCAGAGGTGGTGGTGGTAGCGGGCACATGGTGACATTTAAGAGACATCTAGATGGTTACATGAATATGGAGGGTATAGAGTAATACAGACTGAATAAAGGCAGAAGGTTTGTTTTTTAGATTAGTTAGGGTATGATGATCGGCACAGGCTTGGAGGGCTGAAGGGCCTGTTTCTGTGCTGTACCTCTCTTCTGTTTTGCTCTTATAATTGGCATACGTTATGTGAATGTGTTTGTGCGTCTGTGTCTGCATCTCTATCTCTCTGTGGTTTGTGTGAGCGAGTGTGCGTGAGTGAGAGAGTGTGAGCGAGTGTGCGTGAGTGAGAGAGTGTGAGAGAGTGTGAGCATGTGAGACAGTGTGCGTGAGTGAGAGAGTGTGAGCGTGAGAGAATGTGCATTAGTGTAAGCGTGAGTGAGAGAGTATGCGTTAGTGAGAGAGAGTGCGTTAGTGTGAGCGTGAGTGAGAATGTGCGCGAGTGCGCGAGAGCAAATGTGTGCACACGAAAGTGCGTGCTTGCTTTTCGAGTCAAATTTGCAGGGATGGGTGAGTTCAATGCCAATGAACTCACCGCCAACACAGCTAAGAAAGTTCTCCCACATTGCCTGTCCAATGAGCTTGTTAAGAACCGACTGGCCAAGCTCCTCAGCCATTCGCAGGCCTCAACCATGGAGTCTCAGCTTAGGCATAGGTTGGCACCTTTTTGGTAACCATCTTGTTTATGGCCTGCTCGTCAGTGGATCCAAAGGCGAGAAAGCAGGTCCTTTTTCTTTAGTTTCTCAGGAGATGGGGCATCACGGGGAGAGGGCACAGGGAGTGGGGATCAGAGGCAAGGGTAAAGGGATGCCTTACAGAGGCCACCCTTATGCCCCAAGTCACCAAATGCCCTTGAAATAGGCAAATCGGGGTCTTTCACAAAACTACTGGGCCGGTCACCTTGGTTACAGAGCCAGGAAACCAGCCATTTCTCTCAGCCATCGGGAAGGGGAATAAGTCTGGAAGGTGCTGAGCGGAGACTTTTAAGTGGCTGGTACATCAAGGAAGTTTCTAATGGACCTTCTCCCCAAGCACTCTATAGGGAGAGGGTAGCTCCCCAGAACACAATAATTTCCCTTTCTAGACACCTCTTCTGGCACCTCCAAGGATGGAAAAATTATGCCCTTATCTCTATTTTCTCCCTCTTCACGACCACCCCACCCTGCATCTCTCTATCTCTGTCTCTCCCCCACCCCCTATAACCCTCCTCCTAACCCTCACTGTCTCCCCTCTCCTTCTGCCCCTCTCCCAATCTCTCTATTACTCCCTCTCTCCCTCCTTCCATCTCTCCTCCCCGCCTCTCTCCTTGTCTCAATCTTTCTACAACTCCCTCTCCCCTCACCCATCCACCCTCTCCCCACCCCTCTTCCTCTTCCAACCTCTTCACCTCTCTCTCACTCCCTCTCGCCCTGCGCCTCTCCCATTTCTCATTCACTCTAGCCATCATTCCCACTGTCTCACTCAATCTCTCTGTCACTCCCTCCCTATCTCTTCCCCCACCTCTCTCATTCACACCCTCTCCCCGGCCTCGTCCTGTGTATCAGCGTACCCCACCTGTGTCTGGATGAAATACTCTGGGTGTAGTATCTTATGCTACACCTGTAACTACTTGCCTCCTTCTGTCCCTCAGTCCTCTCCTTCCTTCGGAAATACCCAGCCTTGTAGAATTAAACGTTAGCACTGCTCAGGGGTTTCTTGACGCAGAAACAGTTATATATTGAGCCAGAGAACTACAACAGCAATCCCTTCCCAGCAGACTCCCTCTGGTGCACATGGCAGCCTCAACTGGACAAAATTCACAGAACAAAAACGGAAGTTGCTGGAAAAGCTCAGCAGGTCTGCCAGTGTCTGTGAAGAAAGAAAAAAAAAGTCCAGAGTTAACGTTTTGGGTCCGGTGACGTTCTGAGGAAGGGTCACCGGACCCGAAACGTTAACTCTGGACTTTTTTTTTCTTTCTTCACAGATGCTGCCAGACCTGCTGAGCTTTTCCAGCAACTTCCGTTTTTGTTCCTGATTTACAGCGTCCGCAGTTCTTCCGGTTTTTGAAATTCACAGCAGCGTGTCCATCACACGGGTTGGGAAAATTCCGGAAGGTTTCATCACATGACCTTTTCTCTCCATTGACCACACCCCTCCCTGCTGCCATTGTTTGGCTAAGTCTGTCCTCACAGGAAAACTGTCTCTCCACGTCCATTTAAAATATCTTTAGATCTCATGAATAAAAATATTATCATAAGCTTTTCTTTTATATTACGGCCCTCATGGCTCTTCTCCCTCAAGTGTTGCTCCCATAAGCTTCCTAGAGATGAATCTTTTAAACACTGGAGACAATCTAGAAGATTGGTGACATGGAGAGAAACTGCTTTCTTCATCTCCCTGACACTATTAACCTTTAATCGTAGACTGTGCACTCCAAGGCTTCATGGTGATTGTCTCAATTGAGGGAAGGGAACATGGACACTTCAGGTTCTTGATCCAGAAAATCAGACAAAATCCGACATTAAACAAGCATTGCGCTGCGCTTGGGGAGCACAGGAGGGCTCAAAACAGCAGGTGATAAAAACTTTTCCTGTCGGAAGAACTCAGTCCCATTAAAATCCTCTTCACAATATCCTGCAGTTGAAACCCTTACCTTGCCCAAGGTGCCATCTTCAGCGCCAGTCCCCGGCTAATACAAAATCCAGCTCCACCAGTGGCAAACCAGAAGAAGACAGATTTCTGCAAACATTAAGGTGGAATTATCATCCCTTGTCACCTACAGACTTACCGTTTTTCTGCGGTTATCACAACAATAAAAAGAGAGGCGGCCCCATTTATGGGGAGTTGGTGGTAACGTTACTGAGCTCGTAATCCCAAGGGCCAACGGTTCAAATCCCATTACAGACGCTGTAAAATTTAAAATCAATTTGACCGGGAGGCAGCCCCTCTCTGTGATGAAACCATCGATTGTTAGTTTTAAAAAAAAACCCATCTGGCTTGTTGCCCTGTTATAGAATCCCTAGTGTGGAAACAGGCCATTCGGCCCATCGAGTCTGCACTGACCGTCCAAAGGGCATCCCATACAGACCCACCTACCCTATCCCTGGATTTCCCATGGTTAATCCACCTAGCCTGCACATCCCTGGATGCAATGGGCAATTTAGCACGGCTGATCTGCCCTAACCTGCACATCTTTGGACTGCAGTAGGAAACCCACACAGACATGGGGAGAAAGTGGAATCGAACCCAGGTCCCTGGCACTGTGAGATAGCAGTGCTAACCACGTACAGCCCCACTGCTCGGCAACCACACCAACATCCATAACCAGCCCCCAAGCTACAAATCTTCACTCAAACCCTGAATGTGCAAACTCTACACAGACAGTCGCCTGAGGCTGGAATCGAACCCGGGTCCCTGGGGCTGTGAGGCAGCGACGCTAACCACTGAGCCACCGTGCTGCTTAAATAGAGTCTTCCCAAATGGGGGATAGAACACATGGGTGTCCCAACAACACGTGGACTGCAGCAGTTCAAGGCATAAAGGGCAACAGAAGAAAAAACTATAAATATAAGAAGCTCAGAAATTGGTGGAAAAACTCAGCAGATCTGGCAGCATCTGTTGAGAGAGACAGAGTTGACGTTTTGGGCCCGGTGATCCTTCTTCAGAACAGAACTGTTAGCAATAAAAGCTGGCCCAGTGCTCATGTCCCATGAGTGAATAAAAGATCTCACAGCACTGCCTTTGAGGAAGAGCTGATGTCCTGGCCAATATTTAGAGCAACAAAAGGGAAAAAAAAAACCTATCTGGCTGCTATCAGATTGCTGTTTGTGGGATCATGGTGTGCACCTGCACGCTGAAGTGGTTCCTACATTGCAGCAGTGACACTTCAAAAGTGCTCCACTGGCTGCAGGATGCTTACTGGCATTCTGAGACTGTAAGAGGTGCTACATAAATGCAAATCTTTCTTTTGTATCTACCCCCTGGTAACACAGGCCAGAGACAAGGTTAGACTGAGTGTTTATTCCCTGCAGTCAGAGGCTGAGCTAACTAATTGTGTTTTTAGACAAAGGGCTGTTCAACAAAACATCAATGACCATGGAACTTAATCCCAGTGAGGGAACTGCGAGCCAATGCATTTATGATTAAAGGCAAAAAATGTTGCCCAAACAATTGAAGAACTTCCTACAACTCAGCTTAGTAACACGTAAACGCAGTGGTTACAAGTGAAAGCAAGGGATTGAATCCTGTGGTAAGTAACTCACCTCCTGACTCCCCAAAGCCTGTCCACCATCTACAAGGCACAAGTCAGGAGTGTGATGGAATACTCCCCACTTGCCTGGATGGGTGCAGCTCCAACAACACTCAAGAAACACGACACCATCCAGGACAAAGCAGCCCACTTGATTGGCGCCACATCCACAAGCATCCACTCCCTCCACCACTGACCCTCAGTAGCAGCAGCGTGTACCGTCTACAAGATGCACCAAAGATCCTCAGACAGCACCTTCCAAACCCACGACCACTTCCATCTAGAAAGACAAGGGCAGCTGATATATGGGAACACCACCCCCTGCAAGTTCCCTTCCAAGCCACTCACCATCCTGACTTGGAAATATATCCTGTTCCTTCACTGTTGCTGGGTCAAAATCCTGGAATTCCCTCCTTAACAGCACTGAGAGTTTTCCTATAGCACGTGGACCATAGCAATTCAAGGAGGCAGCTCACCACCACCTCAGGGGCAACTAGGGATGGGCAATAAATGCTGTCCCAGCCAGCAACACCCATAAATCCTTGAACAATTCTCTGTAATCAGCAAAGCTCCTCCAGCAGCACTTTCCAAACCCACGACCATTTTCACACAGAAGGGCAAGGGCAGCAGACAAGGAGAATGACACTCTCTACAAGTTCCCTTCCAAGCCACTTACATCCTGACTTGGAAATATATCGTCGTTCCTTGACTGTCGCTGGGTCAGAATCCTGGAATTCCATCCTTAAAGGCATTGTGGATCTACCGAAAGAACATGGACTGCAATGGTTCAAGAATGCAGCTCACCACTAGCTTCTCGAGGGCAGCTAGGGACGGGCTGTAAATTCTGGCCCAGCCAGAAACGCCCACATCCTGTGAAGTAACTTTTTTTTTTCTTTTTAAAAAAAAATGTTTTTGGATCCTTAATGATCACCCAAGAATGAAAGTTGAGCAGTGGCGTTGCTATATTCCCTGAACACTTCAGTGCAGTATTGGCCAAGAGTGTAATTCCTAAATCCAGGAACAAGATGTGAAGGGACAGTCCTTTGACTCCAGTCTGGGAGATCTGCTAATTACACCAGGTCACTGTAAATCACTCTTATTACCACAGACTCCGATGGGTACTGGAAGAATAAAGGCATGGTATGGCCAGGTATCTCCACTGCAATTTTCCCCTTTAACTGCCCCCTCTGTAAGCACTTGCAGGTCCAAAGTAACAAAGCATCTTTTCCTCAAGAGCGTTGCAAACACATGAACAGGCCAATGATGGAGCATCGTCCTGCATATGTTGCCACGGATGCCTGACGCCCAGTGACATTTCAAAAATAAAAATTGGGTGGCTGAAGTAGATTCAATTCTAACTTTCAAAATGGAATCAGGCAAAGTTTTCAACAACTTGTGAGAAAAGAAGGAGAGCCAGAACAGGCATGATTGGCCAAATGGCCTCCTTCTCTGCTGTGCCATTCTACTCAATAACTATCTCCGAAAAGTCAGCATTTCTTTAGTAAAGTCGCTTACTGTTTTATTGTTAGGCAACTTTTCAGATGCTTCGATTGGTCGGTCCAGACTGGGCTTTCCAACATAGACGTCCTGCGCTGCAGGGAAACTTGACAGCAGGTTCAACAGGGCTCGAACGTTGACATAATTATCATCGTCGACATGGCAAAACCACCTGAGGGATCAGCACAAAGGAGGGGAGAGGTTAGAGGTTAAAGGGCAGACAACTGGAGGTACTGAGGTAAATCGTTCAGGCACTGAGCAGGACAACCTGAGGTGCAGCACCCTGAGCTCCACAGAGAGTTGGGGGTGTTCCTCAATGCTTAGGTGTTAGAACATAGAATGACACAGCACAGTACAGGCGCTTCGGCCCAGTACGTTGTGCCAACCTATTGTCCTACTAAGGTTAAAAGGTGCTGTTTTCAATGACCGCCCTTCCTCATCCCTCAAAGCTGCCCGCCCCAAACAACTTACTTCAGACGCGATGCAATGAACACATCGTACTCGGCGGCCATCTTGCAGGACAAGGCTTGGCGGCTGTGTGCTGATGAGCAGTTTGTATTGATCACTCGGTGACCTGTTTGGAGAGAGGTGAAAAGGACCAGATCATTCACATGATGAACACTGAATAGCTCAGAGCCAATGGCACTGACTCAGATGAACTCAAGAGCAAGCCAGCTGGTACGCCTGAGAAGCAGACAATCAGGCCAGCTGGCTTCCTGTTCACTTCACTGCATGAGAACATTTGAGTGACGGAAGAAGGCCACTCTGTCCGAGCCCATCCCTTCTTGCCTCAACTCAACGTTCCCCTATTTATTTATCTCCCAAAACAAACTTTTTCTTTTAATTCATTCACAGGATGAGAGCATTGCTAGGCCAGCATTTATTACCCATCCCAGAGGGCAGTTAAGAGTCAACCATATTTTTGTGGGTCTGGAGTCACATATAGGCCAGACCAGGTAAGGATGGCAGTTTCCTTCCCTAAAGGGACATTAGTGAACCAGATGAGTTTTTCCTGACAACCAACAACGGATTCGTGGTTGTTGTCAGACTCTTAATTCCAGATTTTTATTGAAGTCAAATTCCACTGTCTGCCATGGTGGGATTCGAACCCGGATCCCCAGGGCATTACCTGGGTCTCTGGATTAGCGGTCCAGCAATAACACCATGAGGCCATCACTTCTCCTGAGGCTATTCAACCAGAAGATGTAGGAGCAGAAGTAGGCCATTCAGCCCATTAAGCCGGCCATTCAGCCCATTAAGCCTGCTCTGCCATTCAATGAGATCATGGCTGATCGAATAATCCTCAACTCAACTTTCTTGCCTTTTCCCTATAGCCCTTGATTCACTTATGGATTAAAGATTTCACTTGCGTATGCTTTAACAACCTAGACTGAATAGCCCTCTGCAAGAAAGAATTCCACAGTTTCACCACTCTCAGCTCTGTCTTAAATGGGCGACCTTTATGATGAGATTGTACCCTCTGGCCCTAGACTCTCCCATAAGGGGAGACAACTTCTCTGTGGTTAACCTGCCAATTCCCCAAGAATCTTATACATTTCAGTAAGGTCATCTCTCTTTCTTCTAAACTCTAATGAGTGAGTACAAGCCTAACGCCTCCTCGTAAGACGGCTCCTCCAACCCAGGACCAGCCTGGTTAACTTTCCCTGGACTGCCTCCAATGCCAGTATACCCTCCGTTAGCTAAGGGGGGCAAAACGCTGTTACAGTCTGATGAGAGCATTTTATAGTATTAGCAAGACTTCCCCATTTATACACTCCATTCCCTTTGAAAAAATGCCAACATGCCATTTGCCTTCCCGATTATCCACTGAACCTGGAAGCTAGCTTTTCCTCATTCACATGGTGACTACGTTCCAAACTGACTTCACTAGCTGTGCATTTCCTGGGGTTTTGAAAATCATGATAGAAAGACAAGTTTCCTTTTAAACAAACGTGTTGGATTGCTTGTTGGGTCTTTCTTTTCAATTGAGCAGTCATTTCCGGGTAATTTACTACAGCCTGTATTATTTGTAAATAAATACCACACAGGACATGGAGAGGAAAACCAGGCAAACAATGAGCATGACAGATGCGCGCGCGCGTGTGTGTGTATATATATGTGTGTGTGTGTGTGTGTGTGTATATGTGTGTGTGTGTGTGTATATGTGTGTGTGTGTATATATATGTGTGTGTGTGTATATATATATGTGTGTGTGTGTGTATATATGTGTGTGTGTGTGTGTATATATGTGTGTGTGTGTATATGTGTGTGTGTGTATATATATGTGTGTGTGTGTGTGTGTATATGTGTGTGTGTGTAT
>JAHRHZ010000008.1:7546482-7560238 GCA_024137785.1 Ginglymostoma cirratum | reverse complement strand
TGTGTGTGTGTGTGTGTGTATATATGTGTGTGTGTGTGTCTGAGAGCCAGAGCAAGAGCGCGCGAGAGCCAGAGCCAGAGCACGCATGAGAGCAACAGCGCGTGCGAGAGTGAGAGCAAGAGCGAGAGCGAGAGCACGCATGAGAGCAAGAGCGCACGTGAGAGCGAGAGCGCACACGCTAAAGTGTGGGAAAAACAGAGAGAGAGAGAAAGTGCGTGCAAGAGGGCATGTGTGCAACAGCGAGTGTGCGCAAGAGAGCACGTGTGTACTTGTGAGAGCGTGTCTACTTGTGTGAGACCGTGTCTTTGTGTGTGTGTGCATGCATGAATGTGAGTGCATGTATGTGTGAGAGAGAGTGTACGTGTATGTGTGAGTGTGTGAGCGTGCGTGTGTGTGTATGCATGTTGGTGTGTGTGAGAGAGTGACTGTGTGTGTGTATGAGAGACAGAATGTGACAGTGTGACTGTGTGCGTCAGTGCGTATGTGTGTCTATATACGTGAGTACGTGTTAGTGTGCGTCCGTACTCCCTCATAAAACATCACAGTGGGGCGTGCTCTGAAGAATATTCTATACACGACACACAATGTGTGGTAGCACTAGAGGGGGTGCGGAAGAGATTCACAAGGATGTAGCCTGCGATGGAGAAATTGAGCTATAAGGACAGACTAGAAAGGCTAGGATTGTTTTCTCACGGAAAGGGAACAAATTTAAGAGATTTACCAGGATATTGCCTGGAATTGGAGGGTGAGAGTTATATGGAGAGGCTGGGACCTTTTTCCCCTGGAACAAAGGAGGTTGAGGGGTGACCTTATAGAGGTTTATAAGATCATGAAGGGCATGGATAGGGTGAATGGCAGTGTCTTTTCCCTAGGGTGGAGGGATTTCAAGACTAGGGGACATATTTTTAAGGTAAGAGGAGAAAGATTTAAAAAAAACATGAGGGACAACTTTGCTATACAGGGAGTGGGGTTAATGTGTGGAATGAACTTCCAGAGGAAGTGGCGGATGTGGATAGTCACAACGTTTGAAAGACATTTACCGATGTACACGAATAAGAAATGTTTGAAGGGATATGGGCCAAACACAGGCAGGCGGGATTAAATTAATTTGGGATTGTGGTCGGCATGAACTGGTTGGACCAAAGGGTCTGTTTCTGTGCTGTATGACTGTATGATTCCATAAATGAGTAGAAACGACATGGTCCACTCTTAGTAATGCAAGGGCACCTTGCACGAGCTGAACAGAAATGGCATTTGTGATACCTGCGGAGTTGGAAATGCCATCTGTTTAACCCCTGCAATTTAAGGGCAGAAAACACACAGGTGCTGCTGCAAAAGACCAATGTAGCTTGGGTAAATCCCTGTGATTGGCAACAGAAAACCCTTTGCAGGTAGCATCCCAGTTTGATATGAGTGAGAACAGACTTTTTTCTCCCCAAATTTGTAGTTAGGGTGCGGAATGCATTGCCTGGAAATTTAGCGGAGGCAGGATCAATTGAGGCATTCAAGAGGGCACTGGATGGTTATTTATTGGGATAGTAATGGTGTGCAGGCTTATGGGGTAAAAGCAAGAGATTGGCACTAAGTAATTGAGCTGGGCTAGATAGTAGAGGTAGTAATGAGGTTGAATGG
Source organism: Ginglymostoma cirratum (assembly GCA_024137785.1). Lineage (NCBI taxonomy): Eukaryota > Metazoa > Chordata > Chondrichthyes > Orectolobiformes > Ginglymostomatidae > Ginglymostoma > Ginglymostoma cirratum. The sequence goes on along the minus strand of JAHRHZ010000008.1, from coordinate 7,558,606 downwards.
CCTCCTTTTGCACCGTAATCGTTCTACGTTTCTGTGAATACCACCACAACATAAAAATGTTAGCAACAACGAAATCCTCAGTTCTGGTTGCAACATGGTCAAACAAAAAAATAATGGAATTACATACAAACTGTTCTCATTCTCTTCTTCAGGCATTTTAGATAAGAAATTGTATGGGTTTGCTTGCGCAGTGATAAAGAAGGATATATGTTTATGTATATACGTTTTTTTACTTTGAATGAATAAAACAAATTTAAAATAAAATAAAATAAAACAAAGAACAAAAGGACAAGGAACAACACAGCACAGAAACAGGCCCTTCAGCCCTCCAAGCCTGCGCCAACACATTTTGCCCTTCCATACAAAACCTGTCTTCACTTACAGGATCCATATCCCTCTATTCCCTTTCTATTCATGTCTTCGTCCAGGTGCTTCTTGAACGCTGCTATTGTGTCTGCTTCCACCACCTCCTCTGGCACCGTGTTTCAGGCACTCACCATCTTTTGTGTGAAAAACGTGCCTCGCACATCTCTTTTAAACATGCCCCCTCACACCTTGAACCTGTGTCCCTTAGTAATTGACCCCTCTACCCCAGGAAAAAGCCTCATACTTTCCACTCTATCCATGCCATTAACAATTTTACAAACTTCTATCAGGTCGCCCCTAAACATCCTGCGTTCCAGTGAAAACAAACCCAGTCTATCTAACCTTTCTTCATCACTAAAACCCCCCATACCAGGCAAAATCCTGGTAAACCTTTTATGTATCCTCCCCAAAGCATCCACATCCTTCCTGTGCTGTCCAAAACGGTGCATAATATTCCAAGTGTGGCCTAACTAAAGTTCTATAAAGCTGCAGCACAACTTGTCTATCCTTCTATTCAATGCCCCTTCCAATGAAGGCAAGTATGCCATAGGAGATAACAAGGTGCAGAGCTGGATGAACACAGCAGGCCAAGCAGCATCAGAGGAGCAGGGAAACTGACGTTTCAGGTCTGGACCCTTCTTCAGAAAGGGATCCTTTTAAACAGCAATCTGCAGCTGCCATTGCAGACACTCTCCAAGTTTCCCTCGACACCACCCTCCAAAATAACAACCTCCACAGCGAAAAGGACAAGGGGAGTCAGAGCGATTAGATACATTTAAGAGAAAGACAGACGATCATGAGAGAGAAGAGAATACAGGGATAGATGTAATCAGATAGATTGCAGTGAAGAAAGATGGGAAACAGGCTTCAGGGCAGCATAAACACTAATTTCACTAATTTGCTCCTCTTTCCAGAGGAAGAAGTCAATCCCCAGTTAATGTTTTCGACCTGCTTACCACTAATATACAACGAACTCTATGAAAATGTCCTTAAAACCGACACCGGTGCAGTGGTACTGCACCTGCCTTTGAGCGAGGAGGCCTGGGTTCAAGTCCCACTTGCTCCAGACTTATGTAATAACGTCACTGAACAAATTCATTAAAAATGTATTCTACCAACTCCATCCCCTCTTCACAGAATGCTCAAGGTGACCCCTGCATATCAATGTTCAACCCACTTTTTTAATTCAAGTGCAGGATGTGGGCATCACTGGCTGGGCCCAGCATTTATTGCCTGTCCCTAGTTGCCCCTTGAGAAGGTGGGGGTGAGCCGCCCTCTTGAACCGCTGGAGTCCACCTGGTGTGGGTTGACCCACAATGCCCTTAGAGAGGGAATTCCAGGATTTTGACCCAGTGACAGTGAAGGAACGGCGATATAGTTCCAAGTCAGGATGGTGGGTGGATTGGAGAGGAACTTGCATGGGGTGGTGTTCCCATGTATCTGCTACCCTTGTCCTTCGAGATGGAAGGGGTCGTGGGTTTGGAAGGTGCTGTCTAAGGACCTTTGGTGAATTTCTGCAGGGCATCTTGTAGATAGTACACACTGCTGCGACTGAGCGTCAGTGGTGGAGGGAGTGGATGTTTGTGGATGTGGTTCCAATCAAGTGGGCTGCTTTGTCCTGGATGGTGTCAAGCTTCCTGAGTGTTGTTGGGGCTACACTCATCCAGGCAAGTGGGGAGTATTCCATCACACTCCTGACCTGTGCCCTATCAATGGTAGACAGGCCCTGGAAGTCACTTGCTGCAGAATTCCCAGCCTCCAACACACTCCCACAACCACAGTACCCAAGTGGCTGGTACAATTCAGTTTCAAGTCAATGGTAACCCCCAGGATGTTGACAGTGGGGGATTCAGTGATAACAACACCATTGAATGTCAAGGGGCAGTGGCCAGATTGTGTCTTATTGGTAATGGTCATGGCCTGGCATTTGTGTGGCACGAAAGTAACTCGCTACTTGTCAGCACAAGCCTGGATATTGTCCAGATCTTGTTACATTTCTTAGGCATCGTAGCATTAAGGGAGTTATCATAAAGACAAGAGCTTCAGGATCACAGAGTCCTGTCTTATCCAGAGATCCTGCTGGAAGTTCAAATGAGATTTGTATCTGGTTGGGCTGAAAAGAGTCTGCGTTGTGGTTGTAGACTTAAGAGAAGTCTCAGGTTTGAATGGATGGCACGGTGGCTCAGTGATTAGCACCACTGCCTCACAGTGCTAGGGACCCAGGTTCAAATCCAGCCTTAGGTGGCTGTCTGTATAGAGTTTGCACATTCTTCCCGTGTTTGTGCAGGTTTGGTCTGGTTTCCTCTGAAAGCCCAGAGATGTGTGGATCAGGTGGATAGGCCGTGTTAAATGCCCTCATGGTGTCCAGGGATGTACAGGTGTGGTTAATGAGGGGTTATGGGGATAGGGAGGGGGCTGGATTGAGGTAAGATGCTCTCTGTGGACTTGATGGGCCAAATGGCCTCATTCCAGAATTCTATGACTCACTCATGGAGATGGTACCTCCTAGTTCTTTCGATCAACTGTTCCACTGAAATGGGAACATCGCTCATGCCCTCGCCACGTTCACCAGCTCATTGCTACCTCACTGAGGAGCCCCAGGAGCCCTTGTTTGTATACCCTGCAGCAACATTGAGAAAGAGTAGGCCTCACCTGTCCTGATTGTCAGCTCCTCATCCTCGTCATCAGTGAAGATGTAAGTCTGGGGAACCAATGGAGAGAGAAATGATTAGCACACGTCCGGTTTCAACCGGAATTCTATCCGGTATTGGATGTGCCAGACAATTAAAAAAGTCTACCAAAAGTGGCCACACAAGTAACCCGTCAACGTGCAGCATAGGTGTCACCAACCTCCCAAGCACCTGCTTTATACCCACCTCCTGGATGTGTCATCTTTCCAAATGTCTCTCTTGAGGTGAGACATCCACAAGGTTGCAGGGCAACGTCTTGGGAGAGTTGGGGCAAGTGAATGGCTTGCACAAAGAGCTGGCATGGCTAGGATGGGCTGAATGGCCTCCTGCAGGGCCGAATCATCCCTCTGGGGCAACTTCCCTTTCACCACATCCAAAACTGCTGGCAAATGAGCAGAATACTACCCCAACTTCAGTTCTGGGGTCTCTTTAACACTTGTGCAGTCTTCACAACTGATTGAAATCCTTGGTAATTTTCTTCCCACTATAAAACTTTGAAAGGGAGTTAGTGATGAATGCTTTGTAATTATTTTGCAAATAATAATAATTTGGTCAAAGACCCAGTGGCATAGAGGTTCAAGTCATTGGACTTTGTACTTGTACCTTGACCATTATTACTGGTCCCATAACCCATGTTGGCTCCAAGATCAATATAATTGGCACAGTGACCAGTGGTACTAGTCCCATAACTTGTGCTGGCTCCTTGGCCAACATACAGGAACAATGACCAGTATTACTGGTCCTATACAAGTGCTGGCTTCAATGCCAATATTACTGCGACAGTGACCAGTGTTACCGGTCCCATTACCCATACTGGCTCCAAGACCAGTATTATTCACACAGTAAGCAGTATTACTGGTCCTATACAAGTGCTGGCTCCAAGACCATTCTCACTGGCACTGTGACCAGTGTTACTGGTTGTATAACTTATGCTGGCTCCAAAACCAGTATTACTCACACAGTGGCCAGCGTTACTAATGGTAGGAACCATATTAGTGGCCCTGCGATGAGTGTTACTGGTGTCAGACCAGTTTTGTCCACTGGTTCAAACCCCCTTGTACACTGGTCTTTCACTGGTCCAGTACTATTGGTTTATCCCTCTGGGAAAATGGTGCCCAGTACCACTCCTGCGATTTAAGGGATGTCTGAGAGGCTGGAGAATGTAAACAAATCGAAAAAGGTTACAGCACCAGCTCTGCTGATTACAGTGTGGTGTAGGGAGCTGACTGCGTTTAGCGCAAGCTTCCTGTTTCTTTAGTGAGAACAGGAAGATGGGTAGGAACAATACACAAAAGTGAGATAACAGAAATAGCTGTGTCGCTACAAACAAAAAACGGGGCCAGCCATTTCCTCATTCTGCACTTTTCTTCAAGGCTCGCACCACCACAACAGGTTCCTCTTTACCTCCCAAGGCCTTCCTTTCGATCAGCTGCGATCATGATAGAGGCTTTTCTGTATACCCCCCCACCCAGGCCCTGCCCCTCCTCCAACTCCTGACCTCTGTCTCACTACAAACAGGGGAAAAACCGTACAATGGCTTTCGAAAGAAAGGAGCAGAACTGATCTTGTTAACAGGGCCCTCCACCCACTGACAGCATGTTGTACAGAAGGCTGGTCCCACTGTGTATCTTTAACCAGCTGACAATCTTTCTGTGTGCTGACAGGGTCGGGGGAGCAGCCGAGCCTGGCCTTGTTTAAGCACCGTGAGAGACGCAGAGCTCAATCAACATGATTTCCATGTCAGTTCACTATTCCGTCCATATCCTCACAGTCTTCTACCATTTTCTGCTACGACAGGATTTAGACTTTTAACAATAGGACTTTGACAGGCAGCAGCAGAGACAGACAGACTGGCCGGAGAGGGTATTAAATGGGAAGGTTTGTACTTCAGGCTAGTCCATCAACTTTGGGACCCTCTCTCTCACTCCAAAATAAGTAAGTGTAAAGAATTTACAAAGAACGGATACATACTTATAGCACCGTTTACACCTTGAACATACCTATGTACAAATTAGGAGTGGGAATAGGCCATTCAGCCCCTCTAGATTGCTCTGCCAGCCCATAATATCATAGCTGAGCTAACTGCATCCTTAACACTATTTGTCAGGCTAATGACAATTTTCTAATAATTAATCACCCAACGGGTATTGATTCAATCTGTGGATTAGTTTATTTAAGCCAGTAATAAGTTATGTTCTGAGGACAAGTCCTATTGGACTCAAAATGTTAACTCTGCTTCTCTCTCCACCAATGCTGCCAGATCTGCTGAGATTTTCCAGCAACTTCTGTTTTTTGTTGCTGATTTACAGCATCTGCAGCTCTTTCAGTTTTTATTTAGTGATTTTAGGGGTTGGGTGGGGGAATCAATGTTCACCTAGGAAGAATATTCTTCAAAGTAGTGGCATCCACATTTGTGATGGTGAACTGTGGTATAAAGAAACAGCTTACTCTGTGGCAAATTTCTCCCAATAATTACCTTGGACATCTCCTGAAACACGTGTAACAGCTTGTTTTTCGCCAGGGACTTAGTGATCATCAGCTGATTCATTTATTTCCAGCCAGGACACCGCCTCGAACAATCTCCCAAAAGGAAGCTGTTTGATATTCCATTCTCTAAGAACATCTCAAAGCAACCCATGACACTGTGCACCAGGCCAGCCGCAACATAATGTCTCCTCTGAGAGTCAGGACCGGTGCTCCTGTGATAGGGTTAGGGTCAGTCTGGACTCTTGTCCTGGAAGCAGGATAATTATCGGGAAGCAGTTATTTGGGTTCACAAATGGATTTTGATCCGTGCAACTGTTCATCATCAAATGCAGTGTGGATAGACCAGGAAGGGGTATTCTGCCCAGGGATTCTGCACAAATGGGGGATGGAAACATATAGGGAAGCTGCAGATGGGCAAACTGAACACAGAGTGCCCGTGTGGAATTAATGTGGCTCGATAACCACAATGAAGATCAAGGAGCATGCAACTAACTCAAAATGTTTCCATTTGCTTTGGAAATTTTTAACTGTATTGTCACAGGAACCATGCTGGGAGGACCAGCAAGGAAAGAGAGTACATGAGTGGCACCGTGGTTGGGAGATAGCAAGGACTGCAGATTCTGGAGTCAGAGTTAACACAGTGTGGAGCTAGAGGAACACAGCAGGCCGGGCAGCTTCAGACGAAGCAGGAAAAATCAACATTTTGGGTTTACATGAAGGGTGTAAACCCAAAATGTTGACTTTCCTGCTCCTCTGAGGCTGCCTAGCCTGCTGTGTTCCTCCAGTGTTGGCTCAGTGGTTAGCACTGCTGCCTCACAGCGCCGGATTTGATTCCACCCTCAGATGACTGTCTGTGTGGAGTTTGCACATTCTCCCAGTGTCTGCGTGGGTTTCCTCCGGGCGCTCCGGTTTCCTCCCACAGTCCAAGGATGTGCAGGTTAGGGTGGATTGGCCATGGAAAATGCAGGGCTATGGAGATCAGATGGAGGGGCGGGTGTGGAATGGGGGTCCCTTAGAATGGGCGCCGTGGACTCAATGGGCTGAATGGCCTGCTTCTACTCTGTAGGGATTCTATGTTGAATGGTAGGACCCTAGGAAGTGCAGAGGATCAGAAAGTAGACGTCTACGGATCCTTGAAGGCAGCAGGGCAGGTAGACAAGGTTGTTTAGCTGCTAAATATGTTATTCCCTTTTGCAGTCAAGGCACTGAATGGAAGAGTAATGAGGGAGCTGCATTTAATGTTAGTTCGGTATCAGTCGGAGTACTGCTCTAGTAGTTCACACTATAAAGGAGAAGGTGGCTATACTAGAGAGGATACAGGGCAGATTCACCAGGGTCTGGGCTGGACTGGACCATTTACGCTGTGAAAAGCAACTAGATAAGCTGGGGGTGGTGTTCTCCTTCGAGCAGAGAAGGGCTGGGTGGGAGAGGGAAGAGAACCTGACTGAGGAGCACAAAGTTCTGAGGAGCACAGGCATAGGGAGAAACTTTTCCCTTTGGTAGAGGGATGAGTAATCAGGGGGCACCATGTGAAGGTTAGGAGCAGGAGGTTTAGAGGGGATTTGAAGAAAGGTTTTTTCCCTCACCCCACCCAGGGGGTGGCAGGTATTTTGAAACCACTGTCTAAAATGGTAGTAAAAGCAGGAAATCTCAAAACACTGGAGAGGTATTGAGATGAGCACTTGAAACACCATGGCATACACCAAGTCCTGGAAAATGGGATCAGAATAGAATCCCCACTTTGTGGAAGCAGGCCATTCAGCCCATCAAGTCCACACCAACCTTCCAAAGAGCATCCCAACGCCCCACCCCATCCCTACATTTTCCAGGGCTGACCCACCTAGCCGGCACATCCCTGGATGCTACGGGCAATTTAGCACGGCCAATCCACCTAGCCTGCACATCTTTGGACTGTGGGAGGAAACCGGAGCACCCGGAGGAAACCCACGCAGACATGGGGAGAACGTGCAAACTCCACACAGACAGTCGCCTGGGGGTGGAATCGAACTTGGGTCCCTGGTGCTGTGAGGCAGCAGTGCTAACCACTGAGCCACTGTGTTGCCCCATGCCAAGAACAGATAGATGCTCGAAGACAGGCTGAACAGACATGATGGGCTGAAGGGCCTCTTTTCATGCTGTGAAACCCCTAGGTCTCTATAAGCCTCAAGTCTCTCTACGGGGCTGACCACAACAGGAGTGGTTTCAAAGCTCAGTCTCGGTCCAGCTGCTGTCTCTAAATGTGGCTGTGGTTTGTATTTCTGGGAAACAGTCTCAGTCCTCAATCTGGAAACATCCGGCTCAAAGAGAGAACCGGGAACACGCAAAAGGCTGAAGGACTCGGAGACTCCAAAAGCTAAACCTGAATTGGTGTGGACTGACCACCTCAATCCATGGTCAAAGGACCAGAGTGGTTTCAGGGTGATGGAATTGTAAACTGATGGGGCAGTGCAGAACAAGGAAACACAGATTATAAACAGAGAGGGTAGTGGAGTCGGCCTCATTAGGGGCATTTAAGCAGCCATTAGATTGGCATATGGATGATAGAATACGGTAGGGGTGAAGGTTAGATAGACCTTAGGATTAGGGTAAAAGTTCGGCACAAATATCGTGGGCCAAAGGGCCTGTACTGTGTTGTACTGTTCTATGTTCTATGTTCTAGAGCAAGGGGACCTGCCTCATTACAGTTTGTAAGATTGTCCAAAGCGTTCAATGGCATAGAAGTGGGGGGGGATGGGGGACAAAGTCACCACTTTTGAGGGCTATGTAAAACTATGAGCCAAAGATTTACGACAGTCACAATGAGGAAATTCAGCAGAAATTTGTTCACATGATACAGTGGCTGGAATTTGCAACTTGTTAACCACAAGACTTATGAAAGACCTTGGAATATGTTACTTCACTAGAGGCGCTACATCAGTTCAGCTCTGGCAACCAGAGGCTGGTCAGAGCAGCAAAAATAAAGATATTGAACTGTAGCGAAGAGTAAACTCCAGGTTCAAATTGTTGCACAAAGGCTTTGAGCTATCGTGAGAGGCTGAATAGGCTGGGGCTATTTTCCCAGGGCCGAGGGGTGACCTTACGGAGATTTATAAAATCATGAGGGGCATGGATAGGGTGACTAGCCAAGGTCTTTTCCCTGGTGTGGGGGAGTCCAAAACTAGAGGTTTCAGATGAGAGGGGGTAAAAAAATTTAAAAGGGACCTAAGGGATAACATTTTCCACACAGAGGGTGTTGCGTGTATGGAATGAGCTGCCAGAGGAAGTGGTGGAGGTTGGTACAATTACAACATTTAAAAAGGCACCTGGATGGGTACATGAATAGGAAAGGTTTAGAGTAGTTATCGGCCAAATGCCAGAAAATGGGACTGGATTAATTTAGAATACCTGGTCAGTACGGACAAGTTGGACAAAGGGTCTTTCTTTGTGCTGTACAGCTCTCGGTCTCTACAACTAAATATTTAGGAGTACAGAACTTCAACTAGAGCTTGCTAAGAACTACACTGGAAATAAGTTTAAAATGATCAGTCAGGCTCACAGCACGGATTAGCTTGTGCGTGCGAGAAGCTAAATGCTTTTGCCCACAGGACTTTATAAATCAAAGGAATGTGTCTGTACCTTACTCTGCCTAATTTTTTGAGGAAAAGAGCGTGAAGGAACGAGCTAAGCATTGCTGCATTCTCTTTATCAACACCCTGACCAATCAGACTACAAAATGACCAGGGACCCAGGATCAATTCCAGCCTTGGGTGTCTGTGTGAAGTTTGCACATTCTCCCTGTGTCTGCGTGGATTTGCTTCGGTTTCCTCCCACAGTCCAAAGACATGCAGGTTAGGGTGAATTGGCCATGCAATAGTATCCAGGGATGTGCAGGCTGGGTGGATTGGCCATGGGAAATATAGGGTAGGTGGGGTGGGATACTCTTCAGAGGGTCAGTGTGGACTTGATGGGCTGAATGTCCTGCTTCCGCACTGTAGGGATTCTAATAGTAACTGAAGAGAACATGACTGAGATATAGAAAATATGAATCACTTTGTGGAAGGAAATTCCAGAATATTATTTTAAATCAAGTTTGGGCAACAGATCAAAGGATTACATGTCTTTATCCTAAAGGAGGATGTTCTGGCTATGGAAGGAGTGCAACTGTTTACCAGACTGATTCCTGCTATGGTGGGACTGGGTGTTTGAAGAGAGGTTGGATTGGTTAGGACCATATTCACTGGAGTTTAGAAGAATGACGGGGTATTCTCATAGAAACCTATAAATATCTAACAAGACTAGACAGGTAACGCAGGGTTCCTGATGATTAGGGTGTCCAGAATCAGGTTAAGGATGCAGGACAGGTCATTTAGGCCCAAGATGAGAGGAAATGTTATACCCGGAGAGCGGGGAGCCTGTTGAATTCCATGCCAGAGAAGGCGGTTGAGGCAAAGATAATATTCATTTTCAAGAAGGAGCTCCATATAGTTTGAGTCATAGAGTTATACAGAATGGAAACAGACCCTTCGGCTTAACCCATCCATGTCGACCAGATATCCTAAATTAATCTAGCCCCATTTCCCAGCATCTGGCCCATATCCCTCTAAACCCTTCATATTCATGTCCCCATCCAGATGCCTTTTAAATGTTGTAATTATACCAGCCTCCACCACTTCCTCTGGCAGCTCATTCCATACACGCAACACCCTCTGCGTGAAAAAGTTGCCCGTTATAAATCTTTATCCCTCTCACCTTAAACCTATACCCTCTAGTTTGGGACTCCCATTCCCTGAAAATAAAGACCTTGGCTATTCACCCTATCCATGCCCCTCATAATTTTATAAACTTCTATAAAGGTCACCCCTCAGCCTCCAATGTTCCAGAGAAAATAGCCCCAGCCTATTCAGCCTCTCCCTATGGCTCAAACCCTCCAACCCCAGCGATATCCTTGTAAGTGTTTTCTGAACCCTTTCAAGTCTTTCCTACAGCAAGGAGACCAGAAGTGAATGCAGTATTCCTGAAGTGGCCTAACCAATGTCCTGTACAGCCATAACATGACCTCCCAACTTCTATACTTAATGCACTGACAGCTTAGATCTAAGGGATCAAAGGGTGTGGGGAGAAAACAGAAACCGGAACTGAGTTGGATGATCAGCCACAATCGTATAGAATGGTGGAGCAGGCTCGAAGGGCTGAATGGCCTACCTCTGCGCCTACTTTATCTATGTTTCCACATGCAACAATTGAGCTATGTACCCCAGGCGTACGGATGAGGGGTATAGATAGAGTGAATGGCAGATATCTTTTCCCTAGGGTGAGGTATTTCAAGACTAGGGGGCATGTTTTCAAGGTGAGAGGAGCAAGATTTAAAAAAGACACAGGGGCAATTTATTTTTCAAACAGAGTGCAGTTTGTGTGTGAATGAACATCCAGAGGAAGTGGTGGATGTGGGTACAGTTACAATGTTTAAAAGACATTTGGATAAGTTCATGAATAAGAAATGCTCGGGAGGGATATGGGCCTGGAGCAGGCAGGTGGGACTAGTTTAGTTTGGGATGATGTTCGGGATGGGCTGGTTGGACTGAAGGGTCTGTTTCCGCGCTGTATGACTCTGACTATCTACAGTGAGTGCTGCTGGGATGTAAAGGGTTAAATTGCAAGGACAGTTTGCGTGTTCTTCACTGATGCACAGGATGTAGGTATCACCGCTATGTTCTACTTTTACAGCCAATGAAGCCTTTTGTTGTGGCTCCTTTTTGATACTCACAAGTGACCAGCTCTCCTGTTTCAGTGGGTGGTGAAGACTAAACCATATTGCCCTGTAACTGGAGTCATGGGGGCCAGATAGCAGATATCCTGTTGTCCTATATTCACCAACATTGCTGTTAGCCTCTTATTTTAGATTTATTCAATCAACTGAATTTAAACTCCATCCCCACCCCCACATCCTTCCAGTGAGTTGGGATTTGGTATGGAATCCAGATTACCTTCTTTATATGTCCTCACCTCATTCCCATCGTGAGGAATAGGGGAAGGAATCTCAGGTCCATTATCCATCTCTGGAATGCTCATTCCATGGCCAGAGTCCTGGAGTGGGACATGAACCCATGGCTCAGAGGTACAGACACTACACATTGAACCACAAGACCTCTACCACAAGGTGACATGGTCCCTTTGCTGCTCAACCTTGCAGGGGTTGGGGGGGGGTCTCAATGAAGTGCTTAAGATTCTCTTTATTCTCACATACAATGTAAACGTCATCGACAACAGGGTTAGCATTTGTCTCTCATCTCAACAAGAGCGGCAATTCAGAGTTCAGTTCAGAGTCCCTTGTCTTCAATAAAGGAGGGGGGGAGGAAGCAGGTAGGGAGGGAGAGAGGAGACAGGAGAGAGAGAGGAAGAGGGAGGGAGGCAGGGAGATACGGGGGTAGAGGGAAGGGCTGAGGGAGAGAAAGAGAGAGAAGGGGGATGGGGAGGGGGAGGGAAGAAGGGAGTGAGAGAGAGGGAGATAGACAGAGAGACAGGGGGTGGAGAGAGAGAGAGAGAGAGCGGGAGAGGTAGACACAGACAGGGACAGAGAGTGGGTTGGGGGGGGAAGAGGTAGA
>JAHRHZ010000008.1:7535962-7545972 GCA_024137785.1 Ginglymostoma cirratum | reverse complement strand
TGGAGCCACAACTAGGTGAGTGCAGAATATCCCAGAGGCTTACGATGCTGGAGAGGATAAGAACAAGGGAAGGGATGAGGCCATGGAGGGGATTGAAAATGGGGTGAATAATTTGAAAATGAAGGCGTTGCTTATTCAGGAGCCTATAGATCAGTCAGAAGCAGAGATGGATGAACAGGATTCTGGTGACAGCAGGGTTTTAGGCTCCAGAGTTCTGAACCACAACAAACTGATGGGGGTGGGTGGGGGGGAGGTGGGACGTGGGACGTGAGTGAGGCAGGCTGGGGAAACGTTAGAACAATCCATGCTAGAGGTAAATGTCTAGAGTCTGCATCAGGCACCCCAGACGGCACAGTGAAGTGAGCAAATGAATGATTTTCAGTAAGAGAAGTGGTTTGGCAGTTCAGCACTGACGTGGCCTACAGGAAACCACGGCTGGCTCCGTACCCTGCACGCTTCCTGTTTCAGAGTGACTTCTACATGCCCCACTCAAATTGTACACCCAGCTTCACACAGGCTCATCGATATCAGGGCAGAGCTGGGGGAGCAGGGATCCTACAATAGTCAGTGAACACATGAACTACACTCTCCTGGAATCACTGCAAGATCCACACTCCTTTCAATTCCTGTTCTTCAAAAAAAAAACCCCACTTACATACCTTTTTAAAAATTTGAGCAAACAATCCAGGAGGAAATATGTGGAACAATTTATTTTTAATGCCGGTGATTTTTGGGCCAATGTTGGCCAAGAGGGTGCTGGAAGCAAAGGGAATCAGAACACTTTTTTTTAAATTAATTGGGGGCATCACTGGCTAGGCCTAGCATGTGGGTCTGGAGTCACATGTCGGCCAGACCAGGTAAGGATGGCAGTTTCCTTCCCAAAAGGACATGAGTGAGCCAGATGGGGTTTCTTTCCTGACAATCATTTCATGGTCACCATTAGACTCTTAATTGCAGCATTTTTTTTATTGAATTCAATTTTTACCAGCCACCATGGCAGGATTCAAACCCAGAACATCACCTCAGTTTCAGGATTAATACCACTAGGCCTTCACTCCACAGTTAGTCATTGTTTTGTTGTTGAGTCAAAAGCTGGCGGGTTCAAAGGCTTGAGCATTAGTGTCAAAGTCACACAGCATGGAAACAGACCCTTCGCTCCAACTTGTCCGTGCCGACCAGATTTCCTGACATAATCTAGTCCCATTTGCCAGCATTTGGCCCACTTCCCTCTGAACCATTCCTTCTCATACACCCATCCAGATGTCTTTTAAATGTTGTAATTGTACCCACCTCCACCACTTCCTCTGGCAGCTCATTCCATACAGACACCACTCTCTGTGTGAAAAAGTTGCCCCTCTTTAAATCTTTCCCCTGTCCTTAAACCTGTTCCTTCTAGTTTTGGACTCCCCTACCCTGGGGAAATGACCTTGTCTATTCACCCTATCCATGCCCCTCATGATTTTGTAAACCTCTATAAGGTCACCCTTCAGCCTCCAATACTCCAGGGAAAATAGCCCCAGTCTATTCACCTCTCCCTTTCGCTCAAACCCTCCAACATCCTTGCAAATCTTTTCTGAATCACTTCAAGTTTCACAAAATTCTTCCTCTAACAGGGAGATCAGAATTGCACGCAGTATTCCAAAAGTGGCCTAACCAATGTCCTGTACAGCAGCAACATGACCTCCCAACTCCCATAATCAATGCACTGACCAATAAAGGCCAATGTGCCAAATGCCTTTTTCACAATCCTGTCTACCTGCAACTCCACTTTCAAGGAACTATGAACCTACACTCCAGGGTTTCTTTGCTCAGTAACACTCCCCAGGACCTAAATTGAGCTGGAATTGGACTAGAATCAGGGAAAGTGCAGGAAGATCATGGGCTATCATGGAATGGCCAACTGTCACAGGGTGAGGCCAATGACAGGCAGAGGAGGTCGCCAGTAGTTGTAGTGTGGGGCGTATTGGGTAAATAGGGTGTAGAGGGAGAGAGTAAATGAAACAAATGAAAAATATATTTCTAACCAGTGCCCCTCTCAAGTTGTCTCTCTAAAGATAGCTTCACAGAGAGTGCACAGTGCGAATGGGAGGGGCCTTGTGTTCTGTTTGTGCAGACTAGACAACTGAGGGGAAGCGAAACAGAGATGGAAAAACTGTTATGTCAGCCTTAAGGCCTTAGCAACAAGAGGAGGTGTTTGTTCAAGAACAGAAGATGAACAAGCTCCATCGACATCCCAACACCAACACCCAGAGAAGACAGGCAGCGAAGACTTATCAAGTATCAAGGTGGGAAGGGGGTTGCAGAAAAGGAGTCACCATTTCATATCTGGATTCACAGGGCTGGGTATCTGAAATTTAAGGACATACGGATGAAGACGTTCTTAGAACCCTGGATTCTAAGGCCATAGGGCTGTATCACAGCAGATAATGAAGGCAGCCAATCACCGCAGTGCCAGATGCACGGAAAGAAATGTCAAAGATCGAGACTACAAACATCTTGGACACGGGACAATGAAGGATTGAGGTAAACCAATCATGGGCAGTGGAGAAATGCCCCCTCTCCGTGTAGATGGGGCTATAAACCGAACACGAGCTGCTTGATAAGGGCCCAATAGGGTACTTTGGCCAAGTCTCAAATGCAGCACAAACATTTTGTTCCTGATATTTTCTCCACAGGTCACATTGGTGTGCAGGCACAGCAAAAACGTTTTGACACAGCCGGCAGTTAGGGTTTGCAATGTACTCCTGGGACATGTGGTGGAGCCAGGTCCAACAGAGGCATCCAATAGGAGCTATTGGATGATGGTTTGCACGCAAACCGAGTGCAGGGATATGGGGGGGAGGAAATGCAGGAGATTTGCACTGGTTAATGATGCTTGTTTAAAGAGCTAGTGAAGGCACAATGTGCCAAATTTCTCCTCCTGCTGTAACAATTAGACGCATAGAGCTGGACAGCACAAAAACAGACCCTTTGGTCCATCTGGTCCATGCCAACCAGATATCTTAAATTAATCTAGTCCCATTTGCCAGCATTTGGCCCATATCCCTCAAAACTCTTTGCTATTGATGTTCTGCCTGTGAGAGATGTTTCACCAACTTAACCCAGCAACTGAACAGCATGTCTGAGGCTGATGAGGAGACCAAGAAGCAGCAGTTGGAATGCTCGACATCAATAGGAGACCAGGTTAGGGTTAGCTCTGGGTGAATCAGCAACGCCTGAAGATGGGATCCAGCAGCATTGTGGGAGTGAGGAAGGCAGCGACCTGCAAATGAGTGAAAGGCAGATCCACAAATACCTTCACCATGGTGATGACACGCTACTTCTGCCAGGTCTTGCGGGTAGATCTGTAGCCATCCCCAGTGAAACCCGTGAACGACACACCACTCCTGTGTGTTTGTGTCCACCTCAGAACAACGAGCCGGTACGTCCCTTTCCAAGCAGGACTGGTTTTCTGCTCCGCGATGCAGCTATTGTAGCAGAGAGAATCCCAGCAGCAAGGAACACCCTCACATCTTCCAGCTGGGCACGTACCCACCATCTGCTGACTGGCCGGACACAAGTCCATTGGAGAGCTCACCAATGCCATTTCCAAGGAAACAAGCACGTTTTATCCAGCTCACCTGGGAGGTCTCGGGGGGAGGCAATGGCCTAGCGGTATTATCGTTGGACTGTTAATCCAGAGACCCAGATAATGTTCTGGGGACCCAGGTTCAAATCCCACCGTGGCAGTTGGTGGAATGTGAATTAAATAAATATCTGGAATTAAGAATCTAATGATGACCATGAATCCATTGTCAATTGTCAGGAAAAAGCCCATCTGGTTCACTAATGTCCTTTAGGGAAGGAAACTGCCATCCTTACCTGGTCTGGCCTACATGTGACTCCAGACCCACAGCAATGTGGTTGACTCTGAACTGCCCTCTGGGCAATTAGGGATGGACAATAAATGCTGCCTGGTCAGTGATACCCTCATCCTGAGAATGAATAAAGTTTAAAAAAAAGTAGAATGTAACAGGACCAAAGCCGTTGGACTCGCAGCCGCCGTTGGATTTCCACAGGCCCAGATATACACCGTCTTATATCCTCCCTCCCCCTCTTTTTCTGCCATTAACAACCCCTTAGCCTTGGCGCTAGGCCTCTGTCCAAAGTATAAAAGTAAAGAAGAACCCATTGTCCGACATCTTTCAGTTCTGAGGAGGAATCACACTGGACTTGAAATGTCGTATCAGAGATAATAGGAACTGCAGATGCTGGAGAATCCGAGATAACAAGGTGTGGGGCTGGATGAACACAGCAGGCCAAGCAGCATCATAGGAGCAGGAAGGCTGACGTTTTGGGTCTAGACCTTTCTTCAAAAAGGAGGGTTTTGAAATAAATAGGGAGAGAGGGGGAGGCGGATAGAGGATGGATAGAGGAGAGGATAGGTGGAGAGGAGACAGACAGGTCAAAGAGGCGGGGATGGAGCCAGTAAAGGTGAGTGTAGGTGGGGAGGTAGGGAGGAGATAGGTCAGTCCAGGGAGGACGGACAGGTCAAGGGGGCGGGATGAGGTTAGTAGTAGGAAATGGGGGTGCAGCTTGAGGTGGGAGGAGGGGATAGGTGAGAGGAAGGACAGGTTAGGGAGGTGGAGATGAGCTGGGCTGGTTTTGGGATGCGGTTGGGGGAGGGGAGATTTTGAAGATTGTGAAATCCACATTGATACCATTGGGCTGCAGGGTTCCCAGGCTGAATATGATTTGCTGTTCCTGCAGCCTTCGGGTGGCATCATTGTGGCATTGCAGGAGGCCCAGGATGGACATGTCGTCTGAGGAATGGGAGGGGGAGTTGAAATGGTTCGCGACTGGGAGGTGCAGTTGTTTATTGCGAACTGAGCACAGGTGTTCTGCAAAGCGGTCCCCAAGCCTCCACTTGGTTTCCCTGATGTAGAGGAGGTCACAACGGGAACAGCGGATGCAGTATACCACATTGGCAGATGTGCAGGTGAACATCTGCTTGATGTGGAAAGTCTTCTTGGGGCCTGGGTTGGGTGTGAGGGAGGAGGTATGGGGGCAGGTGTAGCACTTCCTGCGGTTGCAGGGAAAAGTGCTGGGTGTGGTGGGGCTGGAGGGGCATGTGGAACGGACAAGGGAGTCACGGAGAGAGTAGTCCCTCCGGAAAGCAGACAAGGGTGGGGAGAGAAAAATGTCTTTGGTGGTGGGGTCGGATTGCAGATGGCAGAAGTGTCGGAGGATGATGCGTTGGATCTGGAGGTTGGTGGGGTGGTACGTGAGGATGAGGGGTGTTTTTTTTGGTTGTTATAGCGGGGAGGGGGTGTGAGGGATGAGTTGCGGGAAATGTGGGAGACACGGCCGAGGGCATTCTCGACCACTGCGGGGGGGAATGTAGCGGTCCTTGAAGAACGAGGACATCTGAGATGTACGGGAGTGGAATGCCTCATCCTGGGAGCAGATGCAGCAGAGGCAAAGGAATTGGGAACAGGGGATGGCATTTTTGCAGGAAGGTGGGTGGGAGGAGGTGTATTCTAGGTCGCTGTGGGAGTCGGTGGGCTTGAAATGGACATCGGTTTCTAGGTGGTTACCAGAGATGGAGACAGACAGGCCCAGGAAGGCAAGAGAGGTGTTAGAGATGGTCCAGGTGAACTTAAGGTTGGGGTGGAAGGTGTTGATGAAGTGGATGAACTGTTCAAGCTCCTTGTGGGAGCACGAGGTGGCGCCGATACAGTCATCAACGTAGCGGAGGAAGAGGTGGGGTTTAGGGCCAGCGTAGGTACGGAAGAGGGATTGTTGCACGTATCCTACAAAGAGGCAGGCATAGCTCGGGCCCATGCGGGTACCCATGGCCACCCCCTTTGTCTATAGGAAGTGGAAGGAATTGAACGAGAAGTTGTTGAGGGTGAGGACAAGTTCGGCTAAGCGGATGGGGGTGTCAGTGGAGGGGGACTGGTCAGACTTGAAATGTTGACCTGTTTTCTCTCTCTCCAGAGATGCTGCCAGACCTGCTGAGCTATAGAGTCATTGGGACAGGCAAAGCAGAGACAAGCACAGGAATTCCTAGAAGCCTGGAACTCCACGAAGAAAGCCATCAATAAACACACAGAGCTAGACCCCATGTACACTCCATTGCGAAGGAAAACCGGAAGTGAGGTAATCCAGCTCAACAGACACCAGAGTTTAAATAACAGGCGGGAAAACACAACGGCTTTTCATCGGAGGCGGCATTGATGATGTTACCCAGCATGGTAATGAAACGTCTGCGGAACAACGAACCAGCTCGGCGAGCCAACCTACCACAACAGTCATTGGGTCATAGAGCTGCACAGCATGGAAACAGACCCTTCGGTCCAACCCATCTCTGGGCTGCCAGATATCCTAAATTAATCTACGTCCCATTTGCCAGCATCTGGCCCATATCCTTCTAAATCCTTTACTATTCATGTACTCATCCAGATGCCTTTGAAATGTTGTAATTGTACCAGCCTCCACCTCTTCCTCTGGAAGCTCGTTCCATACACGCACCACCCTCTGTGTGAACAAGTTGCCTCTTAGGCCCCATTTTTACCGTTCCACTCTCACCTTAAACCTATGCCATCTAGTTTTGGACTCCCCTACCCTGGGAAAAAGACCTCGTCTATTCACCCTATCCATGCCCTTCATGATTTTAAAAATCTTTAAGGTCACCCCTCAGCCTCTGACGCTCCAGAGAAAATAGCCCCAGCCTATTCATCCTCTCTCTACAGCTCAAACTCTCCAACCCTGGCAACATGCTTGTAACTCTTTTTCAAACCCTTTCAAGTTTCACAACATCTTTCCTATAGCAAGGAGACCAGAATTGCCCACAGTATTCCAAAAGTGGCCTAACCAATGTCCTGTATAACTGCAACATGACCCTCCCAACTCCATACTTATTGCACTGACCAATAAAGGAAAGCGTACCAAATGCTGCCTTCACTGACTTGTCCACCTGTGACTCTACTTTCAAGAAACCATGAATCGCAGACTCCCAACAGTGTGGAAACGGGCCATTCAGAGCATCAAGTCCACCTTGACACTCCGAAGAGCATCCCATCCACACCCACCCCCGAATCTACCGCTGTGATCCTACATTTCTCATGGTTAATCCACCCAACCTTGGACACTATGGGACAATTTCCCATGGCTAACCCACCCTAACCTGTACATCCCTGGACACTATGGGACAATTTAGCATGGCCCTTCCACAAATCTAAGAATCTAAGGCTGTAAGAATTTCTCATATAATGCTTTATTGACTCTTTTTTTCAAAAATTGATATTTTTGAAGCTCTTTGATGACACTGAGCCATCTCTCAATCCTCAGAAAACTTAACTGCCTTTTCACCCTGAGAAGCTTCCAGAGACTTTGGGGGAGGGGGGGGGGGGGGGGGGGGGGGAAAAAAATCACCAACAGGTAGGACCACCATGTACCTGGTCTTTTTGGGTGGGGGTAAAGTACAGAGGGTGAGTAGGCCGGGTTAACAAAATGGAGGACAGTGCTCCTGATCTGAATTGGTGGAACCTGGCCCAGTACACTGTAAAGAGCCTGAGCAAAGAAAAAAAAAAACAGGGACGACGCCGTTTCTCTTCTGTGAGATCCCAAATCTCAATTCCCTACCACCCTGTACTTTGGCAATTTTGCTCAGAATCAGGGCCTGCCAGGATTGGCACCTCCATGGCAACTGCTGTGTGAATCAGGGGGTTTGACAGGCCTGAAGAAACACTGAGGGAGGGTCATCAGTCCAAGGGATGAGGAGAGTTAATGCTTTGGAGGCAGGAGTGCAGTCAGCAATTGGTGCAGAATGGGCAGGCAGTGTCAGAACAGAGGGTCCAAAACGTCAGCTTTCCTGCTTCTCTGATGCTGCTTGGCCTGCTATGTTCATCCAGCTCTGCACGTTGTTATCTGAGATTCTCCAGCATCTGCAGTTCCTACTATCACTAGTTGTTGGGGGCGGGGGGTGGGGGTGGCGTGCGTTAAGAAGAGCTTGTAATGGGATGTCAAGCAGGAGGCCATCACAGACAGACTGCATCTGTTTTCTGTCAATGGGGCTCCACTCCGCACTGTCTCTTTCCCTCCCCTGCTATCGAGTGTGTTGAGCCAGCCTTTAGCAAGCCACATACCCAGCATTGTCCAAACTCCCTCAGCAACCACGCCAGACTGCCTGCCCACCAGTCTCCTGTCAGGGACCCATTGTGTTCACTGTCAGATGGTCTAACTGCAGCTCCCACCGCACTTAAGCTCAATCCCTCCCGAAAGGAGCACCATTTACAGAGCGTGAAATGCTTTTAACAAATTGTGCCTTGGAGAGACAATGGCTAGCTCCTCCTTTGGACTGGTTAATGCACAAACCCGAATTATTTTCCCACTGGTTTTTCGTCAAGCTGCCCAGTTTCGTATACTCTTCCGACCCCTTTCAGATCTCTTAATCTTGTTAGAGTGTGTTAGAGAGAGCAGGCGAAGTTCCAAAAAACAGCCACAAAGACATGTTAGAAAGTCTCACGAGCTTCTGGTATCGAAGAGTTGACCATTATTAGGCAATGCTAAGGAAAGGCAGTTTCTGGCTCAAGAATTATCCATTTTATACTCACTTGGTGGTACAGAATTAAAATTTTGCTAGGAAGTGGGGCATGCTGTTGAAGCTTTTTACCTTACACCCATCAGGATAAACACATAAATGCCAAAGT
The DNA here is from genome assembly GCA_024137785.1 of Ginglymostoma cirratum. Lineage (NCBI taxonomy): Eukaryota > Metazoa > Chordata > Chondrichthyes > Orectolobiformes > Ginglymostomatidae > Ginglymostoma > Ginglymostoma cirratum. The sequence goes on along the minus strand of JAHRHZ010000008.1, from coordinate 7,537,279 downwards.
TCAAATGGTCACACAATTTAAACCGCAGAGGGAAAGGGTGCTAATTGGTTAATTCTAATTGGCTGAGACTTTGCCAAGCATCAGGGAACTATAGGCTTCACACGATCCCAGGGGGATTGTGAAAAAAGGCACAAGACTCGATCATTCTTTTCACAGAATCCTTACAGTGTGGAAGCAGGCCAATCAGCCCATCGAGTGGTTGGAGGGGCAGCGGAGGTGAGGTAAGTGACTGGGGTGGGGGGACAGGGAGTAGTTGTTGGGGAAGTGAGTGGTCATTGTGGGGGTCAGGGGAGCCATTGTTGGGGGGGATTGGGAGGAAAAGTTGTTGAGGGGTTGAGGGTGAGGCAAGTGTTTGTTGTTGAGGGAGGGGGGCAGTGATTGGTGGAGGGGATGTTGCTGGGCGGGAGGAAGGGTTGGGGGAGGTTGGTTGGGGGTTGGGGGAGAAGTTGGTTGGAGGTGGGAGTTGAGGAAGGTTGGTTGGAGAATGGGGGTGGAGTGGTTAGTTATTGGGGGACTGAGGGTGGTATCAACCATTGTTGAGGGGGTGGGGTTGGGGCCAGCCATTAGGAGACCACCTGCAGGCAGTGGGGAAAGTCCCTCAGACCTAAATGGGCCCACAGGTCAACTGAAAGATTAAAGTGCGTCTTGGATATTAAAGCCCAATGGGTCACTTACCAACATTTCTCCTCAACTCCTGTGGGTGCAAACTGCTCCTATCCAGATCCTGCCTCCCATAAAACAACCCAGGATGGGATGGCGCTGCCAAGTGAGCATGCTGGCAAATTTGTATATCCACTCACCCCCAAGTTTCAACCCTGGAATACAAATCTCTAAAAAGATGCTTTGCCCTCGTACAGGGTGCTCCCACATGGGCCAGTGACCACAATAGCTAGTCCGACATGCCAATGCGGCACGGCGACAGTGCTACACTGTCAGAGGCGCCAATTTCTCAGCACAAGATGCTGAACTGAAGCCTCACCCCAACGATCCCAGGGTTCTATTTTGAGGAAGAGCAGGTTATGTCTCCCATGGAGTGCAGGTGGAGATTTACCTTCCACCAAAGTCACTGTATTGCCTGGTCACAAGCGCTTTGGCCGGTTGTGTGCTTCCTATATTACCATAGCGACTGCACTTCAGAAAAAAAGTCTGTTACTGGCTTTGAAAGATCTTTGCGATGCCCTGAAAAGCGCCACATTTCTCCTTCTTTCATTTTGTGAGCCTCCAAGTCCAATGTGTAAGGGCTTAAACCCCACTGCAGACCACACTGGCTCTTAGCCGGGGTAGGGGTGGAATTCAATGGGGTACAATGACCCCCCC
>JAHRHZ010000008.1:7523040-7535562 GCA_024137785.1 Ginglymostoma cirratum | reverse complement strand
ACAGATGCTGCCAGACGTGCTGAGCTTTTCCAGCAACTTTGTTTTTGTCCAGGATGAAGACTATAGAAAACTACCTTCCCTCAAGAAGAACTTCATACAAAATCACTCAACCTAACTGGTCAGCACCCACATCATGGCCTGTTAGTTACTCTCTGCCCTGTCTTACCTGTCTTGGGCATACGTACATTAAAGTACTCAAAAAAGAAACTAAAAATGAACCAGCAATTTTATACAGCCAGAAGATTCATTTTCTCCCAGAGTTGCTCACAGTAGCAATCCGTAGGGTCAACAGTAATTTCTGGGGAGCTTGCGTGTAATCTGGGAGGGTTGCCAATGGAACAGCGAAGGATGGGAGACTCCTACCATCTGCTGACTCCATCTACACTTCCTGCTGCCTCGAAAAGGCAGCTAATATCTTCAAAGACCCCTCTCCGACCTTGGTTATACTCTCTTCCAACCACTTCCGTCAGGCAGAAGAAACAGAAGCTGTGTTGAACACATGCACCAACAGATTGATGAACAGCTTCTTCCCCGCTGTTATTAGGCTTCTGAATGCACCTCCCTAATTTCAAATCTAATGTTGATCTTGCTTTGTGTGCACCTTCTTTGCAGCCGTAACATTGTATTTCTCGTTCCGTTCCATCACCCTATGATCTTTGTATGGTATGATCTGCTGTACTCCATGCAAAACAAAACTTTTAATTGTACTGAGGTACATATGACACTAATAAATTAAATCATCTCCACAGCTCTCTGGTCTTAAATACATTCAATGTGGGCATCACTGGCTGGCCCAACTTTTTCTTGCCCATCCCTAATTGCCCTGAATAAGGTGGTGCTGAGCTGCCTTCTTGAACCGCTGCAGTCCTTAGGGACGGAGGGACACCCACACAGTGCTGTCAGAGACTGAGTTTCCAGGATTTCAACTCAGAGATAATTGTACTTCCAAATCAGGATCAGTGAGTACTTGGAGGGTATAGAATCGTGACAGTGTGGAAGCAGGCCATTTGGCCCATAGCGTGAGGCAGTGGTCTAGTGGTATTACTGCTGAGCTGTAAATCCAGAGACCCAGATAACGTTCTGGGAACGTGTGTTCGAATCCCGCCACGGCAGGCGGTGGAATTTGAATTCAATAGAGAATCTGGAATTAAGAATCTAATAACGACCATGAATCCGTTGTCAATTGTCAGAAAAACCCATCTGGTTCACTAATGTCCTTTAGGGAAGGAAACTGCCATCCTGACCTGGTCTGGCCTACATGTGACTCCAGACAATGGCAATGTGGTTGACTCTCAGCTGCCCTCTGTGCTATGAGGGATAGGCAATAGATGCTGCCTGGCCAATGATGTCCTCAACCTGTTAATGAATAAAGGGAAAAGTCCACACCAACCCTCTGAAGAGCATCCCACCCAGATACAGCCCCCTACCCCATCCCTGTAACCCTGTATTTCCCATGGCCAATCCAGTCTAACCTGCACATCTTTGGACCGTGGGAGGAAACCAGAGCACCCGGAGGAAACCCACACAGACACAGGGAGAATGTGCAAACTCCACACAGACAGTTGCCCGAGGGTGGAATCGAACCCAAGTCCCTGGCGCTGTGAGGCAGCAGCGCTAACCGCTGAGCCACTGTGCCTCATTTGCAGAGGCTCAGCAGATCACTTGGTTAGGAATCCACAGGTTAGGTGGGGATGTGGGTTCAAAACCCACCATGGCAAATTGCAAAATTTGAATTCTATTAATTTCTAGAATTTAAAAGCTAGCCAAATGATGGTTGTGACAATCCAGCTGGTGCACAATTGCCCTTTAGGGAAGGAAATCTGCCATCCTTAAGAATGCTGGAGAAGCTCAGCAGGTCTGGTAGCATCTGTGGAGACAGAAACAGAGTTAACATTGAGTCCAGTGTGACTCCTGTTCAGAATTGTATTAAACTGCCATCTTTGCCAGGTGTGGCCTAGATGCAACTTTAGGAGGAGGCAATGGCCTAGTGGTATTATCGCTGGACTGCTAATCTCGAGAGCCAGGTTTGAATCCTGCCACAGCAGATGGTGGAATGTGAATTCATTAAACACCTGCAATTCAGAGTCTAACGAAGACCATGTATCTATTGTCCATTGCTGGCCAGTCACTCGGTTAAGTCTCATTTAACTCCCCATTTAGAAGTTAACAGGCTTTCGATCACAACTAAGTGAGAGTAGTGTGGGAGAAGCGAGGGTGGAAGATTATCCGAGCCCCATTCCCCAAGGATCCTCGAAGACAAAGTCAGAATTTCAGCCAACATTGATAAATTCTGGAACACCCTCACACCAAGAGAACAATTTAGTCACTAGACACATGAGTCATCAGCTGTTCTGGCAACACTTTTGTAAGAGACGTGTGAGATTCTCTATATTGAAAAATAAAACAAAACGAGAAAAATGTGGGAACGTTGATGTTGGGATTAGAATTTTTGAAGGGTTGGGGTGGTCGAGGGATGGAGAGACAGCTGCATTGCATCAGCCTGCCAAGACCAGATAAGTTGGTCATCGCCATCACCTCTGACCTGTGTAAAAATCAGGAAAGGGGAAACGGATGTTCCACTTTCTCTCAGCACACACCCATTGCCAAATTGGACAGGGAGCTGTGCGACAGCAGTTGGCAGCACCACAGCAGAAAAAAAGATACTCAGTTCCCCCATGGCCCCATATGGAGAGTGGCCTTGGCTTGCTGGGCCCTCTACTCAGGTTCAGATGTTGGAAGAGGATTTTAACCCACATCCCCACAGAAAATGAAACAGGACAGTGTGAACTGGACCAGCTAAGTGTGTCTCCAGCAGCCCTCGAGAAGCTCGATGCCATCTCGGGATAAACCAGCCAGCTTGATGGGCACCACTTCAACCATCTTCATCATTCAGTCCCTCCACCGACACACAGTGGCAGCAGTGTGTGCCATCTAGAAGATGCACGGTGACTATTCCAAGCCTCCTGGAACAGCTCTGTTGAAACCATTGACCTCCACCATCTCGAAGGATGAGGTTGGCGGATACACAGGAGCAGCACACACTGCAAGTCCCTCTCCAATCCATATGCCAACCTGACTGGGAAATATGTCTCCGTGCCTTCGGAGTTGGGTCAAAATCCTGGAACTCCTTCACGGCTTCAAAACCAACCAGGCCGATTGTCAGATCGGCTATGATCTCAGTGGAGGGCCAGGCTGACTCAATGGGTGGAATGGCCTTCTCCTGCTCCTATGTTGTATGGTCTAAGTGTAATCTTTGCTATAAGTTAAGCCAACGTATGCACTGCAAGTTCCCACTATCTATAATGTCGACACCTGTACCTAAGGGCTGCAGCGATTCAAGATGGCGGCTCACCTCCAAGAGCACAAAGAGAGTGCCCCAACGATGTCCACATCCCATCAATGAACAACAAGACAGTTAAAATGGATCAAGGGCTCAAGCTAAACAGACTACAAAATATTAAGGCATCTGGGTTCCGAAACGTGACTGGGTCCCACTGTGCCATTTTAACGGAAGGCCTGCGCAGGAGCTGGATGACTCTGAAGGCCAAACCTACCAGGACCAGGGCCTAAGGTTGATCAATAATGACGAAATTTTAATCACACTATTGGTCCGAAGATACAGAAGGGCTCTCCAGAGCTACACAGGATATCTCGGCCTCCTCTAGTGACCAAAGATTGTTCCACACAGGCCAGCATTCAAAAGTGAAATTCTCCGACTGCCAATCACCTTTGCCTGGCTCTCCAATAGTGTCACATTAATGTATCTTCCAGCTGCTTCCCTCCATTGTCCTGACTCCTTTTGCTTGGGAAGTTGGAAGCAACGTGTTTCTGAGGCCTCGTGATCAACAAGCAAACTATCGGGAGAACGTGCACGTACCTTTTCCCTTTCTCCCGACTTGGAGGAACCTTGAGAGGTCCTGTGGGAATAACGCACGGCCGCGATCTATCCAACACTCCCACCGCCTCGCTAACCTCCCACACGGCTTCAAAACCAACCAGGAGGATTAAGAAATTGGCTATGATCTCAGTGGAGGGCCAGGCCGACTCGATGGGTGGAATGGCCTTCTCCTGCTCCTACGTTGTATGGTCTAAGTGTAATTTTTGCTATATTGTGGGCCAATGTAGGCACAGCAAGCTCCCACTATCTGTAATTTGGAAGTAACCTCACGGCCTTTTCTCCCTGATGTTGATGGGGGGGGGGTAAACATTGGGTGGAATTCCCAGGGTAAATCCCCTGATCAGCTTAAAATAGTGCAGTGGGATCCTTTAACACACGGGGACCTCCATTAGACCGTGAAATTTAGGGCTATTTGGCCCATCAAATCTGCTCCACCATTCAATCACGGCTGTTTTGTTTCTTCGCTCCATTCTCCTGAGTTCTCCCCGTAACCCTTGATCCACTTACTAAATGAGAATCTATCCTTGTCTTACAGACACTCAATGACTTGGCCTCCAAAGCCCTCCGTGGCAATGGGTTCCACAGATTTACCAGCCTCTAGCTGAAGAAATTCCTCCTCATCTCTGTTCTAAAGAGTCATCCCTTCACTCTGAGGCTGTGCCCTCAGGCCCTCGTCTCTCCTACCAGTGGAAACATCTTCTCCATGAGAAAAATGTGGGAACATTTATTCAGGCCTCTCATAAGTTTCAAACAGATCCCCCTCATTCCTGTTCATCTCCATCGAGGACAGAACCAGAGTCCTCAACTGCTTCTTACACGACAAGACCTTCATCCCTGGGATCGTTCATGTAAACCTCCTACAGACCCCCTCCAACATCCCTCCTTAGATACAGGGCCCAAAACCACTCACAATCTTCCAAATTACCTTGGTTTAAAAATGTTCCTCAAAGTTAGTATGCCTTACTGTGCAGCACATGGGCAGGGTATCATCACTGGCCTAATAACCCAGAGACCCAGGCAATGTTCTGGGCACCTGGGTTCGAATCCCGCCACGACAGACGGTGGAATTTGAATTCAATAAATATCTGGAATTACGAGTCTAATGATGACCATGAATCCGGGAAAAATCCATCTGATTCACTAATGCCCTTTAGGGAAAGAAACTGCCATCCTTACCCAGTCTGGCCTACATGTGACTCCAGACCCACAGCAATGTGGTTGGCGATGGGCCTTGCTATTGACGCCCACGTCCCATAAATAAATTATTTAAAAAAAAACTCCCTCAGTACAGCTTTGGACATGGTTCTTGGGGTCAGAATCTGGAAAGGGACTCCTAGCCGAGAAATAAAACAGCCAATAGCATCACGGGCCGAGCTGGAGATATACTGCGCTATGGAGGTTTTGCCATCATTATGAAAAGGCCTTTTTCTTTTTTGTGGCTTCTGTTTCCTCCTTCCTTCCTTCCTAAGCCCCTGCATTGGGACAGTAACCCTGGGATTCCCTACTCGCTGCTGAGGTTAGGATTTCCTCCCACTTTCCGAACAGCTGTGAAGACAGCTGCAATGGGCAGAGTCTGTGAAACTGCCCGAGGTGTTGTTGGGGGTGGGGTTGGTGGTGGTGCTCCTCAGACCACGGGCATCCCACGCTGCTATCTCTTCCTCTCTCACCCGCTCCCAGAACAAATTCTAAGCAAGGCAACGTGAACTCCCAAGGCAGAAGCTGGAGTCTGTAGTGCCCTGTTGTGTCAGTTTTCGAACATAAAATTTTGAGAGCATTCCTTGCCAGAATCGGAAATTTATAGCACAGAGGAGGCCATTCAGCCCATTGTGACTGCTCCAGCTGAATAAAAGCAATGTCATGGTCCAGCTGTTAGTTCATAGCCCTACAGGTTACAATGCAACAACTCAATTTCCACAATATCGGTTTATAGAATGCAAAAAAAATTAAATCCTTCACTACTTTTTAGTCACTGAGTTCCAGACCCACTGGTCAAGATAAAGTCCCTTCTTAAAGTCCTTCTTACTCTTCTGCTAATTGTATTAGACACATCTGCCCTCCACAGCTGCAGACCACTCTGTTAAGGGAAAGGTATCTTTCCTATCCAGATCTTCCTGTCTGTCTATCCTCCTTACCATTTTATCAACCTCTATTAAAATCTCCACACTGCCTCCACTATTCCAAAGAAAACAACCCCCAGCCTATCCAAAGGAAGATAAAAGCAAAGACACCGCTGAAGTACTACAGTCCTGGCCGCATCTCTTTGCCAAATCTCTTCAGTTCCCACATCCAGTGCGAATCTTCTTGCAACGTGGCCAAGACTGTGCGCAGTTCTCCAGCTACTGTCTTATATGGCTTCAGCTGTAACCCTCCCAGCTCTTGCATCCCCATGCCTCAGATCACAAACAGAAGAGTCCCATATGCTCAGAACAGCGATCAATTTGAAAAGGTCGTGAAGGGGGTCAGTGGTATCTTAGCTTTCATAGCGAAAGTATTGGAGAGTACAGGGATCAGTGATATCTTGCTGCAATTATACAGGGCCTTGATGAGACCACACCTCGTTCCGTGCGGTTTTGGTCTCCTTTTCTGAGGAAGGATGCTCTGGCGGCGGAGGGAGTACAGCTAAGATTTACCTGACTGATTCCTAGGATGAAAAGCCTGACATATGAAGAGTTAAGTCTATATTCATTAGAGTTTAGATGAATGACGGGGGTGGATTTCATAGAAACTTAGAACATTCTAACTGGACTAGACAGGGTCAACGCAGGAAGGACATTCCCGATGACCAGGATATCCAGAATATGGGGACACAGTTTGAGGATACAGGGTCGGGATTTAGGACTGAGATGTAGAGACATGTCTTCGCCCAGAGATATTGATTTGATTTGTTATTTTCACACGTACCAAGATACAATGAAAAGTTTTGTTTTTTTGCACTAACTAGCCAATCGTACCTTCCATAAGTACATCAGGATAATAGAACAGAATGCAGAACATAGTGGTACACCTACAGAGAAGGTGCAGACAAAGATCAACTCTAATATATGAGAGGTCTGTTCCTAAGTCTGCTAGCAGCAGGGAGAACCTGGTCTTGAATCTGTTGGTGCATGCTTTCAAACTTTTGTGTCTTCTGCCTGATGGAAGAGAGTATAAGAGAGAAGTGAGCCTGTGGATTTCTCTGCCACTGGAAATGGTTGAGGTCAAAACACTGAATGTTTTCAAGAAGGAGATATAGTCACACAGTCATAGAGCCATACAGCACTGAAACAGACCCTTCAGTCCAACTTGTCTACGCCGACCAGATATTCTACGTTAATCTAGTCCTATTTGCCAACATTTGATTCATATCCCTCTAAACCTCTACTATTCATGTACCCATCCAGATACCTTTTCAATGTTATAATTGTTCCAGCCTCCACCACTTCCTCTGGAAGCTCATTCCATACACGCACCACCCTCTGCATGAGAAAGTTGCCCCTTAAAAGTTTACCAGGATGCTGCCTGGACTGGAGGGCATGTCTTGCAAGGAAAGGTTGAGGGAGCTAGGGCTTTTTTCATTGGAGTGAAGAAGGACGAGAGGTGACTTGATAGAAGTGTACAAGATGATGGGATGCACAGATAGAGTGGATGGCCAGAGACATTTTCCCAGGGTGGAAATGACTATTACGAAGGGGCATAATCTTAAGGTGATTGGAGGAAGGTAGAGGGGAGATGTCAGAGGTAGGTTCTTCACACAGAGAGTGATGGGTGTGTGGAATGTGCTGCCAGGGTGGTGGTATAATAGGGACATTTAAGCGACTCTTGGATAGGTACACGGATGATAGTAAAATGTCGGGTGTGCAGGGTAGTTTGATCTTAGAGTAGAATAACGGGTCAGCACAACATCTTGGGCTGAAGGGCTTGTAATGTGCTATACTGTTTTATGTTCTATGTTTTAAGTCCCTTTAATAGGGACCTAGGGCTCTTCGAGTTGGAAGGAACAAAGGGTATGGGGGAAGAAAGTGAGAAGAGGGGACTGAGTTGGATGATCAGCCACGATCATGTTGAACTTTGGAGCAGGCTCGCAGGGCTCTGATATTCTGTGCTTCTATGCAACAACGTTATCTCCCTGTGTTACTGCCATCAGGAGCTTGTGGCCATGCATGCCCAAGATGGCTCCATTATTCTGTGCATCTCTTTATCCTGCCGTGTGGCCTCCCACCTCATTGGAATGCCAATATATCACCTCACACTTCTCAGGGTGAAATTCCATTTGCCACTTTCACGCCCGCTCGATCAACCCACCAGATCCTTCCCTCATAGTCAACCGCACAGCCAGTTGTGATATCATCCAATACTTTTAGGTCTAATTCATTGATAAATACACCAGAAAAGTGAGAAGCCCATAGAGACAAATGAAAGTGGTCTTCCAGTTACAGAAATACCCATTGGTCATTACCCTTAACCTCCTGCAAGGGAGTCCATTTTAGACTCACCTTGTTGCCCTCCCTTAAATCTCACGGGCTGTTATTTTCCAGCCAGAGTACCATGTGAGGCCTTGTCAAATCCCCATGCTCCCACACCTAAAATCAACGTAGACATATGGAACGCATTTTACATATCAGCTCTCCTTGTGAAGTCCTCAAAAGGTTTTAGTCAGGCGGGTGAGACGTGGCTGACTGATGAAGGAGAAAGGATTTGCTGATAGGATGGAGGTGAAGAGGTTGCTGGATGTGGGTGTGGAACATGAACAGTGGGGCACGGTGCTGCATTGTGTGTGTTCACAGTGCACCACCTGGGGTTACCTTCTCCCCTGTTTGCAGGAGTCCAGCAACTCTCCAGTCAAACTCACAGCCTGCATTGGGACGTAGCTGACCAGTCACCTTTGTCACTGTAACAAAAACCCAGTTTCAGAACAAGAACCATGCTTTTTCTACAGGGTCAGCGATCGAGACACAGAGAGAATCAGCATTGATGGTGCACTGTTCACAATCCAGGAGATTGTTTTTGCACACAGCAATGGAGTGGCACAATGGCCCAGTGGTTAGCACTGCTGCCTCATAGTGCCAGGGACTCGGGTTCAATTCCACCCTCAGGCAACTGCCTGTGTGAGGAATTTGCACATTCTCCCCATATCTGTGCGGGTTTCCTCTGGGTGCTCCGGTTTCCTCCCACAGTCGAAAGATGTGCAGGTTAGGGTGGATTGGCCGTGCTAAATAGTGTCCAGGGACGTGGAGGCTAAGGTGGGTTAACCATGGGAAATGTAGGGTACAGGGACTGGGGGTGAGCGGGGGATTGTCTGGGTGAAATGCTCTTCAGCATGCCAGTTTTGGGCCAAATGGCCTGCTTCCACACTGTAGGGATTCTATGAAGATATAAAAATTAGCCATAAATTGACTGCTTGGTTAATGTCATAGAGGGATGGGTGGGGGGTGTTCATAGAAATGGGATGTTGTCGTGGTCACCTGAGAGAGTAAGCAGAGCCTCAGTTTAACGGCTCATTCTAAAAAAAAAAGAGAGAATTTCTCAACACGGCAGGAATCAGCATTCTGAAGGCTCACTCAACGTGAAATGTTAACTCTGCTTCGTCTCCACAGATGCTGCCAGAGCTGCTGAGTTTTTCCCAGTAATTTCTGTTTTTGTTTCTGATTTCCGGCATCCCTAGGTCTGTAGTTATTTTGCTTAGGCATCAGTGTTGTTCATATCATGGGACTGATATGATTGTTACGTTTTGGGATCATCTCAAGGTGGGGAAAATGCAGCGTATTAATAGCCCTAATCTGAAGTCAGCCATCCGCATGGTTTCACTGTTAGAGATTAAAGAGGGTCCTGATGGTTTCACTAGGAAGAATGCGCAAGATAATCTGAATAACTTGAGAGTCTCCAAAGTCCCATAAGAACATATAGGATATTCGGATTTGCTTTAAAATATCTCAATGATGAAATTAAAGTGGTTGGGATTCTCAAGGATAGCTAATCAGCATTTCTGCCGGGATATAAGGCACATGTGATTCACATTGTCATGGAGATTGGTTTTGAGAGGAGGATGGTCCAAGATATCTCTGACAATTCAGACAGGATCCGGGAAAGCAGAAAGATAGCGCTGTGCAACATGCAACAACGTGGTGGGAGCCCATTCTCAGACATGCAGAGATCATATTCGTGAAGAGTTTCAAAGAGACTGGAAGGCACCCTTAGTCTGCAGCAGAACAAAGATCTCCAGGGTGAAATCCTTACTGGGAGTGACTGTTGAGACCAAAAAGGTTACAGTCTAAGAAAGGGAAAGAAGAGAAGTGAACCTTCTGGAGCCAAAATTCACATGAGACTTGCTCTAACACAACTGACTGATTTTTTTTTTTTTAAGGTCAATGTAAAGTATATCTGTGAAAAGTTTCCAGTATGCTAAAGAAAAATGCTAACATTCCATTTTGTGATTTAAATCATGGTACAAAAGACAATATTGAGTCAATAGTGCTTTTTGTCTTTTGTTAGAGTCAAAGTCTTAAAAATGTGACATTTTCGAATGCGAGCCCTTCAGTTGTTAACTGGAAGATTAAATTTACTTTGAAAAAGTTAAAAGATTGCAAGGACACACTGCTGTAACTTCAGCAGAAGTAAAACAGAAAGTCAGTTTGTGCTAGAGATAAAAGGTACTGATCAGTTTGACCTGTTGCCTCTTGGGATTCTGTCAACCTTCTTGTGAGAAGGCAGATAAAACTCCACAAAATGCACTGGCAAGCTCTTGCATCACTTTCTTAGTCACTGACAAAGGCACAAACAAACACAAAATCAGGTCAGACAGTCACTGATCCTACAGCCTTCAGACAGCAAAGGTCTGATACTAAACTAGGGCTGGCACACTGGGTTGCTGGCTAGGAAGGCAAAACTGAGAGCCGTGGTATCATAACAGCAGCAACTGGATGGTATGAGGGGTGGTAGGGAGCTGGGTCTCTAGAATGCAGGGAGCACAATGGATAAAAGCAACTTTTAATTTGCATCAACTGTGCAATTGTGTGAAATGGATAAGATAATGCAGCTGCTATCTTTACCAGTGACAGGATATAACAAGTACACAATGAACAGAGTACGTAGCAATGAAGCTCTACATGCTTAAGATACTAATCTTTTTTCATGCAACATGTTTGATAAGAGAAACCCAACATTTTCCATTTTAATACCTGACTCATTGCATCCATTACTCACACTCTCTGCTCTTCAATGGTTTTCCCTCCAAATGCATTTTAAAGTCAAACACACGAGAAATAATGTCAAACAGATACAGGTCAAATCATGTCGTTGTCAAACCTCAAGTTGTCATTGGGTCTGGACCCATCATCCTCTAATTCCAGCCTCAGTGATCCCTGGTCTCCATTACTCAACTATTGATAGCCATACCTTCAGACCAAGAACACTGGAAATCTCTCCCATATCCTCTCAGATTCTCTTCAAAGCTTATCGTTTTAAGCAAGCCTGTATTATGAAGTGGGATTTTCAGTTGTGTCAAAAACGAAATGGGAAAATTCTGATCAGTTCAAATAAATTGCTGCTGACACGCAGTGTTTAATCCACTTTGCTCTGAGCTTACTTGCTACAGTAAACATCTTAAAACATGAAATCTTGTTGTGTCAACTTATTAACTAGAAATTCAATTACTTTTTCAAAGTTACTAGCCTTCCTTGGGATTGTAACAACTACAGTAATGACCAGACTGAAGAGGCATTTAATTACCCGAGAAGTGCATTGGGATACCCCGAGGTATACAAGGTACTGCATAACTGCCAATTCTTCCCTCTTGTTAGGACAGATGTCTGAAGTCAAAGATGCAGTTGCGAAACACAGCAAAGTGGGAACTGAGCACTAAACAATTTGGAACTTTCCAAGAGATTTGGAATAAGATCAACCGGATGTTGAATGAAACGGGAACGGTCCTCTCCAGCCCAGAAACCCATTTCGAAACTTGTGCGATCAGACACGGGAAGTTGTGTCCCTCCACCCCCTATTCCCAACGCCCGTGATTTCAATTTCTCTGGTGGTCCAAAGGGCTCGAAAGAATCACTGAATGTGTAGAGTACGGACGGGGCCCTCACATCCAATGGGGCACAATGCAAGTGGAATTCAGTGAGTCCCACTCCACCATCCTTTCCCTGTGGCCAATTATTCCAATTCTCTCTTTAGAGTCTCAGCTGAATTTGGTCCCTATACTGCACTATAGGGCCCAGTGTGTTCCTAACTGTCACTGGATGCTGCACGAAAATTGTTCTCATGTAGTCTTTGGTTCTTCCTGCATTAATCAACTTAAACTGTTGCCCGAAGCCTGGTCGCTGCTCCAGACGTCCATAATTATATCTCTGAACAGGTTGATTAGAAAAATAGGTTAAGTTTTTTTCTTTAGTTTTAAACTTTATTTACATCATTATTTCTGAACACCTCCTGGTTTCTAAACACTTTCAATACTGCATTGCCCTCAATGCAAGGGGACTTCCTACACCCAGTAACGTTCAGACTTTTGGCACATGCCAACTGGAGGAAGCTATTCAGTCCTCTTGAGTCTGTTCCTTCAGCTCATCTGTAACTTCTCCCTCTTAGTTCTGTAATGTTAACAAGTTTCGTCCAATGAAATCCCCTCAGTTTTGGAAATGTTGTCACCC
>JAHRHZ010000008.1:7492600-7507056 GCA_024137785.1 Ginglymostoma cirratum | reverse complement strand
TAGGCCCAAAACATCAGCTTTCCTGCTCCTCTGATGCTGCTTGGCCTGCTGTGTTCATCCAGCTCCACACCTTGTTATCTAAGTAATTTAATTCTGTTTTGATATTTCAACGCACTGTATCTCCCCGTTCTTTCTCTTTACTGATTTATTGTTACACTGGTCCCATCATTTGCCTTGCCTACCAGCTTTTAGTCAAGACATTTTCTCCTGATTACCTTTCTCATTTGCAACTTCAAACCTTAAACTTCCATCCCCTTGTTTTTGAAACTTTCACCATTGTGAAACACTGAACCAGATAAATTCCTTCTAGAGTTTTGAAACATTGAATTTGTCACCATCAAATACTTTCCTTTCCCAAAGATAGCAAGTGCAACATGCTTAATCTCTCTGCAGAACATAAAGTACCTCCAGCCTAAAAGCTAAGTCTCAAATTGATCGATGATTGTCAGAGTGCTGGAACTGTATTGTGTGCTGCTGTGTGCGTGAGTTCATCTTTCACAGAAAGGCAATTGTACATCAACGGGCGGAATAGCGTTCTCGATGTCATGGCTGCATTACACGAAACATTACTGTCAAAGTATTTACAACGATTGGAGGAATTTTCCACCTCAGCTCCTCAAAGATGCTCACGGAGACAAGGTCTATGCTTTACTTCACCACTTTGTCGAGAACTCTCTGAAATTGTTGAGGCGTCTTTGTGTGTTAGAATTGGAAACAGTTTTTATTGTCACGTGTCCTCAAGTACAGGGAGACAGTGAAAAGTGTATGATGCCACCATTTGCAGCACCATGTTAGGTACAAGGTACCCAGGTACAAAATCTTAGCTACAAAGGAAAAAAAATGAAGGAATAAATTTAAAAGTTCAACATCACAGTTCTTCTCAGTATAAAGTATTAAGTAAGAAATAAAGTTAAAATGTTCCAACTTACAGTCCTTCATCAGTCAGGGGCCTGCAGTCGCTCCACACTGGGCTTTCTCCAATGAGGGCTCGACTCCCCACCCCCCAACGCTAGGCTCAGTCTCTCTCTCTCCCCGCACTGGGCTCGACTTCTCCCTCCCCTGCACTGGGCTCGATCTCTCTCCCTGCACTGGGCTCGATCTCTCTCCCTGCACTAGGCTCAATCTCTCCATGCACTGGGCTCAATCTCTCTTTCTCTCCCTGCCCTGGGCACAATCTCTCCTTGCACTGGGCTTGATCTCTCCCCTGCTCTGGTCTCAATCTCTCCCCTCGCACTGGGCTCAGGGAAGTAAAAATAAACTATTTCCATTGGTTGTAGATTCTTGACCCAGGGACATAGTCTAAAAATGAGGGCCAGACCGTTCAGGAGAGATGTTAGGAAGCACTTCTACACATAAAGGGTGGCAGAGGTTTGGAACTCTTTTCCACAAACGACAGAGGATACTGGATCAGTTGTTAATTTTAAATCTGAGATCGATAAGCAAAAATATTAAGGGATATGGGCCAAATGTAGGTTTATGGAGTTAGGCCACAGATCAGCCATGATCTTATTGAATGGTGGAACAGGCTCAAGGGGCTGAATGGCCTACCCCAGGCCCAATGTTCCTTTGTTATTTTCTGTCTTTGCTTATGGCATCTACAGACAGTAGCTTAACACGGTGAATTGGGGAAGTGAGGAATTAAAATGAGAATCCTTTCAGTAATGCATAGCCAGATCAATTATCCGTGGCTGGCCCCATCTCTACTGTCTCGTTAATCATTGACAATTTCTAACACGCATCCGATTGGGAACTCCGAGTTCCTGTCATGGCTGACTGTGCTGAGCGCAATGAGAGAGGCAGCATTGCATTTCACTGAGCACTTCAGAGGATGAGCCTAATGACATTGTTCCTACGACACACTTCATGCTGGATCTTGGACTACCTGAAGGGTCTGTTAATGAAACACTGACAATCCCAGAGCGGTGTGATCCACAGTTTCAATCCCCCAAGAAATTGCACAGTTGCTTGATCACAGCTAAAGCAGCAATAGGCGCAAATAGCTTGGTCTTTGAATGAATCGACCGATATACTGCACCCGAAGAAGGGTCACACCAGACCCAAAATGTTCACTCTGTTCCACACAAGAGATTAATAAGGAAAATTAAAGCTCATGATATCGGAGGTAATGGATTGACATGGATAGAGAACTGGTTGGCAGACAGGAAGCAGAGAGTTGGCATAAACAGAGAGTAGCAGGCAGTGATGAGGGGGATGTCATAGAGTTCAGTGCTGGGACTTCAGCTGTTCACAATATACATTAACAATTTGGACGAAGGAGTTGAATCTCCAAATTTGCAGATGATACTAAGCTGGGTGGCAGTGTGTGCTGGGAGGAGGGCGCTAAGAGACTTGACTGTGTGGGTAAATGCTCGGCAAATGCAATATAATGTAGATAAATACCCACGTTGGTCACAAAAACAGGAAGGCAGATTATTATTGGAATGGTGGCAGTTTAGGGAAGGGCAAGGTGCATCGAGACCTGGGTGTCATGGGGGAACAGTCGCTGAAGGTTGGCATGCAGGTGCAGCAGGCAGCAAGGAAAGCTAATAGCATGTTGACCTTCATAGTGAGAGGGTTTGAGTATCAGAGTAAGGATGTCTTGCTGCAGTTATACAGGGCCTTGGTGAGGTCACACATTGAGTATCATGTGCAGTTTTGGTCTCCTAGTCTCAGGAAGGACATTCTTACTACTGAGGGAGTCCAGCGAAGGTTCACCACACTGATTCTCGGGATGGCAGGACTGACATGAGGAAAGACTTGTATTCACTGGAATTTAGAAGAATGTGGGCGGGATCTCATAGAAACGTATAAAATCCTGATGGGACGGCACAGGCTGGAAGCAGGAAGAATGTTCCTGATGTTGGGGATGTCCATAACAAGGGGTTAAGAATAAAGGGTAAGCCATTCAGGACTGAGATGAGGAAAAATGTCTTCACTCAAGAGAGTTGCGAACCTGTGGAATTCTCTCCCATAGGAAGCTATTGGGGCCAGTTCATTAGTTATATTCAGGAGGGAGCTGGATATGACCCTTGTGGCTAAAGGGATCAAGGGGTATGGAGAGAAAGCAGGAATGGGATACTGAGATTGCAGGGTCAGCCATGATCGTATTGAATGGTGGTGTAGGTTCGAAGGGCCGAATGGCCTACTCCTGCACCTATGTTTCTATGTTTCTCTCTCTACAGAGACTGACAGAGCTGCTGAGTTTCCCCAGCAATTTCTTTCTGTTTTTGTTTCAATGTAACGTAACTGACTTACCTCTGCCTCAGGACGTCCATGGATTCAACTCAGTTCCATTCGTCACTAAAACAAGGAACAACGATTTGCAACGATATAGCTGCTCAATAAGCCCAAAAAGCAGAATTAGCCATTCAGTCCATCCAGTCTGCTCTGCCGTTCAACCATGTTTCTCAACCCCATCCTTCTGCCTTTTCTCAGTAACCTTTGATCCCCTTGACAATCAAGAACCAATCTATCTCTGTCTAACCCTAACCCTAACCCTAACCTAACCCTAACCCTTACCCTAACCCTGACCATAACCCTGACCTTGACCCTAGCCCTCATTGACTTGGCCTCCACAGCCCTCTGCATCAATGGGTTCCATAGATTCACCACTGAAGAAATTTTTCAATATGAATACCTTAATGAAAATGTATCTATCATATATTTCAAATTAACAACGGTTCAGCATCCACAACCATTTGTGGGAGAGAGTTTAAGCCCTCTACCACCCTTTGTGTATAGCTGTACTTCTGACCATCTCTCCTGAATTAAGGCCTGGCCTTAATTCCTCAGAAAATGCAGCAGGTGAGTCACTCAGACACCAAATAGCAGATGAGGGACTTCATCAAAGGGGGTGGGAGGTCAAAGGTTATGGGAGCAGTGGGGCACAGGCAGGAAATCAATGCTCAGGCAACAACCAGATGGCCTGAAGGTGCAGCAGATCAGAGGGGCTGATTGGCCTACTCCTGATCTTGCTTCCAGAATTTAACAGCAGAGGAGGGACGGGTGGAAGGGTTTATGGAAGGAATTCCAGAATATGGGAGCTGGGTTGATCGAAGCACAGATGAGCGTTCATGGTAAACCTGATAAACTATTTAACTGTGCCATCTCTCAGGGGAACAGGAAGAGACACCATCCTCTCTGAGGAAGCAAATTCCTTCCCATCTCAGTCCTACCTTCTATTCTCAGGCTGCGTCCCCTAGTTCCAGGTCCCTCGATTGAGGGAAAACATTCTTCTTGCATCTACCTTGTCGAGCCCCAGGAGGATATTGATTGAGATCATGTCTCATTCCTTGGAACTGTGGGGACTGTATGTCCAATCTATTCAGTCTTTCCCCACATGACATTGCTTCCAACTCAGGAGTTGGTTTGGTGACCTTGTCATCTTTACCAGGGGTGACCTTTCTCAGCCTGGTCCTGACACCCAGCTTAAGATGGCCACCAGAGGATGTCCCAGAGGATGTTTGCTCATTCTATTTTCAGAATGTGACCGCACTACTGTAGAGAGTGAGGGTGGATTGGCAGTGAAATTAATTCTTCATCTGCAATTATGACAGATCCCTTAGGCTACAAACAAGATGGCAGTGGAGTAGCAGGGTTGGGTGAGGGCTCCTGAGCCCGGGGCTTGCCCGTTCCCGTCTGCTCTCTTTCTTTCAACTTCTGCTCTTCTCCCTTTTCTCATTCATTCTTTCTTTTTCCCTCTCTCGTTTTCTTTTCTTGAAGTCCCTTTTATGGTGGGTTAAGCTGAGGCATTGGCGTGGCAACGAGAGTGGGCCGGGTGGCAGCAGCAGCAATGATGACAGACGTGGTTCCTGGCGGTGATTGGAGGTAGCTCCAGGCGGCGAAGCTCCTCCAAGAGATTGGAACAAAAACAAAGTTGCTGGAGAAGCTCAGCAGGTCTGGCAGCGTCTGTGGAGGAGGAAACAGAGCTAACGTCCTGGGTCCGGTGACCCTTCCTCACAACTTCCTTCAAGAGATTGGAGGCTGCAGCAGCAGCAAGAACTCAGCTCCTCCCAGCGATCGACACAAGGCCCACAGGCCAGCTGAGCTTCAGGCCTTGGTTAGGCCTGGATGCCTGCATCGGTGGTTTCAAACACCTTTATGGAGCTTAAGACTTAGGCTATGACACGTGGACGTTTTTCTTACCTTTTGGTTTTCTGTTATTCCGGACGTTGTCATTTTTTTTGAGATTTTGGGTTTTGTAACCAAGATGGTGCTGGAGAATAGCGACTGTGTGCACTCTTCTCCGTACTCCTGCACTTGAGTGCATCTGACGATAAAATGTAATCCTCATTGTAAGGCTGGAAATTGAGGATTAGAAACACCTTCTTCACAATTCCTCGCCCAAGTTTATGGTGAACTTAGGGAAATATCTCATTATGTTACAAGTATGTTCAGCTACTGACGTTGCAAGCACACAGTCAATTTCAGGCCTAGTCACTCAGCACGTTACGTGAGACACACAGTTACTTCAGGGAGAATATTGTGAAGACAAATGATTGAAAAATGGTGATATTTCATCAGCAGGCAAGTAATCGACTGCCTCTTACTGGTCTTTAGATTCCTCCAAGGCTCCTGATCTCTGTAACATCTTCCAGACCTCTGAGATTTCTGCTTCCCCTACCCCTTCCTGGCTTCCTATCTGTTTCTTCGTTTTGTTCTCTCCACCGCTGCTGGCCATAGGAGGTGATCTCACTTGAAACTTTAAAAAATAATCTAAAGGGATAGACAGAGGAGATGCACATACATTAGTTCCCCCGGTTTCCAGAATGCATAGTTTACAAATAAAGGGGATGTCACTTCAGTGCCAGATGGGGAACCTTTTTTTCCCTCTCGATCAGAAGTCACACGACACCAGGCTAATAGTCCAACAGGTTTATTTGAAATCACAAAACAAGCTTTTGGAGCACTGCTGCTTCATCAGTTGAGGTGAATCTGTGAGTCTTTGTGAATCAGAACCATCTCCCAGGATTCTCTCTGAATCTGAACTATTTCCCAGCATTTCTTATGAATCGGAGCATCTTCCGTAAGTCTGAACCATTCCCCAACATCTTATGAGACTTTGAACCATTTCCCAACATCCCCTGTAAATCTAAACCATTTCCCAGCATCCCTTACGAATCCGAACCATTTCCCAACATTCCATATGCAAGTGAACAATTTCCCAACATTCCCTATGAAAGACTGAACCATTTTCCAACATGCCCAGTGAAACTGAACCCTTTCCCAACATTCCCTGCGAAACTGAACTATTTCCCAACATTCCCTATGAAACGGAGCCATTTCCCAACATTCCCTATGAAATTGAACCATTTAGAACATAGAACATTACAGTGCAGTACAGGCCCTTCGGCCCACGATGTTGCGCCGACCTGTGAAACCAACATTCCCAACATGTCCCAACTTTCCATATGAAACTGAACCATTTCCCAACATTCCCTATGAGACAGAACCATTTCCCAGCATCTTCTTTTGCATATTTTCCTTCCAGCTGAAGTGAGGTTCTTGAGGTGACCACTTCACCTGACAAAGGGGCAGTGTTCCGAAAGCTTGTGATTTCATATAAACCTGTTGGACTATAACTTGGTGTTATGTGACTTCTGATCTTGGCTGCCCCCAGTCCAACACCGGCACCTCCACATCATCTTTTTTTCCACTTAGAGATTTATAAATCTTTGGAATTCTCTATCATAGAACGCTGTGGAGTTTCAATCTTTGAGTATGTTCAAAGCAGAGATTGATAGATTTCTGATTGCCTGAGGTGGACAGGGTTGTGGGTATGGGATTGGTAAAAGGCATTAGGTCAGCCGTGATTGCATTAAATGGTAGAGCGGACTCGATGGGCTGAATGGCCTCCTCTCTTCCTACATTTCTATGCCTTCAGCCGCCAATGCATAAAGCCCGGATTTCCCTTCTTCCTAAACCTTTCGTCCTCAGAGATAGTAGGAACTGCCGATGCTGGAGAATGTGAGATAATAAGGTATAGAGCTGGATGAACACAGCAGGCCAGGCAGCATCAGAGGAGCAGGAAAGCTGACGTTTCGGGTCTGGACCCTTCTTCAGAAATGGGGGAGGGGAAGGCAATTCTGAAATAAATAGAGGGAGAGGGAGGCGGATAGAAGATAGATAAATGAACAGATAGGTGGAGAGGAGATGGACAGGTCAAGGAGGCAGGGATGGAGCCAGTAAAGGTGAGTGTGGGTGGGGAGTTAGGATGGGGGTAGGTCATTCAAGGGAGGACGGACAGGTCAAGGAGGTGGGGATGAGGCTGGTAGGTAGGAGGTGGGGCTGGGTGTTGAGGTGGGAGGAGCGGCTGGATGGGAGGAAGGATGGACAGGTTAGGGAGGTGGGGATGAGCTGGGCTGGTTTTGGGATGCGGCCGGGGGAGGGGAGATTTTGAAGCTTGTGAAGTCCACATTGATACTATTGGGCTGCAGGGTTCCCAGGATAAATATGAGGTGCCGTTCCTGCAACCTTCGGGTGGCATCGTTGTGGCACTGCAGGAGGCCCAGGATGTACATGTCGTCCAAGGAGTAGGAGGAGGAGATGAAGTGGTTTGCGACTGGGAGGTGCAGGTGTTTGTCGTGAACTGAGCATATGTGCTCCACAAAGTGGTCTCCAAGCCTCCGCTTGGTTCACACTCCTTCAATAAGAGCCTGCTTCAGATCTGTCCCTTTAAGGAGTAAAAAAGTTAAACAGGTGAATGCAACTTAATGGCGTGGGTTGTCTTATATGCTTCAAAACTGAGCTCTAGCACAACCATATTTGTCCATGTCTAAGTATTGTTGTTTTTCATTGCCTGGATTTTCCCTATCTGTCTTAACATCGCTCTAAGTGGTTTGCTATTTGGCAGATTATGTGCGTAAATTCCCTGTGAAGGGGTCTGGTAATATCACAGTAGCTCATCCCAACCTTTTCCCTGATAATTGCACCATTGTAACTATCATTGGTATTAATCTTGATCATCTGAAAACACATCTGAAGTTTTATTTTGCAACAATTCCCATCAGATTATTAGTCATACCTTCTAAATAGTTGCAATAAATCTATGGACAAGTCGTTCTATGAGCATATGTGAGCTGTTTCCATTGAAAGCACTGCACTGAGTCCTTTACAGCATTGCAATAAATTCAGGCAAATTAATTTATTGCAATTTTTTTCCTGATCAAAGCTGTCTTTCCAGGTTTCTAAATGCAGTCGCATCACCGTTGAATTCCGAGTTAGTTTGCAACTTACGCTCGGCTCCCAGTTCTCTAGGTCAAACCCCTTCTCAGAGAATTACATTGCAGTAGGAGGCTACTCACCCCATCATGTCTCCACTGGCTGTCTGTGCGTTTTGGCTCAGTGTCAATCTCCTCGGAACCCTCCACGTTATTGCTGTTTAAACAACACCCTCTTGAATGCCTCAACTGAACCTGTCTCCACCACATTTCCAGGTAGTGCACTCCACGCCCAAACTATTCATTGTGTGAAACTGTTTCCAATTCCCTCACATTGGCTTCTGTTGTAAAACACTTTAAGACTGTGACTTCTGACCCTCAGTCCATTTACAAATAGGAACAGTTCCACCTATTCGCTCTGTCAAGACCCTCATGATTTAGAAAACTTCATCAAAACATCTCTTAGCCTTCTCGTCTCCAAGGGGAACTGTCCTGTCCTCACCAATCTCACCTCGTAACTCAAGAGTTTCAGCCCTGAAACAATTCTCGTAAACCTGTTCTGCACGCTATAACTTTCACATCAGCCTTTCTAATTTCTCAGCACAATCTGTGAATCAGACCCATTTCCCAGCATTCCATGTGAATCTGAACCATTCCCCAGCATATTATGTGCATTTGAACCATTTCCCAACATTCTCTGTGGATTTAAAACACCTCCCAATATTTCTACGAATCTGAACGATTTCACAGCATTCCCGATAAATCTGAACCATTTCTCAGCATCCTCTGTAAATCCGAACCATTCCCCAGCATTTTATGTGAATTTGAACCATTTCCCAACATTGCCTGTGATCTAAACCATTTCCCAACATTTCTACAAATCTGAACCATTTCCCAGCATTCCCTGCGCATCCAGACCATTTCCCAACATCCCCTCCTGTGCATTTTGAAGTGAGGTTCTTGAGCTGGTGCAGCTTGGCTCATTGTAAGCTCGAAGCTAACTGAAAAATCTCAGCAGTCACCTGTGACACAACCCAGAGCGAGAGTCAGAGACAATGAAACCCACAGATAGTCTTCCCATTCATTGCCTCCCTGCTTGTCAGGTTGAGACAGGTTTTGCAGTGTACCCCGGTGAACAATTAAAAGGCATTGCTTCCTCACACATGAACACTGACAGATCTAGAATGACATCCCTGCAGTGGCAAACAGGTTGGGTGCTGCCTTTTATAACCTCAGTGTGCACACAAGCGCAGGGGAAGTTCAGGACATTGGGAAGCGTGCTTTGAATAAGCTCACATTGTCCCCCACCTCCTATCTGTTTCTCCCCCCTTGCACGTGGAGAGTCTTGTCTCCTTCTCGAAGGAAGGATATACTTGCCTTGACGAAGTGCAATGGAGGTTCACCAGATTCATGGAGGAACTGTTTTATGAGGAGCAATTGAGGAAACTGGGAACATATTCACTAGAGGTTTGAGAGGTGATCTCATTGAAACTTACAAACCTCTTCCAGGCCTTGACAGGGAGGTTCTGGATGAGTTGTTTCCCTTCGCTGGTGAGTTTAAAACCTGGGCAGATAATCTCAAGTTAACAGGCACTCCATTCAAGACTGGATGTGTGCAGGTCCAACAAGCTTGACACCATCCAGGATGAAGCAGCCCGCTTGATTGGCACTGCATCCACAAATATCCGCTCCCTCCACCACCAACGCTCAGTAGCAGCAGTGTGTACTATCTACAAGATGCCCTGCAGCAAATCACTGAAGATCCTCAGGCAGCATCTTCCAAACTCATGACCACTTCCATCTAGAAGGACAAGGGTAGCAGATACATTGGAACACCACCCCCTGCAAATTCCCCTCCGAGCCACTTACCATCCTGACTTGGATATGTATCACTGTTCTTTCACTGTCACTGGGTCAAAATCCTGGAATTCCCTCCCTAATGGCATTGTGGGTCAACCCACAGCAGGTGGACTGCAGCGGTTCAAGGAGGCAGCTCACCCCCACCTTCTCAAGGGGCAACTAGGGACGGACAATAAATGCTGGTCCAGCCTGATTGCAATTTTATCTCAGCATGGAAACTATAGCTTGATCTATTCCTCAGGCTGAATCCAGGTCAGTCACATGTTGACCCACCCCCCACTCTCCCCAATGAAGGCAAGAGAGAACTGCTCTTGGTTTGCCCTCGGGAGAACCCTGGGCTCGCCAACAAAATCCTGAGACCTTAAACAAGAGTAAAATACCACAGACGCTGGAAATCTGAACTAAAACCCAGAAGTGCTGGAGAACCCAGCCTTCCTAGAATGGAAAATCAGTAAAACTTGCAAATGGCATGTTTTAGTCTATTTAATATACTTCAATAATTTATATACTTTAATATACTTCAAAACAATGCTCGACAATGAGCATAACATTCACATCCAACTATTACTGCTTTGTACTGGGTTTACTGTCTGCGTCTGTAGAGAGAGAGAGACAGAGAGAGATTGAGTTAATATTTACAAACAAGGAACAAGAAGTATCGGCCACTCGGCCCATTCCTGCATAGGCCCCCAATAGTCTTTCATTTCCTTGGTAATAAAGAATCTACCTAACTCAGCCTTAAAAATATTTAAAAATTCCTGCATCCACTGCCTTTTGAGGAAGGGAATTCCAGACACTCACACCCTCCCGTTGTTTCTCAGGGCTTGTTGTTTCAAATCCAGCGTGACTCTTCCTGGGAACTGGAGGATATCTAAAGGCTGGAGTTGTTGGTTGGTTCACCGAGCTGACTGGTTTTTGTGCAGACGTTTTGAGCCCCTTCCAGGTGACATGCTCAGTGCTGTCTAACCTCCGCTGACTGACGGCTTTCTGGCTGGTATGATCGTTGCCCGTCACATTCGAGGTCAGGGTTGACAGATTCTGGTGGGATGTATTCGAGGGAAATTGACCTGTCCCACCTTCCCACCACGCACCATCAATGGTCACCCAATATGGTGCCCACCTTCCCACAGCCAATTGTCAAGCGAGCCATCTTTCTGTCAGCCAATCGGACAATGTTTGGTGGTCAGTCATGCATTATTTTTTCCTCAATACTTCTACTTTAATGACCAATCAACGGAAAAATGTTAAAATGATTGCATTATGTTTTTGACCGCCCACAGTTCTTCCTCATGTTTCATTCTCAACTTGGAACCAAAGGTGAAACTTTTATTTATTTTAAAAGCATTTCTCTCCTGATGTGGAAACTTCCATTTTTTTTGTTCTGCTTCTATAGTCCAGTATTTGGAACAGATTCAAGAGCCTGAATGGCCTATTCCTGCTCCTATATTCTAAGCTTCTAATGCAATGTCTTTATGTGTTCACGAGATGAGGATATCACTAGCTAGGCCAGCAATTCTTGCCCATCCCTAATTGACCTTGAACTGAACGGTTTGCTCTGTCCTTTCGGAGGGTAGTTTAGAGTCAACCATTTCAGCCTGGGTCTGTAGGCCAGACCAGATGAGGACAGCAGGTTTCCTCCAATCCAGATCTCTGGGTCAGGAGCTCTAAGTTCAGGGCCAAGAACAGGGCTTCTTGACCATGGAAGGTGCAAACAGATCCATTGTCCCTCTGTAAGGCATTTCTGATAGCAAGAGGCAGAAATGGGAGAGTCACTAGGTCAACCAGCCTCTGGTAGACAATGGCAAAACACTACTGCACTCTTCACAGATGCAGGAACCAATCCAATGCAAATCCATGGCCCAACCTTTGGAAACAATACAGGAGAAAAGGCAGACACACTGCATTCGTATAATTTCAAATGTACGTTGTGCCTCCCATTACCCATTTCTGATTTAATTCTGTTGTCCTGTATAACATAACCAGGTACTTCGAAATCTAAATCCTTCACAGCTCTGCTCATTTCCTCAAAACAGGGGACCATCATCACCTGCCGAACATATACCCACATTTAACAAATTTCACATACATACCTACAGCACCCAGACCTATCTCACCACCACCTGCCCCTTGTTTAAGAATACTTTCATGGAATCTGGGTATCTCTGGCTGGCACAGCATTTATTGCCCGTCCCTATTTGCCCCTTGAGAAGGTGGTGGTGAGCTGCCTTTTTGAACCCACCTGCTGTGAGTTGACCTACAATGCCCTTAGGGAGGGAATTCCAGGATTTTGACTCAGCAATAGTGGAGGAACGGTGATATATTTCCAAGTCAGGATGGTGAGGGGCTTGGAGGGGAATTTGCAGATGGGGGTGTTCCCATGTATCCGCTGCCTTCAGCCCTCAGACAAATAGTGAGCATCGATAGGGGAATACTGTTGAAAGAGCTTTGGTGAGTTGCTGAGCCAGACTGCTTGCAATCTGAACCGTACATCAAAACCTATATCCACACCATCACCAATGTGACAAGTATGGTCCATGCAGTCAGCTTGAAGGTATTGTATATTAGCCAGTTTACTACATATTAAGGAACTGTAAACTGCTTTGCAGAAATACGAGTAACTCTGTTGAGACCACAAAGTTCCTGTCTCTGAGTCTCTCCTTCATGTGACTGCGAACATCATCAAAGTGGGTAATGTAGCACTACTTCAGACGTTAACCCTTTCAAATCTTTATTCTTAAGTCAGTGTCTTTGTGACGTTTCTCTTCATATATGTTATTAAGTGAACGTAGGCTGTTCTTGTTGAAATTCATTCAATTCTTGTTAGAATATCACATTGTAGTGTGTGGCTTATGGTAGGCACTCTGCCCAAGCATCCTATAATTGATCATTGTGCATCTCTAATAGTCACCAATGACCTATAATGGTCAGTGTGAATCCACAGAGTCACTGAGGATCTCCAAGATTCACTGAGGATCTCCAACAATCATTGACAATCTATAATGATCACTGACGATATATTGGATTCGCTAAGAATTTCCAACAACCATTGAAAATCCGCAATGGTCATTGAGGATTCACAAGATTCTCTAAGAATCTGCAATGGTTATTGACAATCTATAATGATCACTGACAACCCATTAGATTCGTTGAGGATTTCCAACAACCATTGAAAATCCGCAATGGTCATTGAGGATCCTCAAGATTCGCTAAGGATCTACAATGGTTATTGACAATCTATAATGATCACTGACGATCCACAACATTTGCTGAAGATCTCCAACAGTCTTTGACAACCTACAATGGTCACTGAGGAGCCACAAGATTCTCTGAGGATCTCTAATAACTACATTGGATCCACAGATTCACTGAGGATCTCCAATAGTTATTGACAATCTACCATGGTCACCAAGGATCCACAAGAGTCACCGAGGATCTACAATAACTGTTGGAGATCTACAAGTCTCACCAAGCAACCACAATGGTCATGAAAGATCATCAAGAGTCACAGTTGATCTACAATATGGCCACTGAGGATATTAAGGTCACATTAATTGAAGTGCTGCAGGTTGCATAAAATGCAGCAAAACAAGGGAACACACAGAGATTAATGCTTTGAGTTAACTTCACACTGCAACTACCCATCACACAAGGAGGAAAGTGATGCAGATGCGGATGACTCATTTTGCCAGGGAATGGAATCAAACTGGAACAGGAGATATCACAGAGTAGCTTTTATTTCCTGTTGGTTCAAAATCTAAACCCACCTGTCCTTCACGTGGAAAGCCACAGTATGGTTTTTTTTTTGAGTGTATCTTATTGTCCATTCTACAAGGCAGCACAAAGCAAGCTGAGGTCTGCAAGTCTGGTCTTTGTTCAGGGTCTGCTCTGCAGGGAGTTAGCACACCAATGGGAGCTGGCTCTTATTTCAGCCAGGCATTGTTCCACTTCATGGTTGAATGTCTCGCAGCTGAATGGGTCTCTCTGTTAAAGTGAAAGCTATCGGGGCCTGCGAGTTAAGGTGTGCCCTCCCCTGCTATTGAGCAGTGAACCTCATTGTTTCCAGAACTACAGATGGTAGACGAACAGGGAATGAATTCGACAAATCTGTGGTGGGGGTGGGGAGGGGGTTTGGTTGGTGGGAAAGAGAGAGAGAGGCATAGAAGTGAGGAAGGTAGAAAGAAAGAGAGACAAACAGAGAGAGGACAGATAGAGACGAACAGACAGAGAGGGCAAGATACTTTGAGGGAGAGAGAAAAAGACTCAGATACAGAGGGAGATGGGAACAGAGGAAGAGAGACAGACAGGTACATATGTACCAACACAACTTACATTTCTATTGCACACTTCCCCAATCTTTCCAGGATGCATGACACCCACACTATCAATCAATATCCATACGATCAATCCATACTATCAATTAACATCCATACTATCAAT
>JAHRHZ010000008.1:7475609-7492590 GCA_024137785.1 Ginglymostoma cirratum | reverse complement strand
CATACTATCAATCAATATCCATACGATCAATCCATACTATCAATTAATATCCATACGATCAATCCATACGATCAATTGAAACCATGTAGAGAGTGAAATGAATACTTGATGGTTTTGAGGATTATGGGTAAAGGGATTGAACCTGTCTGGGTGAAAACGGCTAGCACGGTTTGATGGGCTGAGGATCCTCAGGTCTATTTACGTGTCTTCTTTCGGCAGTCCTGGTGAGATTATTAAATTTCACTCTGCAATGGAGAGAAGACTGTTTGGATGCCCTTAAGCCACCTTCACGCCACTCCACAATTCCACCCCCCCCCGCCCAAATTGTCGCTCAGCTTTCCCACTCACAAAAGCTCCCACCTTGTTCCGCCCATATCTCCTTAGGGCAGTACCTGAATACCTCAAGCCTGAGGGGATCTTGTTTTGCCCCTGGGCATCCGCCTGCAGCCATCATAGTGTGCCACCTTCAGACAGAACGAAATTCACCGTCCTCTTGGACCATGCAGGCCCCTAAGACTCTGTCAAGTGAGGGTTAACTTGCTGCCTCATAATTGGTGAGTGAGCTTCCTGAAGTGAGGGTGACTGAGAGTCCCGGGATGGTTGTCCTACCAAGTCCTCTTGCCAACGGTTGGTTAAGTCTTCTTGCCATGTTTGCTGAGACCCTCTCGCCAGTCATTGGCCAAGTCCTCTCGCCCGTAGTTGGTCAAATCCTCTTGCAACTGGTTACTTACTCTCTGCCCAAATCTCAAGGCCCAACCACTGCGAGACAAAATGGATGCCACCAGAGGACGGAAAATGAGCACACTTCTTCAGCATTTATATAGCACCTTGTCCCAGTCCAAGGACATCCCCAAGCGTTTTACAGCAACAACGTACTTTTGAAATGCAGTTACGGTGGCAAATGGCACAGCAATTTTTTTTTAGCTCACGTGTGGGACATGGGCGTTGCTGGCTGGCCAGTATTTATTGCCCGTCCCTAGTTGCTCCCTGAGACTTCTTGTACTGCTGCAGCCCATGTAGATACAGGTAGACCCACAATGTCTTTAGGGAAGGCGTTCTCGGGTTTCAGCTCAGCGACAGCAAAGGAATGGTGTAGACCCAGTGGACCAAAGGGCCTCTTTCCTGTGCTATTGACCTCCATGATTCCATATTTCCAAGCCAGGATGGTGAGGGAATTGGAGGGGAACTTGCAAGTGTTCCCATGTATCTGCTGCCTTGTCCTTCTACACTGAAGTGGTCATGGATTTCAAACGTGCTGTCGAAAGGAGTCACACACAGATAGCTCCCGGAAATAGTAACATGATAATAACCAAATAGGTATTGCAGAACATGTTTTCTAAATTCATTTACAGGATGAGGGCATTGCTGGCCAGGACAGTATTCATTGCCCAGACTGTAGTTAAGAATCAACCACATTGCCATGGGTCTGGAGTCACATGTAGGGCAGACCAGATAAGGATGGCAGTTTCCTTCTCTAAAGGACATTAGTGAATCAGATGGTGTTTTAAACAACAATTGGCAATGTTGTTGTCACCATTAGACACTTACTTCTAGATTTTTCCTTGAAGTCAAATTCCACCATCTGCTGTGAGATTCGAACCCAGGTCCCCAGAACATTACCTGGATTAACAGTCCAGCAATAACAGACCATTGTAGATGTTGGCTGAGGGATAAATATTGGTCAGGATACTGGGGAGAAATGACCTCATGGCTTCCTTTGACCTTGTTCAATGAGATCTTTGACATCTACCTGATAGAGCAGAAAGGGCCTCAATGTAGAGATCTAACCTGTAAATTGTGTACCTCAGACATTGCAGTGCTCCCTCAGTACTGCACTGGAAGCATTGGCCTGGATTGTGTGTGGCATGGGACTGTAACCCCTGACCTTCAGACTCAAGAAGTAGGAAACCATTGACCTGTGGTTCGTATCAAACCCAGAAGCGGAAAAGCTACAGGGTCATTAAAAAGAACTGGTTTCTTTTTCATTTTTCTCTGAACACTTTCATTCATTGTAACAATATCAAGAGTGGAGAATAAAATGGATATGACTGAGTTGGTGGCTATCCAATCAGGTGATGAGCAATCAGCATGGGATACACAGAAACAGGCCATTCGACCCATCAAGCTATGCTGTTGTTCATGCTCCATATAAACCTCTGACATAGGAACTGTATGAATTTGAGGAGACGGTGGGGACCCGTTTTCTTGACCCGCCACAGCCCATGTGTTATAGACAGACCCATGGCACTGTTAGGGAAGGCAAAGGCCATTTGGCCTCTCAAGCCTGTCCCACCATTTGATAAGAACATTGCTAATTGGATGTGGCATTAACTCTATTTCCTGCTTCCCCCCTGTTCCCTGTGACTCTTTTGTCAATCAAGGATATATCTAGCTCTGCCTTAGAAAAAAAATCCGTGGAGATCCCTCCACTACCACCTGGGGAACAGCATTAACCACCCTCTGGGAGGGTATTTCTCCTGATCCCAATCTATCATTGTGACCATTATTTGCTTCCCCCTTCACTGTTCTGTTAATCAACTTTCTTGGATATGTTATGACATCTGGGGTAATCAATCAGGATCACCTAGCTCAGAGGTAGGCACATTGCCGCCATGCCACAAGAGTCTACCCTTCTCCTGTATCTGTTTGTCTGCTTTCCACTTAAATGCATCCATATTGCTCACTTTAGCCATTCCCTGTGATTGTGGGTTTGGCATTCTCCATCGCCAACCTTTTTGGCAATTTCTTCTGAATTCCCAACTGGATTTCTTGGCTGTCTATCTTAGATCGTTTTTAGCTATGTTCTTCCTCACAAGAGGAAAGCTTCCCTCTCTGTCAAAACATTTTACACTTTTTAATGGCTCCAATTTCGTCTCTTAGTTTTCTTTCCCTTTCCATTTGACAGCTGAGTGGATTGATTGTGTTCAAGCGTCCAGTGATGATATCCCCAAGAATATGTCCACCCAGTGTTACAATTTCTGATGAAGGGTCTAGGCCCGAAACTTCAAGCTTTCCTGCTCCTATGATGCTGCTTGGCCTGCTGTGTTCATCCAGCTCTACACCTTGTTATCTCTGTTACAAACAGCACATGGCTTTAAGATTAACTTACATTTTGAATCTTTTCTCTTTATTCGTTCACGGGATGAGGATGTTGTTGGCTGGGCAGCATTTACTGCCTATACCGTGTGAAGCTGGAGGAGCACAGCAGGTTAGGCAGCATCAGAGGAGCAGCCAAGTTGATGTTTCAGGTGTTGGACCTTTCTCCAGGGCTGGGGAGGGGGAAGGGAGCTCAGAAATAAATAGGGGGACGAGAGGTGGGGCTGTGGAAAGCTAGGTGGGATGGTGATAGGTGAGTGCAAGTAGGGGATAGCGGGGATTGGTCAGTGGGAAGGGTAGGGTGGATTGATGGGGAAGAAGATGGACAGGTTGTGTCAGGTCAAGGAGGCGGGGACAAGGGGGAGGGTTGGACATGGGACGAGGCTGGGGGTGGGGAGATTTTAAAACTGGTGAATTCCATGTTCAGGCCATCAGGTTGTAGGCTCCCGAGGCTGAATATGAGGTGTTACTCCTCCAGTTTGCATGTGGTGTCATTGTGAGGAGGCCCAGGATGGACATGTCACCCAGTGAGTGGGAGGGGGAGTTAAAATAGTTAGCAACCAGAAGGTGTTGTTGATTATAGCATACAGAGTGCAGATGCTCCGTGAATCGGTCACCAAGCCTGCGCTTGGTCTCACTAATGTAGAGGACACCACATCAGGAGCAACAGATACTGTAGACCAGGTTGGAGGATGTACAGGTGAATCCCTGTGGGATATGGAAAGATTGTTTTGGGTCAGGGATGGAGATGAGAGGGGAGGTGTCGGGACATGTGTAGCACCTCCTGCGGTTGCAGGGAAAGGTGCTGGGGGTGACGGGGTTGGTGGGGAGTGTGGAGTGGACGAGGGAGTTGTGGAGTGAGCGGTCCCTACGAAAGGCAGATAAGGGTGGGGAAGGAAATATCTCTTTGGTGGTGGGGTCAGATTGAAGATGGCAGAAGTGGTGGAGGGTGATACACTGGGTGCGGAGGTAGGTGGGGTGGTATGTGAGGACCAGGGGGATTCAGTCCTTATTTTTGTTGGGGGGAGAGGGTTTGAGGGCAGAAGTGCGGGAAATGCAAGAGATGCGGCTGTGGACATTTTCGATCAATGAAGGGGGAATGTTGCAGTCCTTGAAGAAGGACATCTGAGATGTCCGGGAGTGGAACGCTCCAACTTGGGAGCAGAAGCGGCAGAGGCGAAGGAATTGGGAGGAGGGGATCGCATTCTTTCAGGATGGTTGGTAAAAGGAGGTGTAGTCCAGGTAGCTGTGGGAGTCAATGGGTTTGAAATACATGTCGGTGCTAAGACGGTTATGGGAGATGGAGATGGAGAGGTCCAGGAAGGGGAGGGGGCTTCGGAGATGGTCCAGGTAAATTTGAGGTTGTTAGTAAAGTTGATGAACTGTTCAAGCTGCTCATGGGAGCAGGAGGCAGCAGCGATACAGTCATCAATGTAGCAGAGGAAGAGGTGAGGGATGGTGCCAGTGTAAGTGCAGAAGAGGGACTGTTCCACGTGTCCTACGAATAAGCAGGCACAGCTTGGACTCTGCAAATAATTCTTCCTGTCGCTAATAGCCCAGAGGGGAATTACATGTAGGCCAGACTATGTAACAATAGCAGTTTCCTTCCCTGAAGGGCATTAATGAACCAGTTGTAACAGAAATAAAAGGTACTGCAGATGCTGGAGAATCCGAGATAACAAGCATGGGGCTGACCGCATCCCAAAACCAGCCCAGCTCATCTCCACCTCCCTAACCTGTTTTTCCTCTCACCTCAAGCCACACCCCCATCTCCTATCTACTAACATCATCCCGCCCCCTTGACCTGTCCGTCCTCCCTGGACTGACCTATCTCCTCCCTACCCCCCTACCTACACTCACCTTTACTGGCTCCATCCCCGCCTCTTCGACTTGTCTGCCTCCTCTCCACCTATCTTCTCCTCTATCCATCCTCTATCCGCCTCCCCCTCTCTCCCTCTTTATTTCAGAACCCTCTTCCCCTCCCCCATTTCTGATGAAGGGTTTAGGCCCGAAACGTCAAGTTTTCCTGCTCCTATGATGCTGCTCGACCTGCGGTGTTCATCCAGCGCCACGCTTGTTATCTGACATGGAGGTGTGTTTGTTCGCTTTTTCAATGATATTTTACAACTGTGGCAGCGAAGAAATGATGGTTAGCAGTTCAATCCATTAGAAACAAGATTTTTCTTAAACTGTGTTGTCGTCTAGTGACAGGTCCAGGGACACAGATCAATGTAGAATCAGTCAGTGGGTGTGTCTCAGAGAAAGAATGTGGAACCTGTGTTTAGAGGATTTCTCTTTGCTCTGAAGTTACGGTATTAGTGAGTTAAGCCTGCAGTTTGTTTTCGATGTCTCGGACAGTGATATCAGCTGAAAGAGAAAGTTTCTGGTGAATGTGCAGCAGTTCACCAGAAGGAAAGTGAGTGCGGCTGTGCCAGCCTCAGTAAGGTTGAGTTAATTGTAACACTTTACTGGGGGTTTTTGGTGTTTGTACGTGACAAGACAAATGTGATCAATTTTATTTCTTTCCTGAAGTCTGAAATGAAATTTTTCCAGCCTTTTTGTTTTGACAGGTGTTACACAGGTTGAGTTTCTCTTGTTTAATGAACAGTTTATTCCTTGTGTTAAACATTCACTGGCAAACACTTGTGAACGTGTCGAGAAGCTAATCTCCATGTTTTAAAATAGCATGAAAGTGACGGTCTACCAAGCCAGGTTTTAGTTAGACATCTGACGTGTCCAATCTTAACTTCAACTTGTGTCGTAATTCTAATGAAGTTAGCCAGTTGGACCTCACAGGCTATCAGTTCCCTGATTGGACCAAATTAACAGCCCCAATCAGGGAGCCCTGGCTGACTGATAGAAACAGGAGTCTCCCATCGACAAAGTCTGCTGCAGGAATTCACCAACTCTCATTAGACAGCACTTTCCAAACCCACGGCCATCACTATCTAAGGAGGTCAATGACACAAAAAGAAAAATAAACAGGAACCTCAGGGATTCTCCTCACTCTAGGGACTGGCTCTGAGCTGGCTGGTCAGAGTCCATGTACTGTGCACGTGTGTAAATAATGAGTGAATTGGCGATGAGATACCAACGTCTGTGGAGTTTTATCGACAGGGGTCATCCCTGGGGGTATTAGACCTGTACTCGTTTACTCACCTTTATAACAGAACCAGACAATTTAGCTAATGCATCTTTATTTAGCAGAACAGAACATTTGCGATCAGCAAGTCTGAAGTACATCACAATCATTTGAATGTATGAAGCTGTGTTTTATTTGAGGGGTGATACAGGTAAAAATAGATTACATTTTTGAATCTCGATGAACATCCATCACTATCAACAGTTCTGGTGGTATTCCAGGTTACTGCTCTATAGGCCTTGATTCTTCGTAGTAGGGAGGCCTAGCATGCTGACCAACCTCACAAGCACAAACATTTAGCAGTTTCCAAAAGAAATATTACTCCAAAATTCCAAAGTAATTAATCCTTCGAAGTTTATGATTCTTAAAACTCTTCGAGGCTAGCTGAGGTACTACATGGCTTGCGTCAATAATGGTTATCAATAAATGCACAGGCACTACAGTAACTAGGCCTTTAGCTTTGGAAGAATTCCGTAAGCATTTGCAACAACAAACTGTCCCGATTCAGCTTTCCCTGCCGTTCCAGGGCCCAGGAATATGATACTTAAATGTTCTTAGCGTTTCGTTCTAATTCTACTGTACACCATTCAGCAGGGACCATCTTTTACAGGTATCTTTTCTGAGGTGCCCTGATGGGATTCTGGGAAAAAAACTCCACAAATACATCATCGTGCTTAAGCTTTTGACGATCCACTGAGCAACCACCCGCCCCCCTACCGCGACAGAATGAGAGTGGAGATACAGGCTTGCGTCCAAGGCATGACTTCCCAATAATTCAGAGATTGCTTTACACCACAAGAGGCACAGCATCATCCCAAACACTTCACATATTCTGTCCCCGTGTGCCAGTGAATTAAAGAGCAAGGGGTTAGTGAACGGGCATGAGAGTGGAGATAACAAGGTGTGGGGCTGGATGAACACAGCAGGTCAAGCAGCATCATAGGAGCAGAAAAGCTTGACGTTTCGGGCCTAGACCCTTCATCAGAAATGCCATGGTCGAGCAGTTTCAAGGCCGAAGAGATTATGAGAGAGTTGCAGTGGGAGAGAGATTCCCTGAGGTTTGTCCGGAGGGAGGAGGGTAACTTCTTCAGGGTAGGCATCCTTAGAAGAGGCTTCACAGTGGGGTTAAAATTGTATCAGTGATAAAAGGTACTGCAGATGCTGGAGAATCTGAGATAACAAGGTGTGGGGCTGGATGAACACAGCAGGTCAAGCAGCATCATAGGAGCAGGAAAGCTTGACATTTCGGGCCGAGACCCTTCATCAGAAATGAGTTGAGTCCAAGATGAAGGAGACTATGAAGGAATGAGGGAAGAGTTAGCTAAGGTAGAATAGGAGCAAAAACTTTATGGTGGGTCAATTGAGGAACAGTGGAGGACTTTCAAAACGATTTTTCACAGCGCTCAGCAGAAGTATATTCCAGTGATAAGGAAGAACTGTAGGAAAAGAGACAGCCAGCCATGGATGTCTAAGGAAATAAAGGAAAGTATCAGGTTAAAAAAAACACGTACCTAAAAGCAAAGAGTAGTGGGAAATTAGTAGAATGGGAAATCTTTAAAGGCCAACAGAAAGCCACAAAAAAAGTTAAAGAAAAGTGAGATAGATTATGAGAATAAACTAGCTCAGAACATAAAAACAGGCAGCAAAAATTTCTATAAATATGTAAATCGTAAAAGAGTGGTGAAGGTAGACATTGGTCCTTTAGAGGATGAGAAGGCCAATCTAATAACTGGGAATGAGGAAATAGCCGAGACATTAAACGGTTATTTCGTGTTGGTCTTCACTGTGGAAGACACAAATAACATACCGAAAACTAATGGCAAGAAGGTTATAGCAGGTGAGGACCTATAAACTATCATTATCACTAAGGAGGCAGTGCTGGGCAAGCTAATGGGGCTAAAGGTAGACAAGTCTCCTGGCCCTGATGAAATGCATCCCAGGGTACTAAAAGAGGTGGTGGGGGAAATAGCAAATGCACTAGTAATTATTTACCAAAATTCACTGGACTCTGGGGTGGTTCCCGCAGATTGGAAAACAGCCAATGTGACGCCACTGTTTAAAAAAGGAAGTAGACAAAAAGCAGGTAACTATAGGCCAGTTAGCTTAACTTCGGTAGTGGGGAAAATGCTTGAATCTATCATTAAGGAAGAAATAGCAAGACATCTGGATATAAATTGTCCCATTGGGAACACCCAGCAGGGGTTCATGAAGGGTAGGTCATCTTTAACTAACTTGGTAGAATTCTTTCAGGACATTACTTGCATGGTGGACAGTGGGGAACCTGTGGATATGGTGTATCTGGATTTCCAGAAGGCATTTGACAAGGTGCCACACCAAAGGCTGCTACATAAGATAAAGTTGCACAGTATTACAAGTAATGTATTGGCATGGATAGAGGATTGGTTGACCAGTAGAAAGCAAAGAGTAGGGGTAAATGGGTGTTTTTCTGGTTGGTGGTCAGTGACTAGTGGTGTGCCTCAGGGATCAGTATAGGGACCGCAATTGTTTACAATTTACATGGATGATTTGGAGTTGATGACTAAGTGTGGTGTGTCAAAATTTGCAGATGACACGAAGGTGAGTGGTAGAGCAAAGTGCGTAGAAGACACTGAAAGTCTGCAGAGGGATATAGATAGTCTAAGTGAGTGGGCAAAGGTCTGGCAGATGGAGTACAATGTTGATAAGTGTGAGGTCATCCATTTTGGTAGGAATGACAGCAAAATGGACTATGTTTTAAATGGTAAAAAATTGCAGCACGCTGCTGTGCAGAGGGACTTGGGTGTCCTGTGCATGAATCGCTAAAAGTAGGATTGCAGGTGCGGCAGGTAATTAAAAAGGCAAATGGAATTTTGTCTGCCATTGCTCGAGGGATGGAGTTTAAAAACAGGGAGGCTCTGCTGCAGCTGTATAGGGTCCTGGTGAGGCCACACCTCACTGTGTGCAGTTTTGGTCTCCTTACTTGACAAGAGATATACTAGCACTGGAGGGGGTGCAGAGAAGATTCACTCAGTTGATTCCAGAGTTGAGGGGGTTGGATTATGAGGAGAGACTGAGAAGGCTGGGATTATACTCATTGGAATTCAGAAGAATGAGGGGAGATCTTATAGAAACATATAAGATTATGAAGGGAATAGATAAGGTGGAGGCAGGGAGGTTGTTTCCGCTAGCAGGTGAAACTAGGACTAGAGGGCATAGCCTCAAAATAAAGGGAAGCAGATGTAGGACTGAGGTCAGGAAGAACTTCTTCACCAAATGGTTGTGAATCTGTGGAATTCCCTGCCCAGTTGAAGCTACCTCGCTGAATGTTTTTAAGGCAAGGCTAGATAAATTTTTGAACAGTAAAGGAATTAAGGGTTATGGTGAGTGGGCGGGTAAGTGGAGCTGAGTCTCAAAAAGATCAGCCATGATCTTATTAAATGGCGGGGCAGGCTCGATGGGCCGGATGGCCTACTCCTGCTCCTAGTTCTTATGTTATGTTATGTTCCTATGAGATGAGCCATGATCTTATTAAATGGTGCTGCAGGCTCAAGGGGCTGAATGGCCTGCTCCTGCTCCTAGTTGTTCTGTTCTTACAAGCTGTGCAAAAGGATGAGGGCCTGGGGATGAGATTCAATGTTTTCACTCTTTACTTGACACTTTCCTCCTTTATTCATTGTCCTGCTGTCCCTGTGGATAATCCCTTTGTCTATCTCCCTTCACTTCTCTTCGCTTTTCCAGTTTTCACTATTTCCACTTCCCTTTGTCTCCTCTCACTTCTCACCTCTACATTTCTGCAAGTCACCTTGCTCTTTCCCTTTCCCTCACTCTCTCACACACACACAGACACACAGACAGACAGACAGACAGACACACACACACAGACACACACGCACACACACAGACACACACGCACACACACAGACACACACGCACACAGGCACACACACATACACACACAAACACACACACAGACATACACACACACGTAGACACAAACACAGACAGACATACACACACACAGACACACACATGCACACAGACACAAACACACACACACACACACACACACACACACACACACAACACACACACAGACACTGTGAGCCCTCTGACAGTACGATAATAAAGATTTGCTTAAAATCAGTAATACATTGGATACCTCAAGACCCCATCCCAATCAAACCGAGAACAACCCCAATCAAACAAAGAATCCCCCCTCAATCAAACAAAGAATCCCCCCAATCAAACTGAGACCCCCTCCGCACCCCCCCGAATCAAACTCAGAACCCCTCATACTGCTGGTCACTCTGGAACAGACCCCATGCCCCTGCTGAAGACACTGGGACACCCCTTGCCCCTCCAGAAGAAACTGGGACACCCTCTTGCCCCTTCTAAAATCACTAGGACAACCCTCTGACCCCTACTGTAGATACTGGAACACCCTACAATCGCCTGAAGATGACACCGGGAAGCTCCATTTGCACCTGCTGTTCACACTCAGCCCTCCTCACTTGCCCCTGGGTTACATTGAAACATTGATCATGTCCACCCACACTGGTCATCAACCCATTCCCCCTTCCTGAACCCATTGATCACAGCGTGGGCCTCCCTGGTTCTCAACAGCCACTAGCAGTGATCGTGTCCAACATGATATTGGGGACATCTTCAGTTCACAGCTTCCTTCAGTCTGACACCTTGCAATCTGTCTGACAGGAACCTGACTGCAGCATCAGTCAGGATCTGTCGCTGATGAACTCCCTGGTCCAAACAAAATCACTCCAATTTCTGCAGTGGATCACACGGCACACTGAGAAATCTTACTCATGATCTGTGGATCTCTCAGTGCTATGATTGCAGGTGCTGACATTCCAAACATGAAACCTCCATTCTGAAACTTATCCATAAAGACAGAGTACAGCAAACCGAACCCCTCACTCAGTCTCACTGCCATGTATCTGTTATTCCATATATTAACCACCCGAACCCCTCACTCACTCTCACTCCCGGGTACCTGTTATTCCATATATTAACCACCCGATCCCCTCACTCGGGGTCCAGTCTGTAACTCATTCCCGTGTGTCTGTTACTCAACATATAACTAGCTTAGCCTTTGATCAAGCTGCAGTCTGGAACTCACTCCTGGGGGTGCGTTAGTCTTTATGTTCCTGCCAGGTCACTGTCAGTGTAAGAGGATTAGCCGACTACAGGGGGCTCCTGGGGCCCTGGCACAATCCCAAAGAACGGGTTTGCTGCACGTTAACTAGTCATTAACTAGTCGATTGTCTGGCCAATGGCAAGGCGCTTTGGTCTATTGAGCTCCCGACACTCTTAACCAGCGTTAACATGGAACATTCCACTTTTTTTTAGTTTGTTTCACTCTTGGTGGGATGAGCACGAGGAGGTTGGGTGGACAGAGCTGGGCAGTTACCGGGCGGAGGGTCAGGAGTTGCAGTAGCCTCATGAAAGAGGTTTCTAATTTTACCACCAACGGGAACCCCAGTGCCAGTCCATCCTGCAAATCGCAAGTTATTAAGCTTTCCTCGATGCACACAGGTATCTGCACAGTGGACAGTATTTGATCCAGCCTCAGGGACAGCAGATGCCAAGGTCCGGGCGCTAATGGTAGTCCCAAACAGCAGTTGTTATTGCAAATTAAGTGAGGCACTCAGGCTGTTGGCCTCAGGCTGTTGGCCTTCCCCTCAGCACTGGTGACAGGACAGGGGTCAAAACGCAACAATAAGAACCATGCATTTGTATAGCCGGCAACGTGGTGTAGCAAAACGCGTTCCTTTTGGAGCGCAGTGCCGTACTGTAAAAAACACGGCAGCCAGCGTCTGCACAGCAAGATCCCACTACGGCAAGGTGATGATGATCAGATCATCTGGGGCAAAAACAGAAGTTGCTGGCAAAGCTCAGTAGATTCGCGGAGAGAAATCAGAGTTAACGTTTCGGGGCGAGTGACTCTTCCTCAGAATAGAGAGTTCTGAAGAAGGATCACTGGATCCAACATGTTAACTCTGGTTCTCTCTCTCCACAATCGCTGGGAGACCTGCTGAGCCTTTTCCAGAAATCTCCATTTTTGTTTTTGATTTCCAGAACCTTTGGTTTTTTTTTAAAATCTGGTATTTGTGATGCTGATTGAGGAATAATATTGGTTCCGGCTGTGGTTTGAAACCACATCTTGGAATCGCTAATGTTCACCTCCGAGGGCTCTGTTTTAACATCTCAATCAGAAAGTGGGGGCTACAGGGATGCAGCACTCTGTCAGTGCCAACGTTGGGGCACCACGAGCTCCTGGATCGGGACTCGAACACAGGACCTCCGGATTCGGAAGTGACACCGTTGGGCTAATATTTGGCCAAGCACCAAAGTGAAAGAGGAGGCCAGTGGGCAGAAGGCTGCGTCAAGCAAAGCGTATGGCAAGATTTGGATTTCCTGGGATATTGGCAAATATTGGATATTGGCTCATTCCTAAGTGCCCTTGACCTGAGCATCTCGCTATGCCATTTCAAAGGGTTAGCAATTCACCCAGTGCCCCCTCCCCGCCTTCTCCTTGTGCCTTCACACTCTTCCCTTTCTCAACTAATGGTCTAACTTTATTTTTCAATGGGTTCAGTTGAGTTGGGCAGGGCATCCCAGACCCTCCATTTCATCTATTCTTTCAGTCGGATGTGAGTTTCATAGGCAAGGTTCACCCCCAATCGCCCTGTGGACTGAGTTCCTCTCTCAGCCATTTCAGAGGGCAGCTGAGATTCAACCAAGTTGCTGTGGATCTTTTTTCTATTCACTTGTGGGATGTGGACGTCACTGGCTGGGCACAGCATTTTGCATACTGAACTAACTGCGGTCAAATTCCACCAGTCACCATGCGAACTGAAACCGTGTCCCCGAAGCACCAGCCTGGGCCTACATAATTGGTAGCCCAGAGCTATTACCATGGCGTCACCCCAAACTAAGGGAATGACTCATCATCAGAATTCTTGGAAAGAAGCAAATAATTAACACCAGCGATAAACTTTACCTTTTTTTTTGTTAGAGAATGTCCTACTGGTTTTGTTTCCCTGAACAGTGACAATGAGAAACTGTACCAGACTCAGGGTGTTCCCTCTGGTCTGATCCTATCACAACAATGTTTAGTAACCAGCAGAGAACAACAAATATTCAGAGGGGCAAGGTCATTGGTTCTTCACTTTGCATTGACTCTCATTGCCCCAAATCAATCATATGGTTTTGGAGCAGATATAGGTCATTGGGCCCCTCAGTGCTAGCCCGCCATTGAGGACTTACACAATTAATGGTAGGGCCTTGGGTAGTGTAGTAGAACAAAGGGATCTAGGTGTTCAGGTACGTGATTCTTTGAAATTTATGTCACACGTAGACAAGGTGGTTAAGAAGGCGTTTAGCACACTTGCCTTCATTGCTCATACCTTTGAGGACAGGAGCTGGGACATCATGTTGAGGTTGTACAGGACGTTGGTGAGGCCTCATTGGGAGTACTGTGTCCAG
This sequence comes from Ginglymostoma cirratum, assembly GCA_024137785.1. Lineage (NCBI taxonomy): Eukaryota > Metazoa > Chordata > Chondrichthyes > Orectolobiformes > Ginglymostomatidae > Ginglymostoma > Ginglymostoma cirratum. The sequence goes on along the minus strand of JAHRHZ010000008.1, from coordinate 7,478,867 downwards.
CTCTGGTCATCCTGTTATAGGAAGGATGTTACTAAGCTGGAAAGGGTTCAGAATAGATTGACCAGGACATTGCCAGGAATAGAGGGTTTGAGTGAAAAGGAGAGGCTGGATAGGGCTGGGACATAATTCACTGGTGCATAAGAGGCTGAGGGGGTGTCCATTTTTAGAGGTTTATAAACCATATCCCATGAGGGATATAGATAAGGGGAATGGCAGATGTCTATACCCTAGGGTGGGGAATTTCAAGACTAGGGGGCATATTTTTAAGATGACAGGAGAAAGATTTATAAAGGACATGAGGGGCAAACCTTTTACACAGAGAGTGGTTCATGTGTGGAATGAACTTCCAGAGGAAGCGGTGAATGTGGGTACAATGTTTAAAAGCCATTTGGATAAGTACATGGATAGGAAATGTTTGGAGGGATATGCATGAAGCGCAGGCAGGTGGGACTAGTTTAGTTTGGGATTATTGTCTGCATGGACTAGATGGGCCGAAGGGTCTGTTTCCATGCAGTTTGACTCAATGACTCCATCATAGCCAATCTGATTGTTGACTCTGCTTCTCTTTGTATGCCTTTGACTCCCTTGTTGGTCAAAACACCTCAAACTTCCGTTGGCTTGAGATGGGAATGGAACTGGACAGTAATCTTTCAGGGTTATTGGACCTCGGTGCTGTCGAGTGACTGCCTTTCCCTGGTGGGTGGAAGTCTGATGATGTTTCCCTCAGTTCAATAGTCCACTGACACCCACTGCCCAGGTTCACACTCCTAGAAAGACTGACATGTGGCCTGACTGAGGAATTGTTTAGTAGCTGAGCCAATGTTGTTGGGGTTTGGTGGGAAGCAAAGGCAAAAATGGAGGTGGGTGTGGAATCCAAAAGGAATAAGCACTAAATCACCAGAGCCAGGCCGGACGGCGAAATCAATCTTAATTTTCAACAGGATCCCGAACGTCAGGGAGAAAACGTCTTAAATATTAAATACAGCATCGCCTTGATCCTGCTCCTCATCTCTCACTGTCAGTTGCCTCCACGTGTGTGGGCTTAAGGTCACATCCTTTTGACCTCTGTGCAACCTCGGCATGACCCTGGCCCACGAGGCACGCAGACGGTTCCTCATGTCACTGTAGCATGATGTCATTCAGGTTCTCCTGGAGAACAGTGTCCTTGACAGCGTGGAAGACGAAGCGGATGTTCTCCGTGTCGATGGCGGTGGTGAAGTGGTGGAAGAGAGGTCGGCTGCGATCTCTCCGTTTGCGGTTGAAGCACGACAGGAGGTACTTCTGGACATCCTCTAGGTGGTGGGGCCGCCCCTCAAAGTCCGGGAAGTGCTTCTCGATGTTGACCGTCTTCACCTTGGCCTCCAGCAGGTCGGTCTTGTTCAGGAAGAGGATAATGGAGACCCTGGCGAAGAGCTTGTTGTTCACAATCGTCTCGAAGATGTTCATCGACTCCACCAGGCGATTGGTTCGCCGGTCCTCCATCAGGACCTGGTCAAACTCACTGGACGACACCATGAACAAGATGGAGGTGATGCCTTCGAAGCACAGGAACCACTTTTGCCTCTGGGAGCGCTGTCCGCCCACATCCATCATCTTGAAAGGGATGCCCTTGATGAGGAAGTCATACTCAACAATTCCCTTGGTTGCTCTCCGAGCCAGAAGGATGTCCTGCTTGGTGGGAAGGTAATTCTGGAAAGAAAGCAAGGCACAAATAAAACCATGGCCAACCTGATAACCAAAACAATAAAGATACACGGTGTAGCAGAGAACCAGACACATCCGCCCTGTGCTACTGCTATAAGCCTCTTCCACCACTTGTCACCTCATTATTTTTCAAGATGGCGGCAGAGTAGCAGCACAACATGCAGGCTCCTTAGCTCAGGAGCTCGTCCACTTGGCTTTTTTTTTAACTTTCTTTTTTTTTGTCAAATGTTCCCATTTATTTTGGTACCTTACCTTCTTTTAACATAGTGGGCAGACTTCGTCATCTCCCAGCCCAGGCCCAGTGACAAGGTCTGGAATGGCAGTGGAGGCCTGGTGACAGCCTGGACGGTCTCCCAGTGTGATGGACTCATGCTACCCTGGAGGTCTACTTTAGCAACTTTAGGGTATTCCAGCAGTCTGGCGTGTAGACCTAGTCCTGCAAATGGGAGTCTCGTCTCAGCCCGGCGTGGCAGCTTCGGCCTGGTTTTCCACCCTACCCCGAACCCAGGGGTCGTTAACTGAGCTATGACAACCTTCTACTTTTTCTACTTGTTATGTATGACTTCTGTCATTAATTTATGTGTCGTGGTATGGAGACTCATAAAACGTTACACTTTTCTTTTGTAAATTTGACAATAAATTGCTATTCCTTTCCATTCCACTCCATTCTATTCCATTCTGTTCTACTCTATTCCATTCCATTCCATTCTATTCTATTCTATTCTATTCCATTCTATTCTATTCTATTCCATTCCATTCCATTCTATTCCATTCCATTCTATTCCATTCCATTCTATTCTATTCTATTCCATTCCATTCTATTCCATTGCATTCCATTCTGTTCCATTCCCTTCCATTCTATTCTTTTCTATTCCATTCTATTTTATTCCATTCCATTCTATTCTATTCCATTCTATTCTATTCCATTCCATTCCATTCTATTCCTTTCTGTTCCATTCCCTTCCATTCTATTCTTTTCTATTCCATTCCATTCCATTCTATTCTATTCCATTCTATTCCATTCCATTCTATTCTAGTCTATTCCATTCCATTCTGTTCCATTGCCTTCCATTCCATTCTATTCTATTCCATTCTATTCCCTTCCATTCCATTCTGTTCCATTGCATTTTATTGTATTCCATTCCATTCTGTTCCATTCTGTTCCATTCTGTTCCATTCTACTCTATTCTATTCTATTCCATTCCATTCTATTCCATTTCATTTCATTCTATTCTATTCCATTCCATTCTATTCTATTCCATTCCATTCTATTCTATTCCATTCCATTCTATTCTATTACATTCCATTTTATTCCATTCCATTTTATTCCATTCCATTCTGTTAGATTCCCCTCCATTCTACTCTATTCTATTCTATTCCATTCTATTCTATTCCATTCCATTCTATTCTATTATATTCCATTCCATTCTATTCCATTCTGTTCCATTCCCTTCCATTCTATTCTATTCCATTACATTCTATTCCATTCTGTTTCATTCCCTTCCATTCTACTCTATTCTATTCTATTCCATTCCATTCTATTCTATTCCATTC
>JAHRHZ010000008.1:7405944-7431333 GCA_024137785.1 Ginglymostoma cirratum | reverse complement strand
GGTGAGGCAGTGACGGTGAAAGCGGGGACGGTGAGGCAGTGACAGTGAGTGTGGGGACGGTGAGGCAGTGACGGTGAGAGTGGGTCAGTGATGCAGTGACGGTGACAGTGGGGACGGTGAGGCAGTGACGGTGAGAGTGGGTCAGTGATGCAGTGACAGTGAGAGTTGGTCAGTGATGCAGTGACGGTGAGAGCGGGGACGGTGAGGCAGTGACGGGGAGAGCTGGGCTGGTGATGCAGTGACGGTGAGAGCGGGGACGGTGATGCAGTGACGGTGAGAGTGGGTCAGTGATGCAGTGACGGTGAGAGCGGGGACGGTGAGGCAGTGACGGTGACAGTGGGGACGGTGAGGCAGTGACGGTGACAGCGTCACACACAGACAGTCACCTGAGGCTGGAATCGAAGCCAGGCTCCTCGTGCTGTGAGGCAGCAGGGGTAACCACTGAGCCACCGGGCCACCCCATTACATTTTTTCCATCAACTGTATTTTACCAGAGGTTCATGATTCGTGCTGCCCCTGCCTTTAGAATGTTTGATGAAGACAGAGAGAGTATACTTTCAGTTTAAAAGTATACAGGAAGCTTTCACTTTAAAAGAGTATAGCCTCTATTAATAGGCTTGGTACAGTCAGACAGCCTGACACCTCTCACTACCTCCCCTCTCGATATTACGAGGGAGAGAGCTCACAGCAGGTCAGTTGGTGACAGAAGCTAAATCTTTTGCATTTTACAAGAAACCCCCAACCCCGACTTCTCCCAACATTCAAACATTCCAACTGGGGCTCCCAGGTAACATCTGGTCCAAATTTCTCCTTTGCACTGGCAAATTTAAGGTGCATAAGTGAAAATTGCCATAAGTCTGCCCTCTCATTAGGGGGAAGTGAGTGATGGTAGATTCAATCTGAGGGTTACCACGCCTCTGGAAAAGGAGGGAGGGGCAGCAAAGGTAGGTGTTGGATTCAGACGGGACAGAGATTGTTTTGATTTATTGTCACATGTGCTGCGATACAGTGAAAAGTTTTGTTTTACGTATAGTAACAGGCAAATATTACCTTATATAAGTGCATCAGAGTTACAGCACTGAATGCAGCATATAGTGTTACAGCTACAGAGAAGCTGCAGAGAAAAATCAACTCTATAATGTGTGAGGGGTCTGTTCAAACCTCTGATAACAGCGGGGTAGAAGCAGTTCTTAAATCTGTTGGTACGTGACTTCAAACTTTTGTATCTTCTGCCCAACGGAAGTGGGTGGAAGAGAGTACAAACCCTCGATGTTAGCGTCAGTTTGTTTTGTAAACCAGCTAGTCAGCAAACTGAGTGAACCAACCCTATCGCAGACAAATAAATACAATTAAGGTTCAGATCTGTCTTAGAAATACTTTGTAATTGTTTGGATAAAGATTTAATATATAAATGGAGAAAATAAATGCATATTTCCACAAGATAAGGGGAGCATTGTGGGATTAATTGGCGCTACTTTCAGAGTTGAGTTGTTCTTTGACATTTTCCTTTCCGTGGGAAGAGGCAAAGAAAAGATCTCTCGAGTAAAATAACTCCAGTTTGCCAAAAGAATCTTTCTTTACATTGTAAATTCTCACTGCCAAACTGTTGCTTCAGCTCAATGTTTTGATCAGGCTGTGGTGAAAATGTCAGGCCCCGGACACCGTGCGGCGACAGCGATGCCCCTCTTTCTGGAACCTTCCGGAATGACTGGAAGGTTTCCCTGGTTGGCCGTGTCTCTTCCCTCAGCAGCAAACCCCTCACTGTCTCCTTTGAAAGATGTTCTGGGAGGTATTTTCAGGTGGTTGTTGGTGACTCGCGCCCAGCAGTGACAAAGAGGCCTCACGTTCACCAGTGACAAAAAAAATGGCCACTCAGGTCACGGACACCCTACGGAGTGGAAGCAGACCAGTCGGCCCATACTGACCCTCCAAAAAGCATCCCTCCCAGACCCACCCTACATTTCCCATGGTCAACCCACCCTAACCTGCACATCATGGGACAATTTAGCATGGCCAATCCACCCTAGCCTGCACACTTTTGGCCTGTGGGCAGAAACCAGAGCACCCAGAGGAAACCCACACAGACACAGGGAGAATGTGCAACCTCACACAGACTGTTACCCGAGGCTGGAATTGAACCTGGGTTTGAGGCTTTGGGAGGCAACAGTGCTAACCACTGAACCACTGTGCCACCCTAGCACAGGGGGCATCTCACCATCAACTCAGATCATTTTATTCCCGACAACCAAGGAGTTCAAAATTTCTTCTTTTTTTAAACACTTGATGATTTTTCTGTTGCATCTTACTCCCTAAGAATAGGGACTCATTCTGGGAGACTGATGCATACTGGTCTGACTCGTGTCGCGTACATGTAATTGGAGCTCCTGTCACAATGCGTACACACATTTCCAGGGGTTCCTGTTTTATTTACCAGTTTGTCGTTTCCCCCCCCCACCCCCGCCGCCCGACCCTTGGAGGGAAATCTTGAAGTGTTGGCAACTCAATTTCCAGGAATCTCCAAGCCATTCTGGCAATGAAAATCCTAGGCGCATGAAGAAAAGGGACTTCAATATTCTCTAAAAATGTTCATTGTTGTTTTGGTAAAATTACTTCAGAAGGGCATCTTGCTCAACACTGATAGACAGTCAAGAAACATCCAATCAAATAATGAAGAGCCTGTGCACTCCCTGATTGGCAGAGAAGGTGGGGAACTGCATTGATGGACATGTCAAGTGACCAATAGCGGCGATGTGTGTCGGAGGATGTTGGGTGGGTGTTGAACGATGAGCGATAATAGTTCCAGGAATGCATCCAACCAAGGATTGGCAGCCTGTTCGAAGTGAAGCTCTCTCAGGGAAAGAGATGCTCATTCTGCTTGAGGGGGCTTTGGACCTATTCGGACACACGGTGTTTCATTTCGTAAAATGATCCAGATCAGGAATCCAAGGCCATCAATCAGGAGCCCCTCTCATCTTTTTTCCTGTCTGCCCATGATGTAACAGCTACCCAGTCGGAATGGTTTTCTGGTAACTACAAGCATGACGGCCTACCCTTTCCTGAAAGGTATTTAACATGCAACTCAGCAATGTTATATGAAGGAAACTCATGAGTAACTCAGCTCCTGACTTCCCCAAAGCCTGTCCACCATCTACAAGGTATAAATCAGGAATGTGATGGAATACTCCCCATTTCCTGGATGGGACTTGCTCCAACAACACTCAAGAAGCTTGACAATGGATGCACAAACATTCAATTCCTCCACCACTGATCCTCAGTAGCAGCAGTACGTACCATCTACAAGATGTACTGCAGGACATTCCTTTGACAACACCTTCTAGGCCCACCATCACCACTATGTCAACGGACATGGACAGCAGATGCACCAGCCCCGGCAAGTTCCCCTCCGAGCCCGTCACCATCCTGACTTGGAAATATATCGCCGTTCCTTCACTGTCGCTGGGTCAATATCCTGAAACGCCCTCCTTTAACAGTGTTGTGGGTCAACCTACAGCACATGGACTGCAGCAGTTCAAGAAGGCAGCTCACTCCCACCTTCTCAAGGGGGCAACTAGGGAAGGACAATAAATGCTGGGCCCAGCCAGCGATGCCCAGGTCCCATGAACGAGTAAATAATAAAGGATAGAAGTAAAGCAACCACCTGCCATGCAAATGATATGATTAGACTGATCCATGTTGATTTTATTGTGAAAAGTAGGGCCTGTTTAAATTGTCGCAGGCAATTGGGGCATGTTGCTGTTTAACGTGCTGGAATAGATTTTCACACAAACGAGCCCTCTATCTGAGTTTCCAACTGTGCAGCCTGTCTGCCAGCCAACTGATTATGAGGAGTTTGTGGCCTCCTCTTCCAGTCATATGACCCGCCTTTCCCAAAATAGATTCCAGACCATTCCCTGCAGGACTGCAAGATTACAACAGCTTTTTAAGATCTGGAGGTGGAGTTTCTGGACGCTGCTCTCTTTTTTTTAATCAAAACGGAAGCAAGTTCATTAGTTCCTTCATTTGACTGGTCTCCTCTCTTTCCTGTCTCATCTCTGCAGCTTCACTGAGCTCCTCCAGTCCTCATCCATATGGTCACGCAGTACGCGATGGCCTCGTGGTAATATCACTATTAATCCAGAAACTCAGCCAATGGTCCGGGTTCAAATCCCGCCACTGTAGATGGTGGAATTTGATTCAATATTATCTAAAAATGACCGTGAAGCCATCGTCAACTGTTGGATAAACCCACCTGGTTCACTAATGTCCTTCAGGGAAGGAGATCCTCTCCTGGTCTGGCCTATATATGACTCCAGACCTACAGCAATGAGGTTGATTCTCAACTGCCCTCTGAAATGGCCCAGCAAGCCACTCCATGGTACCTATGTCTACAAAGTCTCAACCAAGCAATGAAACTGGGCACACAAACTGGCATCAACCTAGGCACCGGAAAAGACTACGGCAGAAACAGCCCTGTCAAGCCTGCAAAGTCCTCCTCACTAACATCTGGGGGTTAGTGCCAAAACTGAAAGAGCTGTCTCACAGACACATAGACACACCCAAGGAATCCTACCTTCCAGACAATGTCCTATGACCCAGGAATCACTATCCCTGGGTATGTCCTGTCCCACCAGCAGCACAGACCCAGCAGAGGTGGCAGCACAGCGGTATACAGTCAGGAGGAAGTTGCCCGAGCAGTCTTCAACAATGGCTCCAGAGCCCACAGCTTCAGGGTAAACATGGGCAAGGAAACCTCCTGCTGATTATCATGCACTACATTGTGATTTAACCTCCATCAAGTTGTGTGGCACTATCACTGTGTTAAATGGGACAGACTTCGCACAGATTTAGCAATTCAAGACGGGGCATCCATGAGACACTGTGGGCCATCAACAGCAGCAGAACTGTACACCAGCACAATCTGTAACCTCATGACCCAGCATATCCCCCACTCAACCATTACCATCAAGCCAGGGGATCAACCCTGGTTCAATGGAGAGTGCAGGAGAACTTTCCAGGAGAAGCACTAGGCGTACCTGAAGATGAGGTATCAACCTGGTGAAGCCACCAAACAGGGCTACTTGCATGCCAAACAGCGAAAGCAGCAAGTGACAGACAGAGCTAAGCGATCCCACAACCAACAGATCAGATCTAAGCTCTGCAGTCCTGCCGCATCCAGTCGTGAATGCTGGTGGACAATTAAACAACTCACTGGAGGAGGAGACTCCACAAATATCCCCATCCTCAATGATGGAAGAGCCCAGCACATCAGTGCAAAAGATAAGGCTGAAGCTTTCGCAGCAATCTTCAGCCAGAAGTGCCGAGTGGATGATCCATCTCGGCCTCCTCCCATGGTCCCCAGCATTACAGACACCAGTCTTCAGCCGATTCGATTCACTCCGTGTGATATCAAGAAATGGTTGGAGATTCTGGACACAGCAAAGACTACAGGCCCTGACATCATTCCGGCAATAGTACTGAAGACTTTTGCTCCAGAACTTGGTGCTTCCCGAGCCAAGCTGTTCCAGTACAGTTACAACACTGGCATCTACCTGACAAAATGGAAAATTGCCCAAGTACGTCCTGCAGAAAAAAAGCAGGACAAATCCAACCCGGCCAATTACCGCCCCATCAGTCTCCTCTCGATCACCAGTAACGTGATGGAAGGTGTCAGCAACAGTGCTATCAAGCAGCACCTACTCAGCAATAACCTGCTCAGTGACGCCCAGTTTGGGTTCCGCCAGGGCCACTCAGCTCCTGGCCTCATTACAGCCTTGGTTCAAACATGGACAGAAGAGCTGAATTCCAGAGGTGAGGTGGGAGTGACAGCCCTTGACATCAAGTCTACATTTGACTGAGGGTGGCATCAAGGAGCCCGAGCAAAACTGGAATTAATGGATATTGGGGCCAAACTCTCCGGTTGGAGAGTTACCTGACACATAGGAAGATGGCCGTGGTTGTTGGAGATCAATCATCTCAGCTCCAGGACATCTCTGCAGGAGTTCCTCAGGGTAGTGTCCTCAGCCCAACCATCTTCAGCTGCTTCATCAATGACCTTTCCTCCATCATAACGTCAGAAGTGGGGATGTTCGCCCATGATTGCACAATGTTCAGCACCATTCACAAATCCTCAGATACTGAAGCAGTCCGTGTTCAAATGCAACAAGATCTGGACAATATCCAGGCTTCGGCAGACAAGGGGCAAGTAACATTTGCAGCACATAAATATCAGCTATGACCATCACCCATAAGAGACAATCTAACCACCGCCCCTTGACATTCAATGATGTTACCATCGCTGACTCCCCCACTATCAGCATCCTGGGGGTTACCATTGACCAGAAACTCAACTGGACTCACCACATAAAACAGTGGCTACAAAAGCAGGTCAGAGTCTAGGAATACTGCGATGAGTAACTCACCTCCTGACTCCCCAAAGCCTGTCCACCATCTACAAGGCAAAAGTCAGGAGTGGGATGGAATACTCCCCACTTGCCTGAATAAGTGCAGCCCCAACAACACACAAGAAGCTTGACACCATCCAGGGCAAAGCAGCCCGCTTGATTAACACCACATCCATAAGCATCCACTCCCTCCACCATCAATGCTCAGTAGCAGCAGTGTGTACTATCTACAAGATGCACTGCAGAAATTCACCAAAGATCCTCAGACAGCACCTTCCAAACCCACGACCACTTCCATCTAGAAGGACAAGGACAGCTGATACATGGGAACACCACCCCATGCAAGTTCCCCTCCAAGCCACTCACCAGACTGACTTGGACATACATCGTCATTCCTTCACTGTTGCTTGGTCAAAATCCTGGAATCCCCTCCCTAAGGGCATTGCGGGTCAACGCACAGCAGGTGGACTGCAGTGGTTCAAGAAGGCAGCTTACCCCGACCTTCTCAAGGGGCAACTAGGGACGGACAATAAAATCCAGCCCAGCCAGCAATGCCCATGTTCCACGAGTGAAAAAAAGTCAAAGGTATGGGCCAAGCAACTGGCATCAAACAGTGTCAGGTGCTGCCTGAACACACCAACTGCAGCCTCCTTTACCCCACATCCAACATTGATACAGCAGAACACTGAAAAGATATATTCTGACGTTAATCCAAATGGTGCCATTCACTAGAGTTTAGGGGAATTAAGGGGTATCAGATATAAACCGACACAATTTTTACAACAGCTAGCCAATAGCAACCATAAGATCCCTGACGATTGTCGGAAAACCCATCTGGTTCACTCATGCCCTTTAGGGAAGGAAATCTGCCTTCCTTGTCCAGTTTAGTCTGCACATGGCTCCAGACCCACAGCAATGGGAGTGGACTCTAAACTGGGGATTGGGGATGGGCAATAAATGCTGGCCTAGCCAGTAGTGCCCAGCATAAAAGAAAAAGATTGAACTGGGCTAGACGGATTTAATTTAGGGAGGATGATTCCCTTGGTTGGGGAGTCTAGAACCAGGAGTCACAGTCTCAGGATACAGGCCAGGCCATATTTTCACGCAATGAACCTGTGGAATTTCCAGGATTTTTACCCAGCAGCAGCAAAAGAATGGAGTTATAGTCCAAAGGTAGGACAGTGTATGGCCTGGAACTCGCAGGTGGGCATGTTCCCATGTTATTGTTTAGAATTTAGAATAGCATCCCTATGGTGTGGAAACAGGCCCTTCGGCCCAACAAGTCCACACCGACCCTTGCAGCATCCCACCCAGACCCATCTCCCTATAACCCACACACCCCTGAACACTATGGGGCAATTTAGCATAGCCAATCCACCTAGCCTGCACATCTTTGGACTGTGGGAGGAAACCAGAGCACCCGGAGGAAACCAACGCAGACACGGGGAGAATGTGCAAACTCCACACAGACAGTCGCCTGAGGCTGGAATCGAACCCAGGTCCCTGGCGCTGTGATTTATCTGCAGCTTTTGTCCTTCTAGATGGCAGAGGTCGCGGGTTTGGAGAGAGCTCTCAAAGCAGACTGGGTGAGTTGTGGCACTGCATCTTGTTGATGGTAAACACTGCTTCGTTTGCTGTGGCGTTGTGAATGGATTTCAACATTGGACAGCCAGCCCCGAGCAACCCCACAAACAGATCCTCTGACGGAGAGGAAGTCATTGATGAAGCAGATGGAAATGGTGAGGCCTATGACCCTACTCGAAGGAACTCATGCAACAATATCTGAGGTAACTGATCTCTAACTACAACAATCACTTTGCTTTGTAACAGGTTTGGACATGTCCACTTGGTATCATTTCCCTGGAATGTCTCTTCACAAGAGGTCTTTAGAGAATTATCCTTCCATTTTGAGTTCTATGCTGTAACCTCTTACTAGATGTCATTCAAACAAGAGTACAATTGATAGATCTTTCAAGGCAGACACTGTTGGTAAACTCAATATTGTGGCGATGCTGTAGTTTTAAGAGGTGTCTTTTGTCCTAGTTTCTTTTAAGAGAGAGATTGAATGAGACGTGCAAAGTCTGTGGTAATGAGGCCTTGGGTTTTTTTTAAAAGAGTTGAAACAATTCAAGCAGCCTGGCTGGGCGTTGCCAGCTCTCACAGAACCAGGATTTAGCTTTTTTTTTTAGCTTTGAGCAGTTGCTATTGCAAGCTTGAGGAAGCGAAGCTGTTTTTTTTCTCCCTCACTTGATTACTGCCAAACCTGAGGTGGTGGGGCGGTGCGGAGGGGGATGGGGTGGGGGGTGGTGGTGTGGCTCTCTGCCCAGGCTGCTGGGTTTCATGTGAGATAAAATCTGTTTTTCTGCACTTGCCTTTTTGCCTCTGGGTGTATCTATGGGATGTTACTACATTGGAACAGTGAATTAGTAATAGTTAATGTATCTATTATTCTGTTAAGTTTTCTGAAAGTTATTATTCTAAATTCTACTTTCTCTGGTTGTATTTTCACTATAGTGTTTAAATAAATTGTGTTTTGTAGTAATTTGACCTTATCACATTGCGTCTGGGACCCAACACTTTATATTTGTCTTTAAAGTATGAAAAAGTTAGGATCCAGGCTACCTTATTGAAATATTTTGTATGGGTCTGGTCTGGTCCATTACAATAACACCGTTCAACAGAAAAGTCCTGTGTTTTCCAATGGCTTGGCCACTGACATGGAGGAACATAGCAGGTCACAGAGCATCAGAGGAGCAGGAAATTCGACGTTTCGGGTCAGGACCCGACTTCTGAACTGATCTATCAGTACAGAAGGGGACTATTAACAGCCTCAGGATTATGCACAGCAGCAGTCTTTAACCTCAATGCTCAGTATACTCCTCACTTCTGCCACTATCATCCAGCAAAGGGGACCAAGACAGGCTCAGTGAGGGCTTTAGGGGACATGCCGGGAACGGTAAACATGAGGCACCCGAGCTACACCACAGCATGCTGGGGAAAGTGGAGCCGAGGGTCATCAGATGACGGAATGGCGAGCCAGACCTGACAGGCTGAATGGCTTACGTCTGCTCCAACGGTCACAGATGTGCACGTTATCGACATGGCCAAGCGATGCCACAGCCAATAGATCCACGCCCATCAGTGCTTTTCTGCAGCAAGGCGTGAACCGGGTGCAAACTGTTTGTCTCCTTTGCCCGTGACTGACTGGAGTCATTCCCAGTTGCGTCAACACTTTGGCCTCCTGGTGTTGGGGTGTTAATTGCCTGCTGGCAGCCAGAGACACTAAGAGACAGCACAGTACCTGCCACGACTCACAGTAAAGTGAGGAACTGGCATCCAGGGCCCAGCTGGCAAAGCCATGTTAACATTCACACATCAGCCCACAGCCTGATGCAGAACTGACTTCATGTCTGTATCGACGGGCAGAGAGGTACCAGGCTGACACGGACAGCTGCCTGAATGGGGCAGTGCTGCGCTGGGCTTAAACTCTGATCACCAAACTTGGAAACGCAAGGGAGAAATCTGTTTTCTCAATGACTTGTGAAGTGCCAAGAGAAATCAGGTCACAAGATTCGCAAATAATATTCAGGGCTCGAAGCAATCCAGCAAAGAATTAAAAACATTTAGGTACCAGTCAAGGAGAGGTACAGGTCTAATTAAGTTGAAAATATATATTAAACGAGCGCTTCATTTAGTAACATGTCAAAGGGAACTGGTGACTGAGAATCCAGGTCAAAATAAATCAGTATCAACAGCTTTCTGAGTGATAAGGGACAGTGTTGGAGGAGGGCTACAGACAAAAGCATAGCCATGCACTGAAAAGAAATTGCCTTAAATCTCTTTGAAAGAAAAGAGGTTTATACAAGGCTTGGAGCTGGTGCTGTAAAGAATGTGAAAAGGCGAGCCCATTTTATGTTCCGCACCTTGTGATCAGAACAGGGCTGTTTGCGGTCCAAGTTCATGCACAAACATAGCGAAGCATAAATAATGTTCCGGGGGACAAAGGCTTCCTGTTTATCTAAACCAGGCAGCCAGAGCTGTGCCCATCCCCCCCCCCCCCGCCCGCTCCGAGCCATCCAGCTCTCCTTACACACAAGGCCCTGCAAGGACTGGGCTCTGATGGACAGGATCCAAAGACACAGTTACAAGCAGGCCAAGTCTTTGTCCTTTCTCCTTTCTGAATGCTTCTGCTGATTTAGCCCCAGCCACGGCTCAGTTCCATCCCTGAGCCACAAGGTTCCCAGCTCACGTCCTATGTCAGCACAAGCCCCACACTCTTAGACTAAAAGTAATTGGAAAGTAAGGCTCCCTCTACACTATTCCCATCAAACACTCCCACCACAGGGACAGCACGGGATTAGATACAGAGTAAAGCTCTCTCTACACTGTCCCCAACAAACACTCCCACCACAGGGACAGCACGGGGTTAGATACAGAGTAAAGCTGCCTCTACACTGTCCTAATCAAACACTCCCAGGACCGGCACAGCATGGGGTTGGGTACAGAGTAAAGCTTCTTCTATACTGCCCCCATCAAACACTCCCTGGACAGGGACAGCATGGGGTTAAACACAGAGTAAACCTCCATCTACACCATCCTCATCAAACACTCCCACCCACAGGGACAGCACAGGGTTAGATACAGAGTAAATCTCTCTCTACACTGTCTCCATCAAACAATCCCTGGACAGATCCTGCATGAGGTTAGATATAGATTAAAGCTCCATCTACATTTTCCCCATCAAAAACTGCCAAGACAGGGACAGCACTGGGTGAGATACTGAGTAAAGCATCCTCTATCCTGTCCCCATCAAATACTCCCAGGGAAGGGAGTGCATAAGGTTAAATACAGAGTAAAGCATCAGCTACACTGTCCCCAAGAAACATTTCCAGAATAGGGACAGCACAAGGTTTGATATAGTGTAAAGCTCCTCTTAAATTGTCCCCATCAAACACTCCCAGGACAGGGACATCATGGCATTAGATACAGAATAAAGCTTCTTCTTTACTGCCCCATTGAACACTCCCATGGTATTTCCCTGTGCATCCTTAACCTTGTTAATATTGGCCAGAATTTAGAAGAATGAAAAGTGATCTCACTGATAGGTGTGCAATTTTTAGAAGGCTCGAGAAAGTAGATGAACAGAGGCTATTTCTCCCAGCCTAAGACTCCATACTAGACATCAGAATCTTTGGATAAGAGATTGGAGATTTAGAACTGAGAAATATCTCATTCAAAGACTTGTGTCTCTTTGGAATTTTTAACATCAGAGGGCTGTGTATGCTGGGTCATTGAGAATGTTAAAGATGGTTGATTTCTGGCTCCTATTAGATTCCAGGAATATGAGTCGGGATAAGGAAAGTAAAGGTGATGAATCCCCCAATATCCTGGAAGTTACCATTGACCTATAGAACCAGACCAGCCACATTAACAGAGTGGCTACAAGAATAGGCCAGACGCTAGGAACACTGCAGTGAGTAATTCACCTCCTGACTCCCCAAAGCCTGTCCACCATCTACAAGGCACTAGTCAGGAGTGTGATGGAATACTTCCCACTTTCCTGGATGGGTGCAGCCCCAACAACACTCAAGAAGCTTGACATCATCCAAGACAAAGCAGCCCACTTGATTGGCACTACACCCACAAGCATCCACTCCCTCCACCACTGACACTCAGTAGCAGCAGTGTGTACTATCCACAAGATGCACTGCAGAAATTCACCAAAGATCCTCAGACAGCACTTTCCAAACCCATGACCACTTCCATCTTGAAGGACAAGGGCAGCAGATACATGGGAACACCACCCCATGCAAGTTCGCCTCCAAGCCACTCACCATCCTGACTTGGAAATACATCGTCATTCCTTCACTGTCGCTAGGTCAAAATCCTGGAATTCCCTCCCTAAGGGCATTGTGGGTCAACCCACAGCAGGCGGGCTGCAGGGTTCAAGAAGGCAGCTCACCCCCACCTTCTCAAGGGGCAACTAGGGACAGGCAGTAAATGCTGGGCCCAGCCAGTGATACCCACATAAAATTAAAGACGCGCAGAAGGATGCTATTCAGCCCATTGGGTCTGCACTGGCCCTTCAAGGATTATTCCATCCCTGCAACCTTGCATTTCCCCATGGCTAACCCACCCAGCCTGCACATTATGGGCAATTTAGCATGGCCAATCCACTTAGCCTGTGCATCCCTGGATACTATGGGCAACTTAGCATGGCCGATCCACCCTAACCTACACATCTTTGGACTGAGGGAGGAAACCCAAGCAGACAACATACAAACTCCACACAGATGGCTACTCAAGGCTGGAACTGAACCTGCATCCCTGGCACTGTGAGGCAGCAATGCTAACCACTGAGTCACCGTGCCACCCCTTGACAAAGGGGAAAAAAACTAGAGATGATCATCCATGATTTTATTGAATGGCACAATGAGTTCAAGGGGCCAAAGCATTAGGTCTGCAAACGGATTCTGAGAGCTGTTCACTTTGACTTCCTCTTTGAAATATGGGCATCACTATTAAAGACTGACATTTATTGTCTCTGCTAATCCCCCTTGGAGAAGGGGCCTTTCCCTCCATCCACTCTTCCCCAGGTGGTCAACATTGCTTTTGGTCCTCCCAGGTTTTGACCCTTCCTTCTTGAATACAGAGAGTATCAGCCTTTTCTTCTCATTTTCTCCTTACAGTCACTCTTCCCATCCCGGGAATCAGTCTTCAATGAGGCTAGCTCACAGACAGCCCAAGGACATTGACTTGTTTTCATGTCCAATTTGATTTGTTTCTGGTAACTACCTTCTTTTCCCAGCAACCCCCGCTCCATGACTTTTCTCTCTCTCTCTCTCTCACACACACACAGACACACACACACACAGACACACACACACACACACACACACACAAGAATGAGTCAGTCATGTCTGAGTCTGTTGTTTAGCAAAGGCCCCTCAAGTCTTTACAAGTATCCATGCAAAAGGTCACAGTTACCATGGTAACCTGTCCAGCACAACCTCCTCCACTGCACACAATTAGGACAAAATGATGTAACTGAGTCTGTTGTTAAAATTCATGGTTCTCTATCCTTTCTAGCAAATGTCAGAGCTCTGAGGTGGTCTCAAAACTTTGAAGTTTAAATCTGAGGCCCAAGGAGTAGGCCTCAGAGGCACGGCACAGAGTGTTGTCTGTAAAGAGTCTGAGAGAACAAAAAGACGGTGGACAGATGGCTAGAGAAAAACAGGAGAAAGGAGTGGGTAAAACAGGATGTAAACTGGAGTGAAAGACATAACAAACTGACCAACAAGCTTACAAAGCTAAACGTAGACTGACAGGTTGAGGAAAAGCTTGATTCGACAGTAAAAGTCAGAGAGGAGACATGGGGACAGCAATGAAGCCGGAAGGCAGTTCCAGCTTCCAACTTTCCCAGATTGTCCTGGAGTCTCTAAGCTATTTAACGTAACTGAAGTAGCTCCACAGAGGCCAGTATCCCGTCACCCCTTATTTAACATAACATAACATAAGAACTGGGAGCAGGAGTAGGCCATCCGGCCCATCGAGCCTGCCCCGCCATTTAATAAGATCATGGCTGATCTTTTTGAGACTCAGCTCCACTTACCCGCCCACTCACCATAACCCTTAATTCCTTTACTGTTCAAAAATTTATCTAGCCTTGCCTTAAAAACATTCAGTGAGGTAGCTTCAACTGGGCAGGGAATTCCACAGATTCACAACCCTTTGGTGACGAAGTTCTTCCTGACCTCAGTCCTACATCTGCTTCCCTTTATTTTGAGGCTATGCCCTCTGGTCCTAGTTTCACCTGCTAGCGGAAACAACGTCCCTGCCTCCACCTTATCTATTCCCTTCATAATCTTATATGTTTCTATAAGATCTCCCCTCATTCTTCTGAATTCCAATGAGTATAATCCCAGCCTACTCAGTCTCTCCTCATAATCCAACCTTCTCAACTCTGGAATCAACCGAATGAATCTCCTCTGCACCCCCTCCTTCTCAAGTAAGGAGACCAAAACTGCACACAGTACTCCAGGTCCGGCCTCACCAGGACCCTATACAGCTGCAGCATTGCCTCCCTGTTTTTAAACTCCATCCCTCGAGCAATGACAGACAAAATTCCATTTGCCTTTTTAATTACCTGCTGCACCTGCAATCCTACTTTTAGCAATTCATGTACAAGGACACCCAAGTCCCTCTGCACGGCAGCGTGCTGCAATTTTTTACCATTTAAAACATAGTCCATTTTGCTGTTATTCCTACCAAAATGGATGACCTCACATTTATCAACATTGTACTCCATCTGCCAGACCTTTGCCCACTCACTTAGACTATCTACATCCCTCTGCAGACTTTCAGTGTCTTCTACACACTTTGCTCTACCACTCACCTTAGTGTTATCTGCAAATTTTGACACACCACACTTAGTCATCAACTCCAAATCATCCATGTAAATTGTAAACAGTTGCGGTCCCAACACTGATCCCTGAGGCACACCACTAGCCACTGACCGCCAACCAGAAAAACACCCATCTACCCCTACTCTTTGCTTTCTACTGGTCAACCAATCCTCTATCCATGCCAATACATTACCTGTAATACTGTGCAACTTTATCTTATGTAGCAGCCTTTGGTGTGGCACCTTGTCAAATGCCTTCTGGAAATCCAGATACACCACATCCACAGGTTCCCCACTGTCCACGATGCAAGTAATGTCCTCAAAGAATTCCACCAAATTAGTTAGACATGACCTACCCTTTACATATGCATTGTACCTGACATTGGCCCAGTTAGCTCAGAACCAGCTCTTAAAGTGAGCAGAACCCCTGACACTCCTGTTTATATCTGTCAGCTGGGGCTCCCTGGTGGGCCTGGGTTAACAGCCACAATCAGGGAACTCATATTCAATGAGGAACAAACACAAAGTTGCTGGAAAAGCTCAGCAGGTCTGGCAGCATCTGTGAAGTAAAAAACAGAGTTAACGTTTCGGGTCTGGTGACCTTTCCTCAGAACCTTCCTCACTGGACCCGAAATGCTAACTCTGTTTTTTACTTCACAGATGCTGCCAGACCTGCTGAGCTTTTCCAGCAACTTTGTGTTTGTTCCTGATTTATAGCATCCGCAGTTCTTTTGGTTTTTATTCATATTCAATGAGATCCACTTGCCTGACTTTGTTCCAGTCTCTACAGTGACCTCCAGAACATTGCTGTGAGCAACCTGCACATTAATTCCTTGAAAGTGGAGTCGCAGATTGACAGGATAGTGAAGAGGGTGTTTGATACACTTAGAGATAGTAAGAACTGCAGCTGCTGGAGTTAGAGATAACACAGTGTGGAGTAGGAGGAATGCAGCAGGCCAGGCATCATCAGAGGAGCAGGAAAGCTGACGTTTTGGGTCGGGACCCTTCTTCGGAGCATTGAGTATAGGAATTGAGATGTCATGTTGCAGCAGTACAGGACATTGTTGAGGTCACTTTTAGAATATTGTGTTAAATTCTAGAAAAGACGTTAAGTTTGAAAGAGTGCAGAAAAGGTTTACAAGGATGTTGCCAGGGTCGGAGGGTTTAAGCTATAGGGAGAGGCTGAGTAGGCTGGGGCTATTTTCCCTGGAGCGTCAGAGGCCGGGGAGTGGGGTGGTCTAATAGAGGTTTATACAATTATGAGAAGCATGGATAGGGTGAAAAGCCAAGGTCTTTTTCCCAGAATGGGGGGAGTCCAAAACTAGAGGGAATAGGTTTAAAGTGAAAGGACAAAGATTTAAAAAGGACTTCAGTGGCATCTTTTTCACACAGAGGGTGGTGCGTGTATGGAACGAGCTGCCAGAGGAAGAGGTGGAGGCTGGTACAATTACAACATTTAAAAGGCATCTGGATGGGTATATGAAATGGAAGGGTTTAGAGGGATATGGGCCAAATGCTGGCAAATGGGCTAGGTCAGGTCGGCATGTCTAGTTGGCATAGGCGAGTTGGACCAAAGGGACCGTTCCCATTCTGTATGACTCTATTAATGGAGAAAAGCATAAGGATTCCATTTTCCGTTAAATACTTTTGGTGTTTGGATACTAAAAACTTTTTGGTTTTCCTCTTTTAATTGAAAAAAAAGGCTGTATGATTCTTCCCGAGACCAATGGCACGATGAGGACGTTGACAATGAAAGATGACAGAATCTCCAGGGATACCTTAAACCAGAGTTGACAAACCCAGAGGCAATGCAGGGAAGAAACCACAAGAGAGATCAATCAGGGTCTGTGTTATAAAAGGCAGTTGGGTTTATCAGCTTTAGAACAACATTACAAGAAACATCTTAAATTGCACAGAAGGCTAAAACTGGAGTATTACTTCAAGTTTGACCATTACAGTAAACACACAAGTTTTCCCGGATATTACTGTACAAAATCAGGCTATTCAGCCTCACTGGTCTGTGTTTAACATGTCTTTCTCTGCCTTTGTCCCTCGTGTGTATATCCAGCTTACCCTGAAATACATCACTGTTATTTGGATTAAATACACTCCAATGGTAACAGGGTTTCACGTTCTAACTTCTCTTTGGTACAGGTGATTCTCCAGAATTCCCCACTGGAGTTGTCAATGACGTTTTTATATTTATGGCTTGCTAGCTCTGGACTTTCCCACATTCAGAAATATTTTCTGTAGCGCACCCGAACAAAATGTTGTATAATTTTCAAGTTGTCTATCAGAAAAAGTGAGAAAAAAAAGTCCAAGTTAGTTATCCCATGCACTCGCACTCATAACATCTCAACACGGAACTCAAAAGCAAAATACTGCAGATGCTGGAAATCTAATAAAAGCAGAAAGTACTGGAGAAACTCAGCAGATCTGGCAGCATCTGTTGAGAGAATTTACATTTTGAGTCCAATGTGATTGCTCTTCAGAACTGTGCATTCTGAAGAATCAACTCGAAACGTTATAGAGTCATTGTCATAGAGTCATACAGCATAGAAACAGACCCTTCGGTCCAACCAGTCCATACCAACCATAATCCCAAATGAAACTAGTCCCACCCTGCCTACGCTTGCCCATACCCCTTCAAACAGCTCTTATCCATGTACTTATCTAATTGTCTTTTAAACATGTTACTGTACATCCCGCACACGAACCACTCATGTCTTTTTAAAATCTTTCTCCTCTCACCTTAAAAATATGCCCCCTCCCTGGGGAAAAGATGCCTGACATTTGCTTTATCTAAGAATAAAGGGTAAGCCATTCAGGACTGAGATGTGATCTGTTGTTGCTCTCTATTTATCATAGAGTCCCTACACTGTGGAAGCAGGCCCTTTAGCTCAACAAGTCCACACTGACCCTCAGGGCACCCCATCCAAACCTTACAACTCACCTAATCTACACACCCCTGAACACTACAGGCAATTTAACACAGCCAATCCACCTAACCTGCACATCTTTGGACTGTAGGAGGAAACCCACACAGACATGGGGAGAGTGTGCAAACTCCACACAGACAGTCACCCAAGGGTGGGATTGATCCCAGGTCCCTGGTGCTGTGAGGCAGCAGCGCTAACCACTGGGCCACTGTGCCACCTTATCTGCTAACTTCACTTGCTTGCCTCTCACCTTCAGTCCTGGCCTCCCTGCTGCAGGAAGCAGGTGAAACTTGAAAGGGTTCAGAAAAGATTTACAAGGATGTTAGAAGAATTTCTTCACTCAGCGGGTTGTGAATCTGTGGAATTCTCTCCCACAGGAAGCTGTTCTTTAGATATTTTCAAGAGGGAGCTGGACATGGCCCTTGTAGTTAAAGGGATCGGGGGTATGGGGAGAAGGTGGGAATGGGATACTGAGATCGTATGGTCAGCCATGATTGTATTGAATGGTGGTGCAGGTTTGAAAGGCTGAATGGCCTACTCCTGCACGTACTTTCTATGTTTCTATGTTTATACCCCTCATAATTTTATAAACTTCTTTAAGGTCACCTCTCAACCTCTAAGCTCCAGCGAAGAAAATGCCAGATTCTCCTTTTAACTCAACTTATAATGCTAACTCTGTTTCTCTCTTCACAGATGCTGCCTGACAATGCTGAATTTCTCTAGCGCTTTCAGTTTCTGTTTCAGATTTGGAACTAGATTGCCAGTCCTTCACTGTCACTGGGCCAAATACATGGAACTCTCCTCCGAGCATCTCTCCGAGTTAATCTAAAGTCAATAGATAGCTGAGGGTCAAACTGGTGCATCAACATCACTTTCTCAAGGGCAACCGGGAATGGACAAGAAATGCTGGCCCAGACAATGACACCCACATGCTATGAATGCATTTTTTAACATGCAATCGGCACACACAAAGGAGGTATGCATAAGATAAAGGTATCAAGGACATAATTTAGGAAACAGTTCGACTTTGTGATGCACAGCTGTAGGCAAAGGAGGATGATGTGTTTTCACTGCATCTACCTTTATAAGGAAGCGAGAGAAAAAACAGAGAAGGGAAAAGAATGAGGAAAGAAAGCAAACAAATAGTGAGTAAACTTAATGAAACAAAGAGACTGAAACAGTATTGAATCATACAGCATGGAAACAGACCCTTCAGTCCAACTTGTCCATGCTGACCAGATATCCTAAATCAATCTAGTCCCATTTGCCAGCATTTGGCCCATAAACACTGTAAATCCTTCCTATCCACGTACCCATCCAGATGCCCTTTAAATGTTGTAGCCTCCACCACTTCATCTGGCAGCTCGTTCCATACATGCACCACCCTCTGTGTGAAAAAGTTGCCCCTCAGGCCCCTTTTATATCTTTCCCCTCTCACCTTAAACCTATGCCCCTTTAGTTTTGGGCTCCCCCACTCTGGAGAAAAGACATTGACTATTCACCCTACCCATGTCCCTCATGATTTTATAAGGTCCTCCCTCAGTCTCCGACGCTCCAGGGAAAATAGCCCCGGCCTATTCAGCTTCTCCCTACAGCTCAAACCCTCCAACCTAGCAACATCCTTGTAAATCTTTTTCTGAACCCTTTCAAGTTTCACAACACCCTTCCTATAGCGGGGAGACCAGGACTGAATGTGAGAGAAAAGCAAGTGAAGTTAGCAGAGACGACAAAAGCAACAACAACTTATATAGGGATAAACGTTCAACAGGTCAGAAGGAAGGACTCCCTTCCTGTTCTCGGAATAGAGCCATGGGATCTCTTTATGTCTAACTGGGATATCAGACAGAGTCTCTTCTGAGGAACCACAGCTCTGGGAATGCAGCACTCCCTCAGCACTGCACTGGACTGTCAGCCAGGCTTAGGTCCCTCGAGTGGGTTAGGACCAATGACCTTCCAACCCCCAGTGGGAACCAAGGGGATATGAGCATAGAATAGCAAAATGCAGCTGGTGAATCCCCCACTACTAATAAGATTGCAGAGAGCAAGCCAAGACTGATACCTTGGCAACAATATATTGATAGTGGAAACACTGAGCACTGGCTGTAAAATCAAAACATAATATTATTGATTAAAGGAAGGCTAATTCACTGAAACAAAAATCTGAGAAACATCTTCCAACTCTATTCCATGAAGATTTTAATTCCTCCATTCAGAGGATCACAGTGTCACTAGCTAGGCCAGAATTGGCTGCCCATTGGGCAATTAAGGGTCAACCACACATTGCTGAGGGTCTGGAGTCACATGTAGGCCTGAACAAGTAAGGATGGCAGTTTCCTTCCCCAAAGGGCATTAGTGAACCAGATGGGTTTCCCCCTGCCAACTGATTCATGGTCATCATTAGACTTTCCATTCCAGATACTTTATTGAATTCAAATTCTACCATCTGCCGCGGCAGGATTTGAACCCAGGTCCCCAGAGTGTTACCTGAGTCGCTGCATTAATAGCCCAGTGATAACACCACTCGGCCTCCCCTTGTACACACTGATGAAATGTTTTGAATCATTAACACCTTTGGCATCAGGATTTGTGACAGAATATTTTGATTATAGCCCTGTAAATATATTATTTAATGAGATCTCTATTCCTTTGTTGTCACTGAACTCCTTTCCTATCAGAGCTGTGGATTCACCTACATTGACATTGACCATAGCCCTTAATGAATGGGGTTTATCACAACAATCTCAAGGACGGAGGCCCATAAATGCAATCAAGACTAGAGAGACTCACATCCTGTGAAAGAAAATTAAAGGAAGATCCACCTAGTATTGCAGGAAGTAGTCACTGAGCTACAACAATTTCCAGAATAAAAAGCGTACTTCTTAATTAATTTAATCAATTCATACATCTGGAATGAAATTAACAGTGATCCCAAAACTACCAGATTGTTGTTAAACCCACCCAGTTCACTCATGTTCTTTCGGGAAGGAAATGTGCCAACCTTACTGAGTCTGTCCTATGTATGTGACTCCAGGCTCACAGCAATGTGATTGATTCTTAACTGTCCTCCGAACTAGCCCTAGTGAGTCACTCAGTTGTAGGCAGTAAACAGGGCTGTTATATAAATCCCGACAGTCTGACTTGCTCACGGAGGAGGTTAGAGTAAAAGACTACATCCACAAGCATCCACTCCCTCCACCACCGACGCTCGGTAGCAGCAGTGTGTACCATCTACAAGATGCACTACAGAAATTCACCAAAGATCCTCAGACAGCACCTTCCAAACCCACGACCACTTCCATCTAGAAGGACAAGGGCATCAGATACATGGGAACACTACCCCCTGCAAGTTCCCCTCCAAGCCACTCACCATCCTGACTTGGAAATATATCACTGTTCCTTCACTGTCGCTGGGTCAAAATCCTGGAATTCCCTCCCTACGGGCATTGTGGGTCAATCCACAGCAGGTGGACTGCAGCGGTTCAAGGAGGCAGCTCACCACCACCTTCTCAAGGGGCAACTAGGGACGGGCAATAAATGCCACCAATGTCCACATTCCACAAATGATTGAAAAGAGCAGGGAGGTGGCATTGAACTTGTCTAGGACACTTGGTGTACATCAGCCGGAGGACCATGCTCAGTTAGGGGTGCCACGATGTATGAAATATTGAATGAATGAATTAGCTCTATTGTCACATGTATTCACACGAGTACAGCGAAAAGTTTACAAGTCGCCACTTACAGTGTCATCTTAGGTACAAAGGTACCTCGGTACAGATTCTTAGGAAAAAAAATAAAGAATAAATAGTCCAGCATAACAGACCTCCAAAACTTCAAAATCATAGGAATAACTTAGAAAAATCAAGAAATTAAAAGTTCAGAATAACAGTCCTTCCACAATAGAATAACAAAAAAAAATCAAGACCAAGTCCATCTTAGTCCATTTCATGGCTCTAAGCTCGAGGATTCAGAAGCGCCATCCCACAGCACCTCCCCCCCTACTCCTGCCCACCCCCAACCAGTGTTAGTGAGAAAAATTATAAGGGTCTAAGGACAGAGCTGGAGAAAGTGAACTGGGAAAGAGACAGCAGAGAAACGATTTACGGTTCTGGGAATCAGAAACTTCAGTTACGGAGATAGATCGAGGAATTTCGGACTGCCCTCCTTCAAAGAAGGAGGCTGAGAGGCGATTTGCTAGGGTGGCACGGTGGCTCAGTGGTTAGCACTGCTGCCTCACAGCACCAGGGACCTGCGTTTGATTCCACCCTCGGGCAACTGACTGTGTGGAGTCTTGCACATTCTGCCCGTGTCTGCATGGGTTTCCTCCCAAAGTCCAAAGATGTAGAGGTTCGGTGGACTGGCCATGGGAAATTGTACCATAGCATCCAGGATGTGCAGGCTTAGATGGGTTAACCATAGGAAATGCAGGGTTGGGATGGGGTTGGTTGGTGTGGGATGCTGTTCAGAGGGTTAGTGTGGACTCGACGGGCTGAATGGCCTGCTTCCACACTTTAGAGATTCTGTATTGGATGGGGAGAAACAGTCTCCATTTCTTAAAAAAAACAAACAAGATGGCTTAGAAATAAAGCAATATGCAGAACAAGCATGAGTGAAGTGAGAACTCAGTGAGTAGTTAGGCCATGGAATGCACAGCCTCAAAATGTGGTTGAAGGAGGCATTCAAGAGGTGGTTTATATGGATGGAAATGGTGTGCAAGAATATTGGGACCAAAGCAAAAGATTGACATGAGATAACAGATCTAGTGTTAGCATGATGGGCCAAATGGCCTCCTCCATAATCAGTCTGTAAATTCAAAAGAAACTCTTGTGGGCATCTGGGTTATTCTCTTTCTAACTATGTGAAAGGTACTATATAAATGCAAGCTGGTGTTGTTGGTCGTCATCAAATAGTGCGGAGGGCAGTCTGTCAGAACGTGGACAGCCTGTGCTGAAGGTGAGGGCCTGCAAGTGGAGTCAGTTAATGGAGGCTGTGTAATTGCAGTTAGCAAACACTGGCCACTCTCGCCACATCAAAAAGATTTGCAGGCTGACAACCCCTCTGTGTGGTTGTGTGATGATGCACCTTCGATGGCTTTCGAGCCCTGATGTGGGACTCGAACCTGACTCTCTGCCCCAGAGGTGGGGCTGTGTCACCTCTACTCAGATAACGATTGGGCCACGGGGTCTTTTCACCTCTTTAATCCACGCAGAGCAGGTGGAGCAACCTCCTCTCTACTGCCTCGCAAGCTGACCTCACTCTGCTCTCCAAATCTGACACACGGTCAAAGCCAAGACGATCACAACTGACAACGTTTCTTCAGTCACATCTACAGACTAGGCATTTAAGATGCAGGAGTGGATGTAGGCCATTCAGCCCATCGAGCCTGCTAACACCATTCCATGAGATCATGGCTGATCTGACAATCCTCAACTCAACTTTCCTATAACCCTTCATTCCCTCGCTGATTACAAATCTGTCTGTCTCAGCCTTGTATTTATTCAATGACCCAGCATCAAAGAATTCCACAGATTCATTACCCTCCAAGAGAAGAAATTCCTTCCCACCTCTGTCTTGAATATGCAACCCCTTACTACGAGGTTATTCCCTCTGGTCCTAGACTCTCCCGCAAGGGGAAATAAACTTTCTGCATCTACCCTGTCAAGTTGCTGAAGAAGCTTGCACATTCGATAAGTTCATCTCTCACTCTTCTGTATTCCAACAACAACAGGCTACTCAACATCTCCTGATACAACTGTTGCTCTATTCCTGGGATCAACCTGGTGATCCTTCTCTGGGCCGCCTATCTTGCCAGTATATCTTCCCTTAGAATTTTCTTTATTTCAAAAATATACTTTATTCATAAAAATATCTTTATCTACATAGTCACTGAAGCAATTCAGTTCTGTACAGTAGAATATGAAGAAGCAAACAAACATTGGAGTTTGACTCCAGCACACAAAGCAAAGTCCTCTCTTACTTTTGTGAGATTGCATTCATATATATTCCAGGCACCAGAAGGGTCCAATAACTGAACGGACCCCCATTTACCTTCAGCAGGAAGACCTCAAACGTTGATCTTTCACCACTGCATCTTGGCAGCAGCTACCCCAAGCTTTAGTGTGGTCCCTCGGCATGTAGTTCTGGACCTTGGAATGTGCCAGTCTACAACACTCAGTTGAGGTCAACTCCTTGTTCTGGAAGAGCAACCAGTTTCGGGCAGAACCAAAGAGCATCTTTCACTGAGTTGATGGTCCTCCAGGTGCAGTCGGTGTTTATCTCAGTGTGCTTCCCAGGGAAACAGACCGTAGAACGCAGAGTCCCGTTTCACAGAGCTGCTCAGGATGAACCTCGACAAAATCCATTGCATCTTTCTCCAGACATACTGCTGTTGGGGTGGAATACACCCACCAAACTATTGAGAAAACACTGTCTCTGGTTTACACCACAACTGCATTAAAAGCCTTTCACTGTAGCGGGCTTCTCGAGAATAATGCCCCTTTCTTCACCTGAGCCTGTGAGTAAGTGCAGCTCCTCGTGCACAGAAATGTTGGCATACAGCACAGCTCAATTCTTAAATCCTTAAACCATTCATCTTTTGGAGGGGGGGGGAAAGTGACGTCCAGCATGTTGCACATCAAAACAATTAACATTCATCCTTAAATGTTCGCTTCACCCAGACCTCAAAGCAGAGTGGATACAATGGAACAGCGGCATTGCACACTGATAGTGGATGCCTCTCTCTCTGAACATGGTGTTCACAATGCCACCCTCGACTACAGCATTGTGTAAAACCGTAAGATATAGGAATAGAATTAGGCCATTCAGCCCATTGAGTCTGCTCCACTGCTTGATCGTGGCTGATAAGTTTCACAGCCCTATTCTCCTGCCTTCTCCCCAAAACCTTCGATTCCTTTCTTAATCAGGAACCTATCTATCTCTGTCTTAAAGACACTCAATGACTTTGCCTCCACAGCCCTCTGTGGCAATGGTTTCCACAGATTCACCAGCCTCTAGCTGAAGAAATTCTTCCTTGGGACCAAATAAAAACCAAAAGGATCTGAGGAAGGGTCACCTGACCCGAAATGTTGACTCCGATTTTTTCCTTCACAGATGCTGCCAGACCTACTGAGCTTTTCCAGCGATTTCTGTTTTTGTTGCTCCTCAAGACAACACTGGAAGGTGTGGAACGCTGGGAAATGTGCTCAGAAGTGGCGTTGCTAACACTCAACAAACCTTGCGTTTCTTGAGAAATGGGGAGACGGTGGTATTATCAGGAGACTGTTAAGCCAGAGACCCAGGTAATGTCCTGCAGACCCAGGTTTGAAACCTGCCATGGCCGATAGAGGGATTCAAATTCAATAACAAATCTGGAATTAAGAGTCTAATGATGACTGTGAATCCATTGCCAATCATTGGGAAAAACTCCTCTGGTTTATTGACGTCCTTTAGAGAAGGAAATCTGCCATCTTTACCAGGTCTGGCCTACATGTGACTCCAGACCCACAGCAATAGGGTTCACTCTGCAGTTGGCAGCATAGCTGCCCAGGCAAAACTTTGCCCAGGTAGGGGAGAGAGGGAGCTCAGAGCAGGGGGACAGTGAGACCAGTGAGGGTGAGAGTGAGCCCAGCGAGGGCGGGGGGGGGGAGAG
>JAHRHZ010000008.1:7369179-7398783 GCA_024137785.1 Ginglymostoma cirratum | reverse complement strand
ATTGCCCCATAGTGCCCAGGGATGTGCAGGTTGGGGTGGATTGGCCATGCTAAATTACCCATAGTGTCCAGGGATGTACAGGTTAGGGTGGATTGCCGTGCTAAATTGCCCCATAGTGTCCAGGGATGTGTAGGTTAGGGTGGATTGGCCATGGGAAAGGCAGGACTACAGGGATCAGGGGTGGGAGCGGGGAGCTGGGTCTGGTTGGGTTGCTTTTCGGACAGTCAGTGTAGACTCGATGGGCTGAATGCCCTCTTTCTGCTCAGTGGCGATTCTATTATTCCACATTTCTGAAAGTCACAGGCTGCGACTATTTCCAACAAGACAGAATTTAACTATTCCCCACTCCTACCCACCCCACACCCCTTGACACCATCATTTAACCTCCCCACTATCAACATCCTGTGGGTTATCATTGACCAGAAACAGAATTAGACACGGTGGTTACAAGAGCAGGTCAGAGGCTGGGAATCCTGCAGTGAGTAACTCACCTCCTGACTCCCAAAGCCTGTCCACCATCAACAAGGCACAAGTTAGGAGTGTGATGGAATACTCCCCACTTTCCTGGATGGGTGCAGCTCCAACAACACTCAAGAAGCTTGACCCCATCCAGGACAAAGCAGCCCGCTTGACTGGCACCATATCCACCACCTTCAACATTTCACGGCCTCCAACACTAACGCACAATGGCAGCAGAATGTACCATCTGCAAGATGCATTGCAACAACTCACAAAGCTGTTACATCAGCACCTTCCAAACACATAGCCTCTACCACTTAGGAACACAATTGCCCACAAAGTCCCCCTCAAAACCACTGACTAGGAACCACATTGGCCATTCCCTTCACTATCGCTGGGTCAAAAACCCTGGAACTCCCTCCCTAACAGGCCCTACTGAGCAGTTCTAGAAGGTGGCTCACCAACCCCCTCCAAGGGGCAATTAGGTATGGGCAATAAATACTGGGCCCAACCCCGATTCCACAGGAACAAATTCCATGCATTTCTGTACAGAAATACCATTTTCCATACAATGGAAAGCAGAGAGGGATGGGATTTGGAGACTAGAATGCGCCCAACATTGATGCCACTTACCAGCTGAAACTCACTCCGCCTCTCATAGGCCTGTTGGATGCTCTGGTCTTGCCACAGAGCTTGGATAGCTGGCAAAACTCTTTGGAAGTGTGTTTCACCAACTCCAATGCAATTGTTCTCGAAGATCATCAGGAAGAGCCCATGTTTCTCATTATCACCATTAGCCCAAGGCAATCCCAGTTTCTCCCTGGCATCCACCAACACCCTCATCCCCGTGATAATGTTCCCATAGATGGTGTCCCGGAACTCTTCCAAGGTTTTCAGGTCGAAGTCCTGGCCATGGATGATCCTCATCTGCTTGAGGAATGTGCTTTTGCCGCTCTCCCCGGCCCCCAGGAGCAAGATTTTGACCATCCTCCTTAGGTAGGGTCTCTCCTTGGCCAGCATGTGGTCAATCCCTTTGCTCCTCCTCCTCATCTCCAGCTCGTCTTGGGATCCGAAGCAACTGGGGAAGCAACCATTCGCCCAGACTTCCTCCAATCCAGCCATCACGCCCCCACACACAGAGAGAGAAAGGAAGAAAAGTTTGAGAAAAGTTTTTTTTTGCCAACAAGGAGAGAGAGAAAAATAATAAAGTCGCCAGGTGCCCCTCACACAGAGAGCGAGGGGATTTCAAACGGACTGAAATTGATCAGTTTGCCATTTCTTGCCGCGTTGTCTATTTCAGGGAAGGCTCACTTTAACTCCAGAGGATTTTTCTCTCTCTTTTTTCGTCTGTCGCCTTCCTCTCTGTGTGTCCAGGCGAGTCACTGGTCGAGAAATGACATTTGGAAGAGAGAGAGAGAGAGAGATGGAGGGGGAGGTCATGTTAGCTGTCAATCCAGACTCTCCCCTCCCCAATTTCCAGAGACAGACACAGGGCGAGGGAGAGAAATTACCAGAAATGGATTTCCTGCAGCCCTTTCCATAAACTTCCAGTTTTACTGACTGCACCACAGCGACTCATCTTTGCAAATTCGCTCCCAACTCCCACCACCACCACCACCACCCCCCCCCAAAAAAAACTTTCTGCATCTTCTGAGAATCAAGGAGGAAACGGGAATGGGTCGAAAAAAAAATCAACAGAAAACCGACTCCTCATTCGTGGCTAATGAAATCGTACAGTGGTCTGTGTGTGGAGATTGTGGCATGAGTGCTCAGATATTTTGTGAGTTGCGCAGAGAAACTTCATCCCATCCAGACCCCGTCCCCTTTCAACAGGGTCATAATTCACCCACCCTCCCATGCCAACGTTAAACAGATTGGGACTCAAAGGAGTTTAGAACATTAAGAGGTGATCTCTTTGGATTGTCAAGGGGCTTGGCAGGGTAAATACTGAGAGGCTGTTTCCCCTCATGGGGGAGTCTAGGACCAGAGGGTACAGTCTCAGAATAAAGGGGCACCAATTTAAGGCTGAAATGAGGAGGAATTTCTTCTCTCAGAGGGTTATGAGTCTTTGGAACTCCCTACCACAGAGAGCGAGGGAAACAGAGACCTTAGTGTACATTGAGATAGTTTCTTGATCAGTCAGGGAAGAGTTAATGGGAATGGGCAGAAAAGTGGACACCTCCATCACAACCGGCAGCGAGGGAGCCAATACAGTGTGGAGCTGGAGGAACACAGCAGGTCAGGCAGCATCAGAGGAGCAGGAAAGTCAAAAAGGATCCGTGTTCATGTCGTTCTCCCAAACCAAATGAATTGGTGTTTTAAAAGGAGCCAATTTTAACCAGGGGCTTGTCTTGAGTCACCAGTAGTTAGTACATAGAAAAGTAAATAACACAATGCACATTCACACACAGATTGGGAATAGAGTGAGGCCAAAAGAAGATAAAACTTAAAAGATATACAGATCAGTTTTGATGGATAGTTAATGAAGAGTAGATTGTGGAACATTGGTAGCTGAATAGTCAACTTTGAATTCTTGGCTTTGCAATTAGTTGAAATGCCTTTGTCCTGTTTCCTTTTAATCACAGAATCCCTTCAGTGTGGAAGCAGGCCACTCAGCCCATCAAGTCTGCACCACCTCTCCAAAGAGCACTCTACCCAAACCAACCCTGCGCTCCCCCCTACCATAACCCTGCATTTCCCATGGCTAACCCACCTAGCCTACACATCCCTGGACAGCACGGGGCAATTTAGCATGGCCAATTTGCTCTAACCTGCCCATCTTTGGACTGTGTAAGGAAACCGATGCACACCAATGCAGACACGGGGAGAATGTGCAATCTCTACACAGAAAGTCGCTCGAGGCTGGAATTAAACCCGGGTCCTTGGCGCTGTGAGGCAGCTGTGCTAACCACTGAGCCACCTTTGGAAGCAGTCAGAGGGAGAGAGATTACAGCAATGCAAGGATGACTAGTGGGTGGTTCCTCAACATTGACATTCCCAGCACACTAGCACTCGAATCAGGCCAGTCCACACAGATATTTTAGATCACTAGCACACTTTCTTCCACTAAGATACTTCCTCCCACTAGTTCACACAGACCAGGATTGCAGTCAGTCTCTGACCCATTCTCTGTACGATTATAGAGAGAGAAAACACTAATAATGTCTGAAAGTGGTGGCTTTCTGCTGACAGGAGGGGAGATGGTCAACTTCCTCATTATCTCTTCCTGTTACGTCTGTCTCTCTGTCTCAGTTTGAAATTTCCCTGACAGACTATAGATGTGACATTCCAGGCATCCCACACAGGACTTTGCAAAATAGCAACTGAACATCTGTGGACGTTTTTTTTAACCTGTAGAAGTGCTTCATTTTGAAAAAAACAAACACACGTTTTTGAATGAAAAGTTTTCAAAAAATGTCCATAGTTCGTGGGTTCTAATTCTGCATCATGACATTTACTGCGGCTGACTTTTGACCCCATTTTGACTTTATTTATCCATTCATAGGACGTGGACATCACTGGCTGGGTCAGCTTCCTAACTGCCCATTGAGAGGCTTTACCAGTTTCGGAGGGCAGTTGAGAGTCAACTGCATAGCTGTGGGTGGGAGTCACATACGGGCCAGGTAAGAATGGTGGATTTCTTTCCCTAAAGATGGTTGAAACTCAGCTACCCTCCAAAATAATTTAGCAAGCCATGGGCAGCGAAGGATGGGTGACAAGATGTGGCCTTGCCAGCGATGCCTACTTTTCAGGAAAAGAATAAAGAAAAAGAATATTGATTCCTTTCTCAATTTTGGGATTGCAGAAATTTAGGCTCAAGCCAGGTTCCAGGAGCCTATTAGCTGTCTACTGAAGCTAGCTTTAAGCACATCATCATAGAAATATTAATCCTTTCAAAATAAACAGCCCATTGTTAAAACAGCAGGCGCGTTGATCGTCACTAATGTGATGCAGCGCGATTTTAACTCCTCAAAGATTTCAGGAGCTAAGCTGATTATATCTTCACCGCCACCAATCATCCAAAACTCCCCTTATCACAGTCACCTTTCAGTATCACCTTGGCCTAGATCACACGATGAGGGTGGTACAGTGGCTCAGTGGTTAGTAGTGATACCTCACAGCGCCAGGGACCCAGGTTTGATTCCACCCTTGGGCAACTGCCTGTATAGAGTTTGCACATTCTCCCAGTGTCTGTGTGGGTTTCCTCCCACAGTCCAAAGTTGTGCAGGTCAGGGTGGATTGGCCATGCTAAATTGTCCCCATAGTGTCCAGGGATGTGCAGGTTAGGGTGGATTGGCCGTGCTAAATTGTCCCCATAGTGTCCAGGGATGTGCAGGTTAGGGTGGATTGGCCGTGCTAAATTGTCCCATAGTGCCCAGGGATGTGCAGGTTAGGGTGGATTGGCCATGCTAAATTACCCATAGTGCCCAGGGATGTGCAGGTTAGGGTGGATTGGCCGTGCTAGTTTACCCCATAGTGCCCAGGGATGTGCAGGTTAGGGTGGATTGGCCATGCTAAATTGCCCCATAGTGCCCAGGGATGTGCAGGTTAGGGTGAATTGGCCATGCTAAATTACCCATAGTGCCCAGGGATGTGCAGGTTAGGGTGGATTGGCCGTGCTAGTTTACCCCATAGTGTCCAGGGATGTGCAGGTTAGGTGAATTAATCATGGGAAATGCAGGATTACAGAGATGGGGTAGGATACTCTTCAGAGGATCAGTGTGGATTTGATGGGCCAAATGGCTTACTCCCAAGCTGGAAGGAGTTAATGACCATTATTTGGAGTGTTGTTCATTATAGTGTACATTGTCAGCCCATAGCAAATGTCATCTCCACCTCCAAATTCCTATGGTAACATTACACAGAAGGGTCAGCCCTAGTGAGTCACAAAGTGTATGGCGAGAATATGGGAACAGGTAATGAGTTGGATGCCCTGATCATACTGAGTGACAGAGAAGGGCTGAATGGCCTACTCCTGCTGGTGTTTTCTGTGCTTCTATTGCTGAGGCGACTTCTTTATTGGCCAAGACCCAGCGATCTCCCAGGTTGAGGTGGAGTGGTTCCCTGACAGAAATGATCCTGACCCTCACTCATATCCAGTTTCACCCTGAGACAGCAACTTTTCAAATTTCAGGTTGTCCAAGTGTGGAAGACCTTTGTACACCTTATTTTTCAGCTACATCAAAGGTGCCTGTTTCAGCACGTATCTGTTCTTGAATCTGTCGTAAACAGTCTCTTTACATAAACAGTCTGGGTTGTTTACTTCAAAGAAATTACCCTCAGACAAGACTTCCTGGCTTCACTGTTCTCGAATCCATGGAGGAGTAACCAGTCAGCCTCCTGTTCGATTGTTAATGGATCCCACACAAACCAGCACCAAAACTACACTTTAATCACTAATTGTTAATACCACCTCTGTTACTTATTACCATGTGCAACTATTTCATGAAAATAATCTTCAAGCATTAAAAACACAAGATAGCCAGAAATGTTCACCCGCCACTCTCTTATCTCAGAAAAGCCTGTTTCTCCCGACTTACGAGGAAATGGCCTGGTTAACCCTTAACTCTCCAGAATGTCCAAAATAGTCAGTGATAGAAGAAACTCCTTGAATCAGTCATTGAGCTGTACAGCATGGAAACAGACCCTTTGTCCATGCCGACCAGATATCCTAAATTAATTTAGCCCCACTTGCCAGCATTTGGCCCATATCCCTCTAAACCCTTCTTATTCATGTACCCATCCATATGACTTTTAAATATTGTAATTGTACCAGCCTCCATCACCTCCTCTGGCTGCTCGTTCCATACATGCACCACCCTCTGTGTGAAAAAGTTGCCCCTTATGTCCCTTTTAAATCTTTCCCCCCCTCACCTTAAACCTACGCCCTCTAATTCAGTCCCTGCTAGTGAGAGAAAAGCTCTATCTGTTGCAATTTGCGTTGCACTTTAGGTGCACAGTGAGACTCTGTGTGAAAATATAAGTTAGAACCCTTTGAATGTGCAGAGGGATCGCATATTTCAAAACCCTGCCTCTCCATCTCGAAGACACAGGTCAGGTCTCTTGTGTGGATGGTTCAGTGCCATCAATGACAAAGCGGCCCCTAATTTATTGGCACCACTCACCTCACACCTTCAACATTCAGTCTCTCCACCGTAACATACAGCGGCCGCATTGGGTACCACCCACAAGATGCTCTGCAGCAACTTGCCACGACTCTTGAAACCACCTTCTAAACCCGTGATCCCCGCTCCCCAGTAGGACTTGGGAATACCACCAGGTTCCTCTCCAAGCCCCATGCCATCCTGTCTTGGCAATATAATATTGTTCCGTCACTGTTGGAGGATCACAGTCCTGGAACCCTGTCTCTTTAGAGCATTACTGCACATGGACTGCAGCAGTTTAAGGAGGCAGCTCACCACCAAGGTCAGGCCACAGCCTAGTGGTATTATTGCTGGACTGTTAATGCAGAGACCCCAGACAATGTTCTGGGGACCCAGGTTCAAATCCCACCATGGGAGATGGTGGATTTGAATTCAATAAAATATCTGGGAAATAAGACATAGGAATGGAGATTAGGCCACTTGGCCCATCTAGTCTGCTCTGCCTTTTAATCATAGGTTTCTCAACTGCTTTCTCCTCACAATCAAGAACCTATCTATCTCTGTCTCAAATGTACTTAATGCCCTGGCTGCCCCAGCCTTCTGTGGCAGTGAATTCCATAGATTCACCACTCTTTGGCTGAAGAAGTTTTTCCTTATCCCTGACCTAAAAGGTCTTCCCTTTACTCTAAGGCTGTGCCCTCAGGTCCTAGTCTCTCCTACCAATGGAAGCATCTTCCCAACATCCACTCTGTCCAGGCCATTCAGTATTCTGTAAGTTTCAATTAGATGCCCCCCTCATCCTTCTAAACTCCATTCGAGTATACACCCAGAGTCCTTTTCATTCCTGGGATCATTCTTGTGAACCTCCTCTGGACCCCCTTCAGGGCCAGTACATCATTCCTGAGGTATGGGGCCCAAAACTGCTCACAATTAAGGGTCTAATGATGACCATGAACCAATTGTCAGGAAAACCCATCAGGTTCACTAATGTCAGAGATAAAAGGTACTGCAGATGAAGATTTTCTGATGAAGGGTCTAGGCCCGAAACGTCAAGCTTTCCTGCTCCTATGATGCTGCTTGGCCTGCTGTGTTCATCCAGCCCCACAACTTGTTATCTCAGGTTCACTAACGTCCTGTAGGGGAGGAAACTGCCGTCCTTACCTGGTCTGGCCTACATGTGACTATAGAGACAGTCATATAATTGAGTTCTAACTGCCCTCTGGGCAATTAGGGATGGGCAATAAATGCCTGCCTAGCCAGTGACACCCACATTCCAGGAATAAATAAAAAACTGCACCTTCTCAAGGGCAATTTAAAGATGGGCAATAAATACTGACCTGATACTCTGAATGAATAAAAACTGCAGCAAAATAAAGGATGAGGTAAAAAAATGAAATGTTGCGAATAAATTTTGCACGATCACTCAATTAATAAAAGTATTTATTTAATGTAAACATTGATACTTGATTTCACAGCTTATATTACACTACAGCATCCAACTGGGGGAGTTGAATGTTTTATAAGTTCACAGAATGTATTCCATCTATGGGCCTGCAGCAGTTGTAGTTTTCTTGACAATGAAATCTACTTTTTATTTTGGAGTTCACATACTGTGTTCTCATTCTGATACGGGAAAGAGTGAATACATAGCCCACTATCATACCAAGTCACATGAACAGCCTGTGTCAATAGGCATCATGGTGGCTCAGTGGTTAGCACTGCTGCCTCACAGTGCTAGGGACCTGGGTTTGATTCCACCCTCAGGTGACTATCTGTGTGGAGTTTGCACATTCTCCCTGCATCTGTGCAGGATTCCCCTCACAGTTCAAAGATATGTAGATGGGATGGATTGTGCTAAATTGCCCATGGTGTGCAGGCTAGGTGGGTTAACCCTGGGAAATGTGGGGTTGCAGGGATAGGGTGAGGGCTGGATCTGGGAGCAATGCTCTTTGGAGGGTTGGTGTGGACTGGATGGGCATGAATGGCCTGCTTCCACACTGCAGGGATTCTATGATGTTAATCCCATTGTCAAGGTGTTTAAATGAGCTTTGTTTAACCACATTTGCCCCACTGGATTTAAGTGTTGGATGTGAATTAGGCTAAAGATTTTGCTGAGCTATCGGTCCACAATATTATTTATCCCCGCAGGGGTGGATGGGATCAGACTTTGCAATGATGCCTACCACAGCTGAATGACTCATATACCTAAGCTTATTGTGCAGCTGACCATTCAGGAAAGGGTTTGGACCTGAAACCCCAACAGGCATCTTCAGGATAGAAATATAAGTTTACAGGGGGGTTCAAAGCTAAAGGGTGTGGCAGTAATTTGACTGCCATTAGTGTCCACGGTCACATCAAACTCGGTGCTGGAATCAAATCTTATTGAAGAATAACTGCAGCCTGGATAAGAATCAGATATGAGTCCAATAATGCTGTCAGTACATCCCAAACAGGATCAATAATCAACTGGAATGCCAAAGACACAACAATAAGATCATCCTGCAAAATATTTTTACAATATCCAGAAAACTTCGCCTCCTACTGTCATCGTTCACAGTTCTCAGAGTCAACTGTTTGCATTGTAAATATTACACTTACAATAGACACTGTGCCGTGTAAACATTACGGCATAGCAATAACATTATTGCCTTGAATCTCCTCTGTCTGCCTTGCGTTAAGATTCCTCTGCTACATAGCAGTGTGTACTCCAAATTATCCTCAGTCTTAGTTTTTTGAAGTACAGCTTAAAATATAAATTCAAAATGTTATAGAAAAATAAATACGGTGTGCATGACTTTAAACTAGCCACTGAAATGCATATGTGCACCTGGGTCGCTGTGTGTTCTCACCCCGTTTCACATGTAGTAGTGTTTTTAAAAAAGGCAAACTGAAAAGCCATGGTGATTTTGGTGGTCAGTAGGCCATTCAGTTGTGAGTGATAAACCCACTTCACGTGGACACAATACGTTTTGTCTCCTTGGGTAACAGTGTAGCTAGATTAGTGTTGTAAGAAAATACTGTGGTGTGAAACTAACTTTGACGTTTTCAGTGATGCTGAAGTTAGTTCTCTGAAATCCAATAATCTGTTTTAATTAAAAAAATGGTCATGTGGTTTGCCTGAACTCTCCACAGCCATAATACAAAGTTTACCCTACCAGTGTGATCGAAGAGGGTCCCAGGTATTCCCAATGTCGGAGCCAGATAGAGCTCAGGAATTCCCCCTTACACTGCCCCAGTTCTATCCTTAGAACTGCACAACCCTGAACTCCCAAAGTTTGTTCTAAGGGTATTCACTGGTTGGTCAACCGTTCTGTTGTGGATTTAAGACCTTGTGTCAGAGTTCAGGATCTACCAAGAGTGGATCTCCTGCCTGTTGCATGCAGGGCAGCCTCCATCAAATACCCACTACAGGCAACTTGAAACATACGGCTAGCTGGTTGGTTCGGCTGGTGACGAGCTCTCAACGTCTGGCAGCAGCTTGTTCTCCTCAAT
The DNA here is from genome assembly GCA_024137785.1 of Ginglymostoma cirratum. Taxonomy (NCBI): domain Eukaryota; kingdom Metazoa; phylum Chordata; class Chondrichthyes; order Orectolobiformes; family Ginglymostomatidae; genus Ginglymostoma; species Ginglymostoma cirratum. Next base: position 7,388,728 of record JAHRHZ010000008.1, on the reverse strand, counting down.
CCAGACAATCTTCTGCTGCTCCTGGAAGACACTGGTCTTCACTACTTTGATGAGCTCCTCGACGTTGGTCCACGTGTTGGGCTCCACGGTGGCAGAGAGGCATGGCACTGACTCTAGGTGCTTCTGTTCGATGCGGTACAGCTTCAGAAACTCGTCGTCGCTGCTGCAGGACTTTGGAGCCAGTTTCCTGAAGGAAAGACAAAGGCTTGAGCATTCTCAATCACTCTGGGCACGAGTCTAGATGTTTCTCAGTTTGGTTCTTTCAGAAAGTAAGGGGGAAGTGGGCACGGACAGGGTGAGAGTAGGAGTGACCTTGGACGTTGAGGTTAGCTGAGCAAGAAGCCCATAATTGGCCTCAATCCTCTCATATTAAAAGAGTAAAGGAACTGGTGAGTTAAACCAACATTTCTGCTTTTTGCCACATCTGTGAAGCGTATGGGCTTCGGATGAAAAAAAGCATGCACTCCACTAGAAAATTCTCAAGAACAAAAACAGAAGTTGCTGGAAAAGCGCAGCAGGTCTGGCAGCATCTGTGAAGGAAAGAAAACAGAGTTAACATTTTGGGTCCGGTGACCCTTCCTCAGAACTGAAACAATAACTTGTTTCCTTCACAGATGCTGCCAGACCTGCTGAGCTTTTCCAGCAACTTCTGTTTTTGTTCCTGATTTACAGCATCTGTAGTTCTTTTGGTTTTTTTTTAGAAAGTTCTCAAGCCCTTGCTGCCAACACTTAAGAAACAATGATAAAGATTGCAAACAGTTAAGTGCTACGGAAATTCAGTGGGGTCTGGCAACGTCTGTGGAGAGAAAAACAGAGTTAACATTTCGCATCCAGTGTGGCTCTGGTGTTCCAAACAGGGCTTGAAACATGAACTCTGTTTTTCCCCTCTTTCTGCACAGATACTGTTAGACCTGCCAAGTTTCTCCAGTACTTTGGAGATGCTGGGAATCCGAAATAAAAATGACGTCTTGCTTTTATCATGGTGAAGAGTCACTTGACCAGGGCATTAAGAGGTTTTCCCCCGCAAAGCTGTGGGATTGTTTCTGTGTTTTTATCCCTCCCTGCTCCTCCCACATACTCACAGGGTCCTCTCGCAATCTCCCAATGTCCTCTCGCAATCTCCCAGGATCCTTCCGCAGTCTTCCAGTGTCCTGGTCAAGGCAGCTGGCCCTTTCTGAGCCAACGGTGCCAGCTCCACCAGGACCCTCTAGAATCTCACCCAGAAAGCCAGTCCCCACAGCTAGCTCTAAGCAAATCACTGTGAGCTACTGTAATCAGTACCAGCATCACTGACGAACTGAACTTTATCAACTAGTGATGAGTGGGAGATCAGACACAGCAATTATTTTAAAACTCTCCTTTGCAATTGAAGCCAATTGTAAAGAGGCTCCAAGAACCCTTTCCCAAAATGCTGCCCCCTCATCTGCTGAGATTAGTGCCTGGACACAAGTCCTTTACTCCTCAAAATTACAGCCAAGTGGTCACTAAAAAGGTTTCTTTTCATTTTTTAAAAAAAATTAATTCACCTGATGAAGGCGTCAGTCGCCAGGTTAGCATTTATTGCCCATCCCTAATTGGCCATGAGGCAGTTAAGAGTCAAACACATTGCCGGAGGCACATGTAGGCCAGACTGTATAAGGATAGCAGATTTCCTTCCTTAAAGGGCATTTGTGAACCAAAAGCATTTTCGTTCTTTAACAATTGTTTCATGGCCATCATTAGACCCTTCATTCCAGATTTTGCTTAATGATTGAATTCAAATTCCGCTCATCATTGACCAACATGGACCTTCCCCCTCCTTTCAAAATGCCTTGTGTATCGCCTACAGCAGCCATTGTCGGATAACGTAAAGGGACACTGCCAATAAGGAACACTTGAAGGAAAAGTCAAGACCCACACAGAAACTGGTTGAGGTCTCAAAATGTAACTCAGGATGAACAACGGTATTTAGGTCAAAGTATGATGATGGCCAGTAGAGAGCTTGGCAGCAAGGGAAATCTGATCAGGTACCTCCGGTTGGGGCCTGAGGTCACCCTGGAGACATACTTGTCTCCTTCCATGTTCCCTTCCATTTGCCCAGCGGACCTTAATGGTGAATACCCCTCCACTGACCCCCTTGTCACCTTGGCTAGAATGTTACCTTAGTTTCTTAATATTTTTTGTGGTCACTTTGATATGAATAATGATAGTGTAAATCTTCTCCGCAACTAGGTCCTTAGCAGAGTGCACTCCTATTGGCAGCAAGCCATGTTTGTCCTAAGGAAAGAATCAGAATAAAAGGGTGGGTTAGTACATGTCACTGATATTCCAGTGGACAAGGAGCAGAATATAACTACTCAGAAGACGATACACTTCAAACCTCAACCTTAACGCTGTGTAGAATCAGAAAACTGACAGCATTCAGCACCCACGCATGTGCATCAATCATTCCAATCTCCATACTTCCTATATATCTTTCAACGTTCTTCCTTTGTGGATATGTTTGTGTCAAATTTATCCTACCTTCTCTCTTACTCTTCAGCCATCAACCCTCCTCTATATCAAACTTTCCTCCACTAAGGTTTCTCAATTATTTTTAATTTCACCGAGTTTTCTAACCAACCTGTTCATGGATGTTAGCACACACTTCTGGAGCAGGTGGGACTAGAGCCTGTCCCTCCTGTGTCGGGGGTAGGGAGACTACCACTGTGCCACAGGAGGGCCCAAGGTTTCCCAATAAGATTGAATGTTTTCTTCAGCTGAAATGGTTTGGATCAAACTGTTTAAAAGAGTTATAGCGCTCCGTGTCACAGGTGACTATACAGCAAACAATACCCGGACTGATAGACTAGTTTTACTTTACTTATCCAATGGGACGTAGAAAGACCAGCATTTAACGCCCATCTCTAATTCCCCTTTTTTTTGATATGTTGCTGTCCTTGTGGTATAGTCATATCCACAGCGCTTCTTTTTGGACTTTTCTGACCTGGAACAATTCTGATAACTTTGAGACATTGAGTAGGCTATTTCCAAGGGTCAATGTTGCTGCGGGTTGTGTAGGCCAAACAAGATAAGGACTGCAGTTTCCTTCTGTTAAAGGCCTTAGTGAATCAGATGGGTTTTTATGGTTTATTGTGACCAGATTTTTAATTTAAGATTAATTTAATTAAATTTAAATTTACACCCAATCACCATGGTAAAAGTTGAGCTCATCTCCGAAGGATCATTCCAGGTCCACTAGCTCAGTTAAGTTAATGCTGTGCTGTCACTCCTCTTGGCTAATGGCCCACATCCACCACTTCCTCAGGATGTTCATTCCACACATGAACCACTCTCTGTGTGAAGAATCTGCCCCTCATGTCTTTTTTAAAATCTCTCTCTCCTCACCTTATATAAGTGCCCCCTAGTTTTGAAATCCCGCATCCTAGGGAAAAAGACAACTACAATTAACCCAATCTATACCCCTCGTGATTTCTGAGAATGAAAGAAGTTCTCAAAAGATCAAGATTTTCCAGCATCCAGGCAATCGGTTTCTTTTTATAAAATAGGAGCTGGGGTAGGCCATTCAGCCCTTCGAGCCTGCTCCCCCATTCAATATGATCGTGGCTGATCATCCAACTCAGTCCCTTGTTTCTGCTTCTCTTTAATCCCTTTGATCCCTGTAGCCCGAAGAACTATATGTATCTCCTTCTTGAAAACATTCAATGTTTTGGCCTCAACTGTTTTCTGCAGCAGAGAATTCCACAGGCTCATCTACTCCCTGGGTGAGGAAATTTCTCCTCATCACATCCCATGTTATTCTGAAGGAAAGCGTACAAGTTCAGCAGCTCATAGGGCAGACAAGTGGAATGTTGGTCTTTATGTCAAAAGGAACGAAGCATAAAAGTAGGGAGGTTACGTTAAAACGAGGTCAGATGTCACATGACATCAGGTTATAGCGCTCCGAAAGCTTGTGATTTCAAAAAAACCCGTTGGACTATAACCTGGCATCATGTGACTTCTAACCTTGTCCACCCCAGTCCAACAGCGACACCTCCACATCACTGTTGAAATGAGACTAGGCTGTCGTCAGACCACAGTTGGGACACTAAGCAGTTCTGAGCCTCTTACCTTTGGATTGACATACTGGCTTTGGAGGCAGTCCAGAGAAGGTCCACCCTGCTGATACCAGGCTTAGAGGGACTGTCTTATGAGGACAGGCTGAGTAGATTGGGCCTCAACCCATTGGAATTTAGGAGACTGAGAGGCTATTTTATTGAAACATTCTTAGGGGACTTGACAGGACTGATGCGGAGAGGTTGTTTCCCCTTGTGGGAGACTCCAGGGCCAGACAGCATCATCTCTGAATAAGGGCTGGCATATTTAAGACAGAGATGAGGAGGAATTTCCTCTTTTGGATGCTAGTGAGTCTGCAGAATTCTTTGCCACTGTTGAGGCTGGGTCATTGAGTGTATTCGAGGCTGAGATAGACAGGTTTTTAATCAGTAAAGGATTCTAGAGTTATGGGCAAAAGGCAGGAAAATGGAATTGAGGATTATCATCAGCCATGAGTGGCACAACAGACCTGATGGGCCGAATGGCCTGCTTCTGCTCCTACATCTTAGCGTCTTATGGGGTTTTGGTGGACTGGCCAATATTTATTCTTCAAAGATGATTGGTTCAATGCTGTTTGTGGGAACCATCTCAGCTACTTAATTGGCTGTCATTTTACATCATCCTACGTTATGGGGGCAGCTAAAGTTGAACACTATTTCATTGGTTGTAAAGTCATCTGAGACCTCCTGAGGTCATGAAAGGCACTGAATGCATGACTTTTGTTTCATTTCTTGGATACAGGAGACAGGAAGTCTTGTGGCGCAGTGGGTAGCGTCCCTGTCTCTAAGCTTGAACCTCTGGATTGACAAGAGTGTGAACGAAATGCGGCCAAAGAAATTGATTATCAATTTGTGAATCCTTCCAACACTTCCTGATGGTAGGCTGTCAGTAAGAGTGGGAGAGAGTCCCCGTCAGCCATCTGAAGGGCTGGAACCTCTACCGTCACCAACCATAACTGCAGGTAAAAGCATAGCAACCCAGACTTCTCTAGGGTGGGGCTAATAGTTGGCGCCATTGTCTGGATGGCCATTATGAATTATAATGGTCTAACAGGGAGGCCTAAGGCCAAGAGAAACCAGAAGAGAGCTGGTGGTTAGATGTTGTTTAGGTTAGATTGGTTGAGAACGCAACAGGAACAAGTAACTAATTGAGTTGGAGGTGCGTAAACTATAATAAGCCTGTGGCCAGGTCAAGGTAAAGGTGCCATAGTCTTACTGGACCACAGAACTGCTCAGTCGTTACAGACAGAGAGAAATCATAGAATCTCAACAGTGTGGATACAGGCCATTTGGCCCATCAAGTCTGCACTGACCCTCCAAAGAGCATCCCACCTTAGCCCATAACCTTACATTTACCATGGCTAACCCAACTAGTCTGCACATTCCTGGACACTATAGGCAATTTTGTAAAGCTATTGAACTGTGGGAGGAAATCCATGCAGACACGGGGCAAATGTGCAAATTCCTCACAGACAGTCACCCTAGGGTGGAATCGAACCTGGGTTGTTAGTGCTGTGGGGCAGCAGTGGTAACCATGGAGCCAGCCCATGTGGTGATTGGTCATGTTTTAACATCAGGGTCAGACAAGGGGCAAGGTTGAGAAACAGAGTCCTTCATGGTAACCTCAGCTGGTACAGAAATTGAACCCACACTCCAGTGTCAGTCTGGATCGCAAACCTGCAGTCCAGCCAACTGAGCTAACCGACTCTCCACATATGGCTGGACCCTGATGTTTTACAATGGGTAGATCGATGTCACAGCATGGAGTCTGATCCCTATTCTGTCCGGGGTCGATTCAGGAGCTGCCTCCTTGTCCTACCTCAGCTGGAGGTTGTGGTGCTATGGGTCAGATTTTCCTTTAGACAGAGAACTGAAGATGATAATATGCAGGAGCTAACACTGTGAAACATGGAAGTAAATCTTATTTTTTAAGTAAAATATGCACAGTGAAAGGAAAACACAAATCATGTTCGGGCAGCCAATCAAATCCAGGCCTTTCCACAGACCTAGGACAAAATGCCATGACATCCACTTACCACCTTCATGGATTCATAGATCCATACAGCATGGAAACAGACCCTTCGGTCCAACCAGTCCATGCTGATGATAACACCAAATTAAACTAGTCCTACCTGCCTGTGCTTGGCCTATTTCCCTCCAAACGTTTCTTATTTACGTACTTATCTGAATGCCTTTTAAACATTGTAACTGTTCCTGCTTCCATCACTTCTTCTAGAAGTTCATTCCACACACAAACCATTCTCTGTGTAAAAAAAATTGTCCTTTTTAAATCTTTCCCCCTCGCCTTAAAAATATGCACCCGAGTTTTGAAATCCCCCCAGCCCTGGGAAAGAAAAACACCTGCCATTCACTTTATCTACACCCCTCATGATTTTATAAACCTCTGTAAGGTTTATAAACCTCAACGTCCTACGCTCCAGTGAAAGAAGTCCTAAACTATCCAGCCTCTCCCCATAACCCAAATCTTTAAAACTTTGAGGATAGGCTCTGTCTGTAAACTCGCTGATCCTCAATGTTCACAGAGCAAAATTACAGGATACTTCTCCATCCTTCTCATCTCAAAAAGAGACTGAGGAAAGAGCTAGCGAGTCAGTTAGCTCAGTTGGCTGGACAGCTGGTCTTCAACGTAGACGGTATTGGTTCAATTCCTGCATCGACTGAGCTCACCACGAAGGATATGCCTTCTCAACCTCTTCCCTCACCTGAGACATGGTGACTGTCATGTCAAATGTATCCCCAGCCATCTCTCTGTCTCTAATGAAAGTGTGGTATTTTACCATATTATAGAAGCAAAAGTATAAGCAGAACAATCCCAGAATGCTTTACATTTTGTGGTCAGAGCAAAGTGAATAATCTGAACTCCGAATGCTCCATCTCAATCATTAAAAGACACATTATCATGGAATCGCCAGAGCATTTCACCACAGACCGTACAAGCATGAGGTTCGTGAGCCCTCCAGGGTTAAATCAAAGCTGTACCTTGGCTATAACATCTTTGATCGTTTCGAGTGTAATGCACTCAAAGTTGGCCTGATTCCTGATTTTCTGTAAAGAGAACCGTGTCTTTGTCTTCAGCTGCTCTTCAGTGATAATTTCTGGAAAAGAAAAGCAGGCATATTTCGATTTTGATTCGATTAATTTTTGTCACATGGAGTTGTAGAGGTTTACAGCATGGAAACAGGCCCTTCGGCCCAACTTGTCCATGCCGCCCAGTTTTCACAAATAAACTGGTCCCATTTGCCTGCATTTGGTCCATATCCCTCCATGCCTATCCCACCCATGTACCTGTCTAAATGTTTCTTAAATGACACAATTATACTCACTTCCACCCCTATATCTGGCAGCCCATTCCAGACACTCACTACTGTCTGTGTGAAAAAACTGACCCTCTGGACCCTTCTTTTATGTCTCCCCTCTCACTCCGATGCCCCCTAGTTTTAGACTTTCCTACATGGAGAAAAGCTGTTGGCTATCTGCCTTATCTATGTCTGTCTTGATTTCATAACCCTCTATAAAGTCACCCCTCAGCCTCCCGTGCTCCAGGGAAAAGTAGCCCGAGCCTCTCCTTATAACTCAGTCCTTCCGATCCAGGTAGCATCCTTGTAAATCTTTTCCGCAATCTTTCTAGTTTGATTATATCCTTTCCAAGAATGGAGATACAGTGAAATGTGTTGGTTCACATGCTTAATGAGACTAATTATACCTTATATAAGAACATCAGGGTAATAGAACAGAATGCAGAATATAGTGTGACAGCGACAAAAAAAGTGTAATGAAGGATCAGCTCTAATATATGAGACGTCCATTCATGAGTCTGATAACAGTGGGGAAGAAGCTGTTCTTGAATCTGTTGGTATGTGTTTTCAAACTTTTGTAGCTTCTGCCCGATGGAAGAGGGTGGAAGAGAGTGTAACTGGGGTGGGAGGGGTCTTTGTAACAGAATCCATTGATCCATCCAGTTTGAGGTTGTACTAAACCAAATTCAACTTCAGTCAGGGCTCTGTTGATCAAATTCTCTCCCTCTGCGTCAGGGTATAGCAACAGATGGAAGCAATTCAGCCCCTTCCAGCCTGTTCTACCAATCATGGATAATCTGCACTCCAATTCCATCTTTACCCCTTAAAGAAACCTTGGTTCACAAAATCCATCAATCACAGATTTAAAGATAGCAGTCGATCCAGCATCAGTTGGTACTTGTGGAGGAGAATTCCAAACCTCTAGCATTCTTTCTGTGTAGATTTCTTAACTTCAATCCTGAAAGATCTGCTGCCCGAGTCATAGAGCTGTACAGCACGGAAGCAGACCCTTCGATCCAACTCGTCCATGCCCACCAGATATCCTGAAATGATCTGGTCCCATTTGCCAGCATTTAGCATATATCCCTCTGAACTCTTCCTATTCATGTACCTGTTCAAATGCATTTAAATGTTGGAATTGTACCAGCCTCTACCACTTCCTCTGCCCGCTCGTTCCATACACACAATGCCCTCTGCATGAAAAGATTGCCCCTCAGTTCCTTTTAAACTTCTCCCCTCTCTAGATCTGGACTCCCCCACCCTGAGGAAAAAGACCTTGGCTATCCACCTTATTTATCATCATAGGATCCCTACAGCATGGAAACAGGGCCTTTGGCCCAACAAGTCTACAGTGACCCTCAGAGCATCCCACCCAGACCCATCCCCCTAATCTACACGTCCCTGAACCCTACGGGCAATTTAGCATGGCCAATCCACCCTAATGTGCACATTTTTGGGAGAAAACCAGAGTACCTGGAGGAAACCTGCACATACACGGGTAGAATGCGCAAACTCCACACAGACAGTCACCCGAGGGTGGGATTGAACCCGGGTCCCTGGTGCTGTGAGGCAGCAGTGCTAACCAATGAGCCCCTGTGCTGCTCACAATTTTATACACCTCTATAAGGTCATCCCTCAGCCTCCGACACTCCAGGGAAAAAAAGATCGAGCCAACCCAGCCTCTCCCTGTAGATCAAACCCAACAACATCCTTTTCCAGTTTAACAACATCCTTAGTTTTGTTTTAATTTTATCCCCTTCTCCTGGACTTCTAAACAGCAAAAGTAGTTTCTTTCATTAACTTCATCCGTTTCCCCTAAGATCTTGAAAATTCAGATGAATTCTACATTCTAAGGAACACAACTTAATCTCTCATTGCAGCTCAATCCCTAGCAGCCAGGTATCATTCCGGGAAATCTCTGCTGCGCTCCCTTCAGTTCCACTTCTAATCCAGAACCTTTAGCACATTGTCTGAGCTGACTGGAGTGCATTACGGAGGGAGTGCTACATTGGGGCAGGTATTGCCTTTTAGATGAGAGGTTAACCAACATTATGCGCTCCATGCTTCCTTGAGTAGTGTAAATGGTATTATTACAGAGGAGAAGGGTTCCCTCTGGTGATCTGGGCCAACCTTTATCCCTAACATTAAATCATCTGGTTGCTATCTCATTGCTGTTTATGGGATCTGGCTTTGCACAGTATGGCGCTCACATTTCCTGCATTGCAACACTTTGAAAGCAATAGGCAGACCAGCGTTTTGGAACATCCCAAAGCCATGCAAGGCATCACATGAATGCGACTGTCTCCCTTGCTAGAGTGCAGAACAACAACAACTTATATTTCTATTGCACCTAATAGGATGTTCCAAAGTGTGCCCCAAAACAAAGAAAACACGGGGCCACACAAGGCAATAGGAGGTTTGAGGACTGAGTGCTTGGTTGGAGAGTTCAGTACGAGGGAGAGGATTGAAGGGTAATAGTGAGAGATTTGAGAAGGGGACAAACTGAGACGTCGCTTCCCCTGGTTGGGAAAGCTACAAGAGACACAATTTCAGGATAAGGGATCGATCTTTTAGAACAGAGATAAGGAGAAGAATCTTCATCCAAAGGGTTGTGAATCTTTGGAATTCTCTAGACATCAGGGTTCTAGATGTTCCATCGCTGAGTAGACTTGAGGTTCCAGATAGATAGATTTTTGGTCTCTCAGGGCATCAAAAGATACTAGGGGAGGCACAGTGACACAGTGACTAGCACTGCTGACTCACAGCACCAGGGATCTGGGTTCAAGTCCACCCTCAGGTGACAGTGTAGAGTTTGCACATTCTCCCAGTGTCTGCGTGGGTTTCCTCCGGGTGCTCCGGTTTGCACCCACAGTCCAAAGATGTGCAGGTTAGGGTGGATTGGCCACAGGAAATTGAGCCCTGATGAAGGGTCCCAATCTGAAATGTGAACTTCCCTGCTCCTCTGACGCTGCTTGACCTGCTGTGTTCATCCACACTGTGGCCATGGGAAACACAGGATTATGGGGGTGGGGTGAGTCTTAGTGGGATGCCCTTCAGAGGGATGGTGCAGACTGAACGGCTTGCTTCCACACTGCAGGTATTCTATGTAACAACCAAAACCGGACCAGTGACCAGACACAAAACATTAACTCTGACTTCTTTTCTTCACAAATGCGGCCAGATCTGCTGAGCTTTTCCAGCAACTTCTGTTTTCGTGGCGGGGATTCTATGATTTGGATGGGAAAAGAGAGTAGAAGCCCAAGATCATATTGAACAGTGGGCTGAATGGTCAAGTCTATCTCCTGTTTCCTATGTTCCTCAGAGTAGAGGCAGCTCCTAGAAGATTCAATCAAAGATGAGAGTTCATGGGTATTTCACTGGCAGCAAGGCCAGTAACCAAAGAAGACAAAGTAAAAATAATTGCCAAGGATTCAGGTGAAATTTAGCACTTTATTACTTAATGAGTGAGTTATAAAATCCATAAAAGTCATAGAATTCTCACAGTGTGGAGACAGGCCATTCTGCTCAATAAGTCCACACAGGCCCATCCCCTGACTGCATGTTTCCCACAGCTAACCCACCCAACTGGCAAATCCCTGGACGCGACAGGACAATTTAGCCTGGCCAATCCACCCTAACCTCTTTGGACTGTGGGACAAAACTGGAGCACCCGGATGAAACCCACACAGACACAGGGAGAATGTGCAAACTCCACACAGACAGTCACCTGAGGCTGGGGATTGAAACCAGCAGGAGTGCTAACCCACTGGGCCATCATGCCACCCCAGATTCTTAACTCCAGATATTTCTATTGTGTTCAAATTCCACCATCTGCCATGGCAGGATTCGAACCCAGGTCCCAGAACGTTATCTGGGTCTCTGGATTAACAGGCTAGCAATAACACCACTAAGCTATTGCCTCTCAACATGTGATGGACTATGAGTTAGTGATCTACAATTCATTGAAGGATAGATTCAAGGAGTGAGAGATTGAGCAATTTAGGCAGATACCCTGTAGAGTTTAGAGGGATGAGAGGAGAGCTAAGCGAGGTATAGAAGACGCTAAAGGGATTGACAGAGTCGATATAGAGAGGATTGTTTCTTCATGTGGGACAATTGAGAATGAGGAGTCATAGTTTTAAGATAAGAGAGATTTAAAACAGAGATGAGGAGAAATTACTTCTGTTAAAGAGTCGTGAATCTGTGCAATTCCCTCCCCCAGAGTGCGGTGGATGCTGGGATATTGAGTAAATTTAAGGAGGAGATAGATTTTTAATTAGTAATGGATTGATGGGTTTTGGAGATCGGGCGGGAAAGTGGAGTGGAGGGCGAGATGAGCCGTGATCGTACCAAATGGCAGAGCAGGCTCGAAGGGCTGAACGGCCTGCTCCTGCTCCTAGTTCTCATAATAACTTCCAAAAGGGTAAGCAACTGAAAAGGAAACGATCGCGGGGTTATTGGGCAAGAGGAGGATGATGGGTCGCCGTTGGATTGTGCTGTCAAAGATGGGCCAAATGGCTTCATCAGTCTCTCTGCGGGAAGAGGTTGTACATACCTGGCTGCACCATATTGAAGTCTGATGCGGGTGGAGCCTGGAGCAGACAATCCATCAAAGCTTTGGCCAACACTGTAGGCATGATGATAACTGGTCTTTTTTGGTGGACGGTGATTGGCTGAACCAAGCTGTACGGCAGGATCTTTTCATCCTTATCTGGAATGCAAGCGGACATCACTGATTTTAAAGAAATACAAGCTCCCCTTCCCTAAAACATTTGGAGGGCTCATGGGCAATGCCCACTGATAGCAGAGACGCATTCTGACTTCCCGGGTTTGGGTGCTGACAAACACTCTCCCTCACGTCTACAGCTTTCCTTCAGGAACTCCACTGTTTATCTGTGGACCAGCGACACAGAAAGTAATCTCTGGTTCGTTTTCTTCCAGCTACAAAGGTCACGCTGCATTTCTGTTTGCTGAGCAGTTTTGGAGAATTCGGCAATTTGCCCTGACTCCCATTTTCTGCACCAGTGCGGCTTATCACAGAGAAGTTACCCATGACAGGGTCAAATGCAGATGACCAAGTTTCAAAACTTCCGCTGTCAAATTTTAATACCTGAGACCTCCTTGGACTGAAATGCTTCTTGAAAAGGAAGAAATATGGGCCTAACAAAGTAATCACTGAGTTTGAGGCAAGTTCACGAAACCAACGTGGAATAAACAAACCATCCGAACTAAAATAATCACTTTGTCTAAAGACATTGACTGAGCCACACTTCAAGAAATTTGCATCTCCTGTTTGAACTTATACTTCAATGAGGAATTTCACATATCCACTTGGAAAGACAATGGAGCCAGACTCCAGAATACACAAGTGAGCCATATTTCAGTAAAGAGCGAGAAATAAAATGGATCTCAGCAGTGGGAAGGCTAATCCAAGAAACATTTACTGACTGAGAACTCAAGGATTCTGTACATGTTGCTACAACTAAAGACACAAAAGACCAACTAAACACAGAGGAATTGTTCATTAAAGATAGTAGGAACCGCAGATGCTGGAGAATCTGAGATAACAAGGTGTAGAGCTGGATGAACACAGCAGGCCAAGCAGCATCAGAGGAGCAGGAAAGCTGATGTTTCGGGTCTGGACCCTTCTTCAGAAATTGTTCATTAGACTTGACTCACTTTCATGCCAGGATCTGAGAGACGGGTTACCGGCAGTGGGCAGATACCGGGGAAGGCTGGCAGGCACAATCCTCACTCGATCAGAACACACCTTCTTCACTTTAACGTTGTTCTTCATAAACTTGAGAAAACACAAAAGAAGTAGGCCGTGAAATAGTGAGGAGAGAATTCTCACATCTCATCATCAGCGCGTCTAAACTTACAATAAGGAAGTAGGTTGGCTAATGATTTTAAAATTCACTGGGTTATGGGAGTCGGGAAGTCACACTGACGTTGTACAGGACATTGGTGAGGCCTCTTCCAAAACACTGCATCCAGTTATAGGAAGGATGTTATTAAACTGGAGAGGGTTCAGAAGAGATTTACCAGGATGTTGCCAGGTATGGAAAGTTTGAGTTATAAAGAAAGGTTGGATAGGCTGGGACTATTTTTTACTGGCGCTTAGGAGGTAAAAGCAACATTGAAGAAGTTTATAAAATAATGAGGAGGATAGAAAGAGTTAATGGTAGGTTGTCGTTTCTCCAAGCTGGGGGATTTCAAGACTAGGAGGCACATTTTTAAGGTGAGAGGAGTGAGATTTAAGAAAAAGACATGACGGGCAACTTTTTTATACAGAGGGTGGCTTGTGTGTGCAATGAACCTCCAGAGGAAGTGGTGGATGAGGGTACAATTACAACATTTAAAACACATTTGGATAAGTACATGAATAGGAAAGGTTTGGAGGGATATGGGCCAGGAGCCAGCAGATGAAACGAGTTTAGTTTGGGATTATGTTCGGCATGGACTGGTTGGACCGAAGGGTCTGTTTCCATGCTGTATGACTCTATGATTGGAGTCGGACTGACTGGATTCCTTTGCCTGGGTCAAAAGACCTCTTTCTTTGCCCAATGATTCTGAGCTTTCAATATTAGTTATTACTATTGCCCTGATGGGTAACATTATCTTATCAAATAAGGTCCATTGGCTGGATTATATGATACATAAATACAACTGCTGGCGTAATCCAAGTACAATAAATAGAGTTGATAACTCCGTACCTTTTTCTCCCTCTCTTTCTCTTGAACATTCGCTGTCAGTGCGTAGATTTTAAGCAGGAGGAGCTGGTAAGCTCTGAAAGAGATACACCATTGAAGGCAACTCCATCTCATGATAATCAACATTCTTTTTCTTCTTTATTCATTCACAGGATGAGGGCATCACTGACCAGGCAGTATTTATTGCCCATCCCTAATTGCCCAGAGGGCAGTTACGAGTCAACCACATTGCTGTGTGTCTGGAGTCACATGTAGGCCAGACCAGATAAGGATGGCAGTTTCCTTCCCTAAAGGGCATTAATGAACCAGATAGGTTTTTCTTGACAATTGACAATGGATTCATGGTCATCCTTATATTCTTACTTCCAGATATTTTTATGGAATTCTGCTGTGGCACGATTCAAACCTGGATCCCCAGAACGTTATCTGGGTCTCTGGATTAACAGTCCAGTGATAATACCGTGAGGTCATTGCCTCCCATTGCCTTGTATTTTTCCCTCTCCCTCCGCATTAAGAATCCTTTATCACATGGGAGATTTATCAGTAATCTTCCAAGAGATAAGTCGTGTCCTTAGAGGAACATTGGACCTGGAGTAGGCCAATCAGCCGCTTGAGCCTGTTCCACCGTTCAATGAGATCATGGCTGATCTATGGCCTAACTCCATGTACCTGCCCTCGGCCCATATCCCTTAACACCTCTGCTTAACAAAATCTTATCTATCTCAGATTTCAAACTAACAACTGATTCAGCATCTACTGCTGATTGTGGAAGAGATTTCTAAACGTCTACCATCTTCCGTGCGTAGAAGTGCTTCCTAACATCTCTCCTGAAAGGTCTGTCCCTAATTCTCAAGCTATGGCCTTGCTGGGCATCCAATCAAAATGACCTACCTAACCCATTGCCAGATTGAAGTTGGCTAGTAACTCAGCAGGTCTGGCAGCATCTGAGAAGACAGAAACATTGAGTCCAGTGATACTTCATCAGAACTTTTCGGAAGAAGCGTCGTACCAGATTCAAAATGTTACCTCTGTTCGTGCTCTCCTCAGACGCTGCCAGACCTGCGTAATTTCTCTAGCGTTTTCTCTGCAGACTTCCAGCATCTGCAATGTTTTGCCTGTATTTATCTGCCCTCGCCTCTCCCTATCACAACACGGTTGTCTTTATTGAGAAGCCCGCAGTCTACCTGCTGTAGCTGGGGATGGTTCCATGTTCCAGATCCTTCTTGGTAAATGGGTCAACTCGGGCACAAAGCCACTCGTATTTGGTGTGTCGGTCGGTATCCACGACGTGCAAGATCTCATCGCACTTCACCTGCAGCGAGCAGTTATCCACATGGCCGAGAATGTTCAAATTAACCCGGATGTAAAACGAACCATCAGGCATTGACTCCTTGTCTTCCAGGACCTGCTCAAGCCTCCTATAACCTGGAAAGCCGAACGCCAACACCAGTGTGAGAGAAGAGTTACTGCATAGTGCACGACCGTGACAAAACATGGGATGCAGTGGGAGGGGGAGACTAGCTGGGTGGCACAATGGCTCAGTGGTTAGCGCTACTGCCTCACAGCACCAGCGACCCGGGTTCGATTCCATCCTGGGGTGACTGTCTGTGTGGAGTTTGCACATTCTCCCCTTGTCTGCGTGCGTTTCCTCCAGGTGCTCCGGTTTCCTCCCACAGTCCACAGATGTGCAGTTTAGGCTGGACTGGCCATGGGAAATTGCCCGTAATATCCAGGCATGTGCTGGCTGGCTAGGTAGGTTAGCCATGGAAATTGCAGGGAATCGGGTGGAATGCTCTTAGAGGGTTGGTGTGGACTCAATGGTCCAAATGGTCTGCTTCCACACTGTAAGGGTTCACAAAAAAAGTAGGTTTACCTGGACACTATGTGCAATTGACCACAGCCAATCCACCTAGTCTAAATGGAACAGGAAACACACATAGATACGGACTGTGGGAGGAAACCCATGCAGACAGTCACCCGAGGGTGGAATCGAACGCGGGTCCCTGGCACTGCGAGGCAGCAGGGCTAACCACTGAGCCACCGTGCCATTCCAACTGAAGGCCCCTCCATGTCTCTCTCACTCAATGCTGAAATTCAGTGGTCATCAATGGCATTAACCAAACGGAATTTGCAACGATCTGAAAAGCCAAGTATCAACTGCCAACAACAACCCCGATGGCGCCATCCAATGAAGACCACAACAGTAACTGCTCTTCACGATAGATTCAGAGACTGACCCACATTTCTTTTATTTGCTCTGATCTTTTTTGGACTCACCATCTTTTCTAACCTGTGTTTCACCTGTATTATGCTATTCTCCCTTCCTCCACCTTCTTGAGAGCAGAGGGCTGTTGAAGTGGGATCATTAACTACACCCAAGGCTGACACAGAGAGAGTTTTAATCAGGAAGGGAATCAAGGGTTATAAGACCATAAGACATGGGAGGAAAAATTAGGCCATTCAGCCCATCGAGTCTGCTCTGCCTTTCAATCATGGCTGATAAGTTTCTCAACCCCCACATTCCCACCTTCTCCCCGTAACCTTTGATCCCCTTGACAATCAAGAGAATGAAATAAAGTTACGGAGAAAAGGCAGGAAAGTGGAGTGGAGGATTATCAGATCAGCCAAAATCGCCTTTAACGGCAGAGCAGACTTGATGGGCTGAATGGCCTACTTCTACTCCGATGGCCTTATGTTAATTTAAGGAAGTCCAGTGAAATTGACCCCTTTTAAAAACATCAGTTTATTTGAGACTGGGTTCACCAGGGAAGGGTTAATTTAATAATTAATCTTTTTACAAGCGACCAAGGGAATGGGTCAATGAACAAGGGGACCTGGTTTATCCCTTTTCACCTGGGAGTTGAAAAATTTAACGGGCTCACGTCTGAAATCAGATTGGAGCTAGGCTTAGGGTTAGGGTTAGATTGGGGAACACTACATGTGGTCCAATTGTCACAACACTGAGGAAAAGAGGTGACCGACTGCCCACTACTGAAGAGGCTTCACAAGGCAAATCATAGAATTCACACAGTGTGGGAGCAGGCCATTCAGCCCATTGAGAACACATTATCCCTGTGAAGAGCATCCCAGCCAGACCTACCCCATTCCTGTATTTCCCATGGCTAAACCACCTAACTTGCACACTACAGGGCAATTTAGCACAGCCTATCCACCCTAACCTGCCCATCTTTGGACAGTGTGAGGAAACCAGAGGAAATTCACACAGAGAGACCACGCAAACCCCACACAGACAGTCACCCAAGGCCGGGATTGAGCCTGTGTCCCTGTGCTGTGAGGCAGCAGTGCTAACCACCGGGCCACCTCAGCTTAGATTTGTACAGCACCTTTCAACATTGAAACAGTCCGACAATTACGGCAGAAATTAACACAGAGCTGCATTAGGACTTTGCCAAAGAGATTGGGTTAAGGAGGGTCTTTAAAGGGAGTGAGTGAGTTGGAGAAATGGAAATGCTTAAGGATGGAATTACAGAATTTGGTACCTAGGCTGCTGAAGGGATGGTCACTAGAGCTGGAAGGATGTACACTGGCTGGATCTCCGAAAGCTTTCTTCAAGGGAGCCTGAGAATTATGTTTTCATCAGTGTGGAGTCTAAACCAGGAATGGCCTCCTTCCATACCACACAGCCTGTTAGACTCTATGGCCAGCCGCACATCTACCACACTCCAAGCTGTCCCTTTATCTGTTCTTACTCACCTTCTTCATTCAGCTGATTTCCGAGGGGATCTGCCGCACAGCTCTTCCTGACGTTCCACTGCGCGCCCTTCCTGGTACAGTTGCGCCGCGATATTCTGTGCCTTGTCTCATCTTCCAGCTGGGAAAAAGATTCAAATGCACTTGAGGATCGATGTAGAGGTTGGGACTGGGGTGGATAAAGTCAGAAGTCACACGTCACCAGGTTATAGCAGCCAGTTCACTTGACGAAGGAGCAGCACTCCAAAAGCTTGTGATTTCAAACAGACCGCTGGACTGTAACCAGGCATCGTGTGACTTAAGACCTTCAGGATTGAGTTGGTTCAGGGGTCAGAACTTTACCCTTTCACCACTGAGCTTCAATGCAGCCCAATCTGATTGGTTGAAATTTTTTTCCTTCCCCCTTCTGTCAACACATACGGTCCAATAAGCACTTTGGGGTGGGGGTGTGGGTCTTGTGAATGGCCTTGGGGTAGGATTTCTCTGCAAGAACTCAACCAGAATCAACACAATAGTGACACTGGTAGCGTAATGCTTCTTGGTAAACCATGATGGGTCAATGGCACAAAGGTGAAGATCTGCCATGATCAAAGCCGATGTGGATGGTGTAGCAGGCTTGAGGGACTCAATGATTTCCTCCTGCTCAGGTCTAGGAGTCCCATGTCCAGGACTGAGGAACGCACTAAACCCTGGGGCGGCTGCTGCCATGGCCCAGTGGGGAAAGACCACGTCTGAGGTCTTTCTGCCAAAGTTATATGGGTGTACATTCAGTTATTGGATCCTCCCAGCGCCTCAAACACATGCAAATATAGTCAGGTTCAAGTAAGAGATGCCTTTCGTTTGTTTGGATAGAGTCAAACTCCAATGTTTGTTTGTTTCCTTGATATGCCACTGTACGGAACCGAACTGCATTTGTGACAATGTATAGACATAAAGATACTTTTTATGAACAAAGCATACTTTTGAAATAAAAAAAAAATTCAGACCTAGGAGTACTGGTACATTCCAAGGTCCACAACTACACGCTGAGGGACGCACTAAAGCCTGGGGCAGCTGCTGTCAAGGTGCAGTGGGGAAAGACCACGTCTGAGGTCTTTCTGCTGAAGGTAAATGGGGGTCCGTTCAGTTATCAGACCCTCCCTGTTCCTCAAATAGTTAGCACGGCTGCCTCACAGCACCAGGGACCCAGGTTCGATTCCACCCTTGAGCGACTGTGTGTGTGGAGTTTTCTCCGGTTTCCTCCCACAGACCAAAGATGTGCAGGCTAGGTGGATTGGCCGTGCTAAATTGCCCGTAGTGTTCAGGGGTGTGTGGGTTATAGGGGGATGGGTTTGGGTGGGATGCTCCAAGGGTCAGTGTGTTCTTGTTGGGCCGAAGGGCCTGTTTCCGCACTGTAGGGATTCTATGATTCTATGATATTGTCCTGTATGAGAAGGAAATGCCCTGTTTTTTTTACACAACTGCAGGGAATGCCAAATTTCCAACGTTTGTGACACGTGTAAAGACAGTACAGAAATGCTCCAATAACTATGTATGTATATAAAGATTTTTTTGTGAATAAACTATTTTTTGCAAAAAAAATTTCTGGTCTAGGAGTAACAATGTGCAGTGATTTAGGGGCGTACCTTAAAGCTTTGTTAAGTCCATCTCTATTGTTGTTTTTTCACATTTTATTTTGCCCAAGTGGACATTTAGTTTGATTTGATTCAATTTATTATTGTCATATATACCTGGG
>JAHRHZ010000008.1:7355552-7369079 GCA_024137785.1 Ginglymostoma cirratum | reverse complement strand
AGATGTTGGAATCCAAGGTAGGCCAACTGGAGGCTGGAAGAACACAGCAGGCCACGAAGCATCTGGAGGAAAGGAGAAGTCAACATTTCGGGTATTACCCTTCTTCGGGACTGTTCTGAAGAAGAGTAATACCCAAAATGTTGACTGCACCTTTCCTCTAGATGCTGCCTGGCCTGCTGTGTTCTTCCAGCCTCCAGTTGGCCTACCTTGGATCTAGAACCTCCTAACCTAGGAGCAGGAGTATTAAAAACAGAGGCATGGCTGACTTATTCTAAAGCATTACTGAAACACTCATTGTGTACAGCATTTTCATTCTACGTCTATTATCCGACACTATAATTTAGGCGGACCTTGTGTGTTCATGTATCCATTTTGATAGGGGCCCTTCAGTCAAAAACACTGGGATGTCACAGTGCATTTGGGCCCCTCACTGATGCATTTTGATTTAAAAGTTACCAAGAAGGGCAGCAGGGTTTGAGATAACTGGCACACAGAGAAACAATCCCTAACGGAAAGGCGGGTCAGCCTGGTGGGACCAGATTCCGACGTACCGCTAGATACCTGATCCCTCGGTCCTACCTTGTCCAGCTCGGAGCTCTCCTGGGTGAGGGTAGCAGATGCATTGGGCCCAGGGGTGAAGGCATCATCACAATCATGTTTGATGCTGTTGATTGTATTGGTGAGATCAGGCAGTGATAGGGAGAAAGTATGCGTCCTGTGGCAACAAGAACAATTTGCATTTCTATAGCACCTTCAGCAAAGGAGAAACATTCATTGGCATTTCACAGGAGTGCTATGGAATGGAAAATTTGGGACTTTGGGACTATTTGAGACTAACACACACACACACCACAGACACACACACAAACACACATGCACCATCTCGTATACGGTAACACGCAAGCACACACACATATATGCATAAACAAATGTGCACATGCACACATACACACATGGACACTCATAGGCACACAGACACACACACAGGCAGACACACATGCACACTCAGGTAGATGCATACCTGTGCATGCACACACGCACGCGCGCGCATGCACACACACACACACACACACGTGTACACACACACAGATACACAGCCATGCGCAAACACACACAGAATATAAACCTGCAGGGGCTACGGGAGTGGAACGGATGGGATTGCTCTGCATGGACTCGGTGGGCCAAATGGCCTCCCTTTGTGCCTTAAATAACTCTGTAACGTGCTGGTTCTGTTCAGCATGCCGCAGAACAAGTTAGCTTTAGGACAGCCCTCGTTGGTGGAAGCTCTGTTTGGTGTTGGCATTTGAAATACAAAGGCAGCCCAGGGACCATACAGTGCAGCTGAGGAAACTGATCCCAGAGGGAGGGAGAGAGGGTAATAGGGAGGGAAGGGCTCCCTTAGAAACCTCAGCAACAGAGGATAGCTGTTGCTGGCATGGGAGAAGACTTGCTCCCAGCCCAGCTGAGCATAGAAGGGAAATAGAGAATGATATGGTGCACAGGAAGTGTTTGGAATGGGAACCGTTAATGTATTGCTACTCAGTTGGCAGTCTGTATAACCTCCTGGCCGTGCTCTTCAGGCTCAGGAACCAGCTCTGACGAAGTCCCCCTGCATCGTGTTGCTCTCCAGTGACCTCTACTGGAAAAGTGGATGTTGTTGAGGTGAGGCACAATCGTGAAGCCCCGACTAGCTGAACAGCATGCCAACAACAACATGGATTTTTAAAGGCCCTCATGTGATGATAGGCGATAAAAGTAGGTGATTCCAGCTGAACCTTGTGATACTTCACATAATGAGAGTCAGAACATTTGGGAAAAGCAGTAGAGAGTCAAGGACCTTACCAAAGAGAGTAGGAAAAGACCATTTGTGTAAGTAAGGTCCTCCCAAGTACCAAAAACAACCAGGGCCATGGTAGGCTGAGTATTTACACAGTGCCTTCAATGTTGAAGAAACTCTCAAAGTATGTTTAGAAGAGACAGAGCAGGAGACGGTGCAATTTAACAGAGTATCTCCTGATGACACAGTGGCCTGGGTCTGGTTATCCCTGTATGCCCACAGCACACAACAGTTGGAGGCTGGAACCCCATCGCAGTCTGCACGACTCACCCAGTGCCCCGCTCTCTGATCCCCTCGCCATTCCCCTCACCTCCTTCCTCATCATCGCCCAAACTATCACTATTCACCACCTCACTGTCCGCTCGAATCACCAAAGCCCCCTCACCTACTCACCTCTTCATTCACCACACCCCTCCTCTTCACCTCCCCATTCACAACTCTCCCTCACTCCCCCTCGCCATGTCCCCTCACCACTCCCCTTCACAACTCTCCCTCACTCCCCCTCGCCATGTCCCCTCACCACTCCCCTTCACAACTCTCCCTCACCTCTCCCTCGCCATGTCCCCTCACCACTCCCCTTTGCCTCTGCGTTCACAACTCTCCCTCACCTCCCCCTCACCATGTCCCCTCACCTCTCCCCTCAACCCCCCATTCAAAACTCTCCCTCACCTCCCCCTCACTATGCACCCTCATCACTCCCCTCACCATTCCCCCTCACCTCCCTGTCCACAACTGTTACTCACCTCTCCCTCACTATGCCCCTCACCGTTCTCTTCACCCCTCCCCCTCACCTCCCCATTCACAAATCTCCCCCCACCTCCTCGCTATGCCCCCCAACCCTCCCCCTCAGCTCCCCGTTCATAACTCTCCCTCACCTCCCCCTCGCTATGCCCCCTCACCACTCTCTCTCAGCCCTCCCCCCTCATTACTCCTCCTCCCCACTCTGCCTCAGCTCCCCTTCATCACTCCACTCCACTACCCCCCTTTCCTCCCTTCCCAATCTCTGTGCCCCCTCATTATCCAGTCACCATACAGTGGAAGGCCAGTGTACTTCCTGCTATATCATTAACCCGAAATGATTTCATACCTTGTCCCTGTGAACACAGTCGAGTTCGGACAATAAACACAGACTTCCCAAGTCGGAAATATCTCCCTTTAGTAATGGGACTTACACAAGTGGAGAGTGCACACCCCCACCCCTCCCCACAGCTATTACGTTGGCAGCAGCAGGTAGTTGGAGGGGATCAGTGACAGAAAGGCACAGTCAAACAGTGAACCTTGTAAAGATGAACAGCGTTCAACGAGCAGAGGGTTGAGACAGAAACTTGGTCCTGATAATGAGGCCAGGGACACTGGGAAATCTACAGCGTTTGCCTGAATGTTCTTTTTGCTCGATTAGGTTTTTTTCTTTTTCATCATCTGCCCAAAATTCAGAAGCTGAAGGAATCTGCAGGGAAAGAAAGTAAAAGCTGAATTACCTCTTTTTGTGTCTGTTGTCTTGATCACTGACGGCCACATGGCTGGGATCTTCTGACGGTGGGTGAAATCTGGCCCCAAACAAACTGGGATCGACGGACAGGCTGAGCGAGTGACCTTCATCTGGAAAGGAAAGACTTTGCATTGATATAGCGCCTTTAATAAAGTAAAACCAGCCCAAGGCATCGTCATGTTTGATTAAGCTTGCCTGATCACAGATCCTTGTACACTGCTTGATTTCCACGGTAATCAGCAGAGCGAAATAAGTCAAGTGACTGACTCCCGACACTAAGAGCGAGAATTGGAGATGGAGGGTAGGCATGCTGCTTCTTGCTGTGACTACCTGCGCAATAAAGGTAAAACAAAGCCACCGCAGTCCCACTCTCTCATTAGGAAGAGGGACGGACAACTGGTGGAGTGTTTAGCCCAAGGGTCAGCGTGCCTCAGATAAGGAGTGAGGTTGATATTTTCATGGTAACATTGGGCAATGTAGGAATTGACCCCGTGCTTACGGCAACACACTGGTTTACAAGCCAGCAATCGAACGGAGCTAACCAAACCCCCATGTGTCTACTGTGGTACTCTAAAGTTCAGAAGAAGGGTCACTGGACCCAAAACGTTAACTCTTCTTTCTCTCCATAGATGCTGCCAGACCTGCTGAGATTCTCCAGCAATTTCTGTGTTTGTTTCTGTCGAGGCCCAAGAAGTCATGCAAGTAAATTGCTTGAATCACAGATGTCGTGAAACTTGAAAGGGTTCAGAAAAAAAGATTTACAAGCATGTTGCCAGGGTTGGAGGGTTTGAGCCATAGGGAGAGGCCGAATAAGCTGGGGCTATTTTCCCTGGAGTGTTGGAGGCTGAGAGGTGACCTTATAGGGGTTTATAAAATCATGAGGGGCATGGATAGGGGAAATAGTCAAGGTCTTTTCCCAAGGGGAGGGGAGTCCAAAACTAGAGGGACATAGGTTTTAGGTAAGAGGGGAAAGATATAAAAGGGACCTGAGGGGCAACTTTTTCACACAGAGGGTGGTGCGTGTATGGAATAAGCTGCCAGAGGAAGTGGTGGAGGCCGGTACAATGACAACATTTAACAGGCATCTGGATGGGGACATGAATAGGAAGGGTTTAGAGGGATGTGGGCCAAATGCTGGCAAATGGGACTGGATTAACTTAGAGATAGTAGGAACTGCCGATGCTGGAGAATCTGAGATAACAAGGTGTAGAGCTGGATGAACACAGCAGGCCAAGTGGCATCACAGGAGCAGGAAGGCTTGACGTTTCAGGTCTGGAGCCTTCTTCGGAAAGATTAAGTTAGGATATCCGGTCAGCATGAATGAGTTGGACCGAAGGGTCAGTCTCTGTGTTGTACATCGCTACGAATCTAAAGGAGAGGAGATGAGGAAGGTTTGAGGTATTTGAAAATGAGAATGAAACACAATGGTACGGGGCTGCTTTGCTGTCCCTGCGCGATAGAGTTCGGTTCGGTACAGGTTAGGTTATTTTTAGCTTTACCCTTTTATGGAATGCAGGTGATACACTCTAAGCCAGTGTCCATTGCCTTGAGAAGGTGGTAGAGAGCTGCTTTCTCAATCCACCCCAGTTCGGGTGGTGTGGTTACATCCACAGTGCTGTTCACCTTCATTTCCAGGTAGGTGTGAAAGTAGGGTCTGAGCTGAAGATGTCTAACCTGATGAAAGGTCCCATAGTTCCAAAGAAGAGTGGATTATGGATGAAAAAGAATCTGGAAGGAATTCTTTAAAATGTCCTTCACTAACTGTGTCTGCCCCACCCCTCGTGTTGACTGTATTTTGAAAGATGGTCCACATTTTCTGTAATTGCATCCATAGCCTTGGTTCACATGTGGCATTTGGCAACAGAAGCTCCCCACTTCAATCTTCATTTTTGACCAAATATCCAGAGTCTGTCTCGCATTTATGCAAATTGCTGTGTCGAGTTATACCAAATTTACAGCCCTGGAGTAGGCCATTCAGCCCAACTCATTCACACTTATCCTCAAAGCATTCAGAGCAAAGGATAAGTACCTGGACTGCTGTCCTCATTCTCCGTCGAGCTGCTGAGTGGCCGAGATTCAAACCTGGATGGAGGGTAAATAAATGCAGATCATTACTTGGTTTTCCTTCAGACACTTCGGTGAAGACTCAAGTTTCAAATTCGCACATTATCTAAAAGGGGAAAGTAGCGTTATAGCAATGTCACAGGACGAGTAATCCAGAGTCCCTGGTTAACACAGAACCATAGCCAATAGAAGCAGGAGTAGGCCAATCAGCCTGCTTCAACATGATCATAGCTGATCATCCAACTCAGTCCCCTGTTCACACTTTCTCTCCTTTGATCCCTTTAGCCCTAAAACCTACATCTAACTCCTCCTTGAAAACATTCAATGTTTTGGCCTCAACTGCTTTCTGCATCAGAGAATTCCACAGGCTCCCAACTCTCTGGGAGAAGAAAGTTCTCCTCATCTCAGTCCTAAATGGCCTACTCCTTATCCTTAAACTACACTGCCTGCGTGTGGAATCTCCCACCTTTGGGAACATCCTTCCTGTATCTGACCTGTCTTGTCCATTTAGAATTTTACAAGTTTCTATGAAATCACCCTGATTCCTCTAAACTCCGGTGAATAGAGTCTTAACTGATCCAGGTTAATGAATCATTGGTTCAAATCCCACCAAGGCAAGTAAATTCATTCAATGAATCCAGAATTGAAAGCTAGTCTTAGTAACGGTAATCCATGAAACTATTGCTAGTTGTTGCAAAAACCAATCTGGGTCACTAATGTCCTTTAGGGAAGGAAACCTGCCGCCCTTACCCGGTCTGGCCTACACGTGACTCCAGACCCACAGCCCTCCGAGATGGCTGTGCAAACCAGCCAGTTCAAGAGGGATGGACACAAGTGGTGGCAAAGCCCATGTCCCCTGAATAAATTCTAAAACAGTGCCAAGGTTGAGACAGCCAGTAGGTTAAGGTGGGTCAGGACACGGCATTTAGTTGGCTCAGATTCTGGAAGAGAAAAGGTGAGGTGAAAGTTTGAGATGAATGAGGATGGTGGGATAAATCTGTAGTGATACAAGATGGAGATGCTGGGAATCTGAAACTACAAAAAAAAAAACAGGAATTGTTGGAAAGACTCAGCAGGGACCAGAAGGAGAAAGAAATTGATGGCCTGGATTTATAGTCACAGCATAGAAGGTGGTTGTTCAGCCCATCGTGTTGTACCGGTCACCAGGATTCTAGTCTCATTTCCCATGTCCTGTATGCTAATGTGCTTCAAGTAATCATCTAAATACTTCCTAAATGTCACGATGGTCGTTGCCTTGACTACCGTTTTAGGCTTACTCAGATATCCCCCACCATCTGGGTAAAAAAAAATTCTTCCTCAAATCCCCTCTAAACCACCTGCTCCTTATCTGAAAGCTGTGTCCCCTGTGGTTATTGACCACTCAACTAAAAAGAAAGGTTTCTTCCTACCTATCCTGTCCATTACCCTCAGAACTTTGTACACCTCAGTCAGGTGTCTCCCACTTCGATCTTCTCTGCTCTAAGACCAACAATGCCAGATTTCGGGGAGCCGGGTGCGGTTGTGGGCTATCTCATTGCCAGCCCTGTGCTAGGGAGGGTTAGTTTGTTTGTGGAAGTCAGTCAGGTACTGTCTTCGGGAGCTTCCATCTTCGAGAGCCAATCAGATTGACTGGCAGCTCTTGAGCATTCATTGGATAGTGCTGGAGCTCGCTCAGGACCTGCAAGTGGCTCCCACAAAGATGGTGGCATGGAATCTGGACTTGGATTGGTCAGGCTGGGGAAGGAACGGGATGGTGGTCAGTGATTGGGCCTAGAGGCAACATGGGAAGAGGGGTGGGCAGTAGGGCTGGAGAAAGTTGTTGGGGGGTGGGGGGTGTCTGGGTGGGGGTGAAGGGTGTGTATCAATGTGAACTTCACAAATTTCAAAATCTCCCCTCCCCCAACCGCATCCCAAAACCAGCTCAGCTCGTCCCCGCCTCCCTAACCTGTCCTTCCTCCCACCTATCCCATCCTCCCACCTCAAGCCCCGTCCCCATCTCCTACCTACCAACCTCATCCCATCCCCTTGACCTGTCCGTCCTCCCTGGACTGACCTATCTCCTCCCTACCTCCCCACCTACACTCACCTTTACTGGCTCCATCCCCGCCTCTTTGACCTGTCTGTCTCCTCTCCACCTATCTTCTCCTCTATCCATCTTCTATCCGCCTCCCCCTCTCTCCCTATTTATTTCAGAACCCTCTTCCCCTCCATTTCTGAAGAAGGGTCTCAACCCGAAACGTCAGCTTTCCTGCTCCTCTGATGCTGCTTGGCCTGCTGTGTTCATCCAGCTCTACATCTTGTTATCTCGGATTCTCCAGCATCTGTCGTTCCTACTACATCAGAGAACAGGACATTGGTTTGGCCACTTTTGGAATACTGTATTCCATCCTGGTCTCCTTGCTATAGGAAAGATGTTGTTAAACTTGAAAGGGTTCAGAAAAGATTTACGAGGATGTTGCCCGGGTTGGAGGGTTTGAGCTATAGGGAGAGGCTGAATAGGCTGGGACTATTTTCCTTGGAGTGTCGGAGGATGAGGGGTGACCTTATAGAGGTTTATAAAATCATGAGGGGCATGGGTAGGGTGAATAGTCAAGGTCTTTTCCCCAGGGTGGTGGAGTCCAAAACTAGAGGGCATAGGTTTAAGGTGAGAGGGGAAAGATTCAAAAGGAACCTAAGGGGCAGCTTTTTCACACAGAGGGTGGTGCGTGTATGGAACGAGCTGGCAGAGGAAGTGGTGGAGGCTGGTACAATTACAACATTTAAAAGGCATCTGGATGGGGACATGAATAGGAAGGGTTTAGAGGGATATGGGCCAAATGGTGGCAAATGGGACTAGATTAATTTAGGATATCGGGTCAGCATGGACAAGTTGGACTGAATGGTCTATCTTTGTGCTGTACAGCTCTATGACTCTACAATTAACAAAAGGCCATTGACTGGAAACGTTAACTCTGTTTCTCTCTCTCCACAGACGCTGCCTCATCCGTCTGGTATTCCCAGCATTTTCCATTGTTATTTCAAACTCCCACAAATTTGGTGATTATGATTCCTCCCACAAATCTCTACTTCCTGTTGAGACTTCATTCCAATCTCCCTAGTTTCTCTGTCTTTGCTGCATCAGTTCTAATGGTTCGACCTTCTATGTCAACGCTTCCAGCTTGCTCCTTGGAAGATCCTCTCATTGTGCTTGATGAAGCCTCGACCATTCCAACCCATCTCCCTCACTTCTTCGCATCCATTCCTCGCCCTTCCAGAACCACAATGGGGTTTTCCCACTGCAAGTAAGGTTGACAAATAAGGTGGAAATTCAATGATCTTTCTTGGTCTCTGGTCCTAATCTCTTTCCCAACTGCTCTATGCCTCACTCGCTCACATGCGTGTCTCTCTCTTCGCCACTCCCACTCTTTCTTGAGATCACTGTCTCTCTCCTGCTCTCACGCTGTCTCTTTCTTTCTCCCACCCTTTGTTTGGAATCTCCACCTCCGAAGTGACAAGGAGGGGAAACAGTTGAGCGGGTCGGCCCTTTAGGGATACCAGCCCCTGTTCCGTCACTTCATTAATTAAGTTCTGAACGAGAAGGTTCACTGGGGGCCATCTCCCGCCAGCTATTAAGGGCATGATGTGGTCAATTAATGGACGCATTAAGGCCTCAACTCACCACCTTTCTTTCTGGCAGTCGAGAAAGGTAGCTGGTTTCCTGACTGAGTAACCACGGTGACCTGCCTTTGGTGGTGGTGATGGTGGGTGGAGGGGGTGAGGCATCTTCAGTTGTACCAGTCTGTGACACAGATGTTGAGGGGGGCAAAGATTAGTCTCTGGAAGCCATTCCCCTGCCCTTGCCTCTGACCTCACCCTGCCCTCAAACCCCTTTTCTCTCTCTTTCTCCCTGTACTGAGGAGAAGCTCCTTGACAACCGGGAAGTTGCCAGCATCTGGTTGGCCGGCAACTTCTGGCGACTCAGTACGCCAGCATCAAGCTCCTCGATAGGCCAGGAAATTGGCCAAATCTCACCAGTCAGTTCTTAACATTGTGTGCGATTGGTCACATTTTCTCAGCAGTGGGAGTAGTCTGTTAGTCAACAGTTAGCACGTTCACTATGATACTCAATCCCAAAATAAGAAAAACTGTGCCCTTTCCCTCTCTCAAGCTGTCATTCTTCGTCTTTGCCAATCTCTCTCTGGTCTCCCTCATTCTTTCTGTCATTCTTTGTTTCTGTCTCTCTCTTTGTCTCCTTCCCTCTTTCTTTTAAGTTCTGTTTCCGTCATTCTTTATCTCTCTCACTCTCCCTCTTGCCCTCTGTCTCTCTCACTCTTTGTCCCGCTCTCGTATTCTCATACTCTTGCTATCTTTTGTCGCTGGTGCTTTTAATCTCCCCCTTTCTTGCTGTCTGTTTCTTTTTCTCTCAGTCTCTCTCTCTCATTGGTTTACCACTTCTCTCTCCTGCTCCTTTCACTTTCACTGAGCTTGCCTTTTCTCCTTAAAATTATAAACATTTCACATTGAATTTTGCAGTGATAAAAGACAAAATCCCAGTGCGTCACTCCGCAATCATGACAATGGAGTATTAATCACATCATACAAAGAATATAAACATGATTTATAAAAACAAAGCCAAGTGGGAAAATAAACCAAATTTTTCACGCCAAACATTGTCTCTATATATTTTTATGCTGCTCAAATGGTTTGTAGAGCACCGTGTCCGGGGGCAAGTGATAAGGCGCTTTGTCCTGAGTTCCTGCACATTCCAAGCTCTGAGTTCACTCTCACCTAAACGGCTGTGTATTTGGTCACATCTCCGAGATGCCAAGTCATTTTACCTGCTGGCTGGTTCCTCCTGCTTCAGACGACGCGTCAAAGATTCTTTGCAAGGTGGGAATGCCATCATCGAGAATCTATTCATCTCCCTCTCGTGTTCAATATCGCTCCACAATAGCTCCTGAAATACAGTTCGATTTAACATTGAACGCTTACTTACCAAAGGATCTTGTGTTCTGTGGTGGATAATGTCCCTCTCTCTGGATTGGGGTAGAGCCTGGGTTTAAATCCCAGCACAGGACTTGCTGGCCAGGGAACACTGTGTCATAAAGATGCTGATAATCAAGCTACAAGTCCTTCTGATGTGCTTATTGTAGATGATGAGAGGGGAGTGTTCCCTACTGTGTGGTAGGTGCATGCTAAGAGATTCCATATGTACATGTTGCCCCCATTTCTTTTTTGTTCTTCATTTGTGGAATGTGGGTGTCGCTGGCTGGGCCCAGCATTTATTGTCCATCCCTAGTTGCCCCCTTGAGAACAAAGAACAAAGAAAATTACAGCACAGGAACAGGCCCTTCGGCCCTCCAAGCCTGCGCCGATCCAGATCCTCTATCTCAACCTGTCGCCTATTTTCCAAGGATCTGTATCCCTCTGCTCCCTGCCCATTAATGTATCTGTCTAGATACATCTTAAATGATGCTATCGTGCCCGTCTCTACCACCTCCACTGGCAACGCGTTCCAGGCCCCAACCACCCTCTGCGTAAAGAACTTTCCATGCATATCTCCTTTAAACTTTTCCCCTCTCACCTTGAAATCGTGACCCCTAGTAATTAAGTCCCCAACTCTGGGAAAAACCTTCTTGCTATCCACCCTGTCTATAACTCTCATGATTTTGTAGACCTCAATCAGGTCACCCCTCAACCTCCGTCTTTCTAATGTAAAGAATCCTAATCTACTCAACCCCTCAACCACCTCAAGAAGGTGGTGGTGAGCTGCCTTCTTGAACCGCTGCAGTCCATGTGCTGTGAGTTGATGCACAATGCCATTTGGGAGGGAATTCCAGGATTTTGACCCAGTTACAGTGAAGGAACGGTGATATATTTCCAAGTCAGGATGGTGAGTGGCTTGGAGGGGAACTTGCACGGGGTGGTGTTCCCATGTATCTGCTGCCCTTGTCCTTCTAGCTAGAAATGGTCGTGGGTTTGGAAGGTGCTGTCTGAGGATCTGTGGTGAATTTCTGCAGTGCATCTTGTTGATAGTACACACTACTGCTACTGAGCGTCGGTGGTGGAGGGAGTGGATGCTTGTGGATGTGATGCCAATCAAGCGGGCTGCTTTGTCTAGGATGGTGTCAAGCTTCTTGAATGTTGTTGGGCCTGCACTTATTTAGGCAAGTGTTTTAATATCCAAAGTGTTCTTAAACACAACTGAACGTTACCAACTTCCTTCCCCACTCCCCACCCCATCAAATTCTCATGGTATTTTCACATCGTTTAACCACCACCCGTGTTTTTCAACTGAGTAGCTGACATGCAAAGCCCATTAAAGGTAATACAAACCATCAAAGGTGAGGGAAAGGTAGGGAGAGCAGGAGGGAGCTGAATTAAATGGATTTGGAAGGGGATATAAAGCAATCCACCCCACCCCTGCTGTGCCCACCTATCTCAAAAAGCATTGAGTGCTCCCTCTCCAAGGGCATTCAGGCACATTGACCCCATTCCTTTCGGTGATGGCGGACTACTATTTACATCTGGTTCCATCATTACCAAATAAGTTAACAATTCGTTGGAAAAGATCAGCAAGTCTGGCAGCATCTGTGAAGGAGAGAACAGAGTTAACGTTTCGGGTCCGGTGACTTCCTCAGAATTGAGGAAAGGTCACCAGACCCGAAACGTTGACTCTGTTTTCTCCTCCACAGATGCTGCCAGACCTGCTGAGCATTTCCAGTAACTTTGTTTTTGTTCCTTATTTACAGCATCCGCAGTTCTTTTGGTTTTTATTAAGTTAAGAATTTGTCATTGGGAGGGAATTCCAGGATTTTGCCCAGTAACAGTGAAGGAACGGCAATATATTTCCAAGTCAGGATGGTGAGTGGCTTGGAGAGGAACTTGCATGGGATGGTGTTCCCATGTATCTGCTGCCCTTGTCCTTCTAGATGGAAGGGGTCGTGTGTTTGGAAGGTGCTGCCTGAGGATCTTTGGTGAATTTCTGCAGTACATCTTGTAGACGGTACAACTTGCTGCCCTGAGTATCAGTGGTGGAGGGAGTGGGTGTTTGCGGATGTAGTGCCAATCAAGCGGAGGCTGCTTCGTCCTGGATGGTGTCAAGCTTTGTTTGCTAACTTGAAGGATCAATGGGGATCTCCTCTGTTTCACTGAATCAAGTTCAAAGCAAATAAATCATTAAACAAGAGGGAGTTAACACATATAAAAAGTCTTTATTACCGGTTGGAGCCAAGAGGACTGCTCTGAAAGACGGGATAATTGTGTTTTGGGGAGTCAAAAGCATCCTTAGGCCAGGGAGATCACGACACAGTCAGAGTTTCGGATCGTGTACAGAAACCAAATATTGGGGATGCTGGAAATCTGAAGTTAAAGGCAAAAATGCAGGAAATACTCAGCAAGTTCTGCAGCATTTGAGGGGGCTGAAATGGAGTTTCAGGACTCTTCAGTACAGCAAGAAGATAGAAATGTAAATTATTGTCCTTCTCTAGTTGCCCAGGGGTCTTATGAGAGCAGAAACAGGAAAGAGGAACAGCTAATTAGAATCCCTAGTGTGGAAATAGGTCCTTTGGCCCAACAAGTCCACAAATGACCCTTGGAGCATCCCACCCAGACCCATTCCCCTATAACCCACACATCACTGAACACCATGGGTAATGTAGCATGGCCAATCCACCCAGCCTGCACATCTTTGGACTGTGGGAGGAAACCAGAGCAAACCCATGCAGACGCGGGGAGAATGTGCAAACTGCACACAGACAGTTGCTTGGGGGTGGAATTGAACCCAGGTCCCTGGTGCTGTGAGGCAGCAGAGCTAACCACTGAGCCACTGAGCCACCATGCCACCCTCTTAGCTTTCAACTCAACACTCCACAGCCCCGTAGCCTCAACGCTGCATTCAACAATTTTAGATCTGAATTTCTGTCTTCTTTATTTTGCCGTCTTTTTAATTTCTTAATGTTGGATCCACAACAGCTGCTTTACAGCTGCTTGTGCTGTTCCAGGACACAACCTCTGCTCAGGTATAAGAGATAAAAGGTACTGCAGATGCTGGAGAATCCGAGATAACAAGCGTGGGGCTGGATGAACACAGCAGGTCAAGCAGCATCATAGGAGCAGGAAAACTTGACGTTTCGGGCCTAAACCCTTCATCAGAAAA
>JAHRHZ010000008.1:7328067-7345552 GCA_024137785.1 Ginglymostoma cirratum | reverse complement strand
CAGACCTGCTGAGCTTTTCCAGCAATTTCTGATTTTGTTCCTGATAATAACATGGAATTGAGGTGCAGGACAAGTCCATTCAACTTGCTCCTCCATTTGATAAGTTCATAGCCAATCTGATTGTCATCGGCCCTTTCCTTTCCTGTCTACCCCTATAATTCTTCCCACTGGCACCTATCAACTTTCTTTTATTCCTCATCCCTAACCATCACAGGGAATGCTATAAAAACTCAGCAGGTCTGTGGAGAGACAAAGAGAGTTAACAATTTGATTCCAATATGACTTCTTCAGAACTTGTTCTAGTTCTGAAAAGGAGTCATACCAGATTCAAAATGTTAAGTCTGTTTCTCTCTCCACAGATGGTGACAGACCTGTTGAGTTTCTCCAGCATCCTCTGTGTTTAATTCAGATTTCCAGCATCCTGCAATATTTTGTTTTTATTCACATATTTCCGAAGATAATCCAGCTTCCCCTTCAGTGTATCCAAGTGATTCAACTCAACTGTTCCTTCGGTAGCAAGTCCATATCTGAACCAATCTGGGAGTAAAGAAATGCTCCTGAATTTCCCATTGGTTTCAATGTTGATTATGTTATCTTTATTCTCTCTACCTATGATCACACACACAAATGGAAACACATCCTCCAAACATACCCACCAACCTTCAGTTTTCTAAAGAAACGAGCCCCAACCAACTCCCTCTTCACTGGTAGGTTGTTATGTTGTCCATAGAGGCCAATGCAATCAAGAGAAGACTTACACACTTAATGGTGAGGTCCTGGGGAGTGTGGTTGAACAAAGAGACCTTGGGGTGTGGGTTCATAGTTCCCTGAAAGTGGAGTCGCAGGTAGACAGGATAGTGAAGAAAACGTTTGGTATGCTTGTCTTTATTGGTCAGTGCATTGAGTAAAGGAGTTGAGAGTCATGTTGTGACTGTACAGGATATTGGTTAGGCCACTTTTGGAATACTGCATTCAATTCTGGTCTCCCTGCTATAGGAAGGATGTTTTTAAACTTGGAAGGGTTCATACAAGATTTACAAGCGTATTGCCAAGGTCCAAGGGTTTAAGCTATAGGGAGAGGCTGAATAGGCTGGGGTTATTTTCTCTGGAGCGTCGGAGGCTGAGGGGTGACCTGGTCGTGTTTACAAAATTATGGGAGCATGGATAGGGTAAATAGCCAAGGTCTTTTCCCTGGGGTTGGGTGGGGAGAGGTCCAAAGCTAAAGGGCATAGGTTTAAGGTGAGAGGGGAAAGATCTAAAAGGGACCTAAGGGGCAACTTTTTCACACAGAGAGTGGTGTGTGTATGGAATGAGCTGCCAGAGGATGTGGTGGAGGCTGGTACAATTACAACATTTAAAAGGCATCTGGATGGGTAAATGAATAGGAAGGGTTTAGAGGGATATGGGCCAAATGCTGGCAAATGGGACTGGATTAATTTAGAATATTCTGTTGCATGGACAAGGTGGCCCGAAGTTCTGTTTCCATGTTGTACAGTTCTATGACTTTATCTCTCTGTTTTAAAAGAGAAACTCGACCTTCCAGTTAATAGCTTAAATTAAAACATTGCTATCTTTATTTAAAAAGCCTCAACATTTTTGTTTATTGTTTGTACAAATATTGTGGATATGGGGAGAAACTGCTGTTTAACGTGGGTGGGTAAATGAGAAGCAGAGGCAATTGAAGTGTGAACTTATCTCAAGAAACATTAAGAAAAACGACTAGTCAGAATCGGTCATTTGATAGATTTAGTCTACTTAAATCATTAGTATAAGGTTCTAGAATAGATTTACACTGGATCCAGCAACTAATCTTGTGAGGGTGTTGAAAAATCTGGCTAGCAGCTAAAATTTAGATAGAATGGATGGTCAGAGACTTTTAGAGAAAGTGGATAGTCAGAGACTTTTACAGAGTGTGGATAGTCAGAGACTTTTTCTCAGGGTGGAAATGACTATTACGAGGGGTCATAATTTTAAGGTGATTGGAGGAAGGTATAGGGGAGATGTCAGAGGTAGGTTCTTCACACAGAGAGTGGTGGGTGCGTGTGGAATGTGCTGCCGGCAGCGGTAGTGGAGTCAGATACTTTAGAGACTTTTAAACGACTCTTGGATAGGCACATGGAGGATAGTAAAATGTAGGGTGTGCAGGGTAGATTGATCTTAGAGTAGGATAATAGGTCAGCATAACATTGTGGGCCGAAGGGCCTGGACTGTTCTATGTTCTATGGTCTAAAAGGCCAACACCACAAGATGCCATGTTTTAAGACTTTTACTGTAGCAAAAAACTAAAAGCATTTTTGAATTATAACAAGCCTTGCAAGCAACTCATACCTTAAACCACAGGACAGCATGTTCCCCTTTCACTTTCAGCATAACCAAATGTACGCCTCACAGATATACTTTACAGTATTTGATAAGTAGACACTCAATTCTCCTGGAAACAGTCCAAAGTGATTTTTTAGCAACTGAGGATTTACTTCGCTTCACTTCATTTCTCTACCTGAGAAGTCTTATTCTCAGAGCTGAGGTTTTCTTAATGTCCCTGGAGATTCTGCCTCTAGTACAAGCTGAGTAGGTTTTCCAACCTCTCTCAAGATTCCACCATCTGAACTGTTTCTTAGCTGCATCCTTCCTGCAGCCTTTTTGCAACTTCCCCACAGCCATTCCTGTCCAAATCCAACCTGCCCTTGTGCAGCAAGCAGCATTCTGTCTGTTTGGAAACACACCAATTGGTCGAGGAATAGGAAGATGGGACGCATTCCTCGGTTTTCATCGGCTGTCTCATCCCTTGCTGAAAGGAACTGGCGAGGCAACCAGGCTGACTCTTCAGGACAAGGCACAGCATAACTCCAATCAGGCAGCATAGAGGACAGCTATAAGTTCAGGTCCTGGCTCTAAAACTGAGCTCCCCTGGGTAGTGGAAGCCAACTGTGGGCTGGCAGCTCTCTCTCTCGGCAGTGCCACCGGAGAACGTCTCCAGGACCAGAGGTTGCAGATGAGTGGTTTGAGGCCGGAGAATGGACGGGGGAGAGAGTTCTGGGGTTCAGGGTCATGGAGAAAGATGGAAATGGGTCCTCAGTGACCACTCCCTTGTCCACTGTCCTTGCCCTCAATTGCACTGCCTGAGGACTCTCTCCCCTCCCGTCCTGCCAGATGACGGGTGACCCACACTGCTTAACAAGTTGGATGGGCCAACACTTAGATCATTATAGCCCACGTAAGAATAATGCTTTAAAATTGTCATGAAGTGATCATTCAATGACCACTCAAAGGGCGCCTACAGACAGCAGGCTGGAAGATTGGGCCCTTCTAATCTGAAGTCAGGTGGTGTTGGAGAGATTTTGAGGTCACCTTAAGGAGGCAATGTTTACACCAGACTAATCCAGAAATCCGGCTAATATCCCGGGGACCCAGGTTGGAATTCTGTCGCAGTAATTTGAACTAAAACAATCTGGAAGGACGACTGGAAACTGTTGTCATTGTTCTTCAGAACCTGGTTCACTAATGCCTTTTAGGGAAGGCAACTGCTATCCTTACCTGGTCTGGCCTACACATGGCTCCACACCCACAGCAATGTGGTTGACTCTTAAATGCTGCCTAGCCAGCAACGCCCACAATCCTATGAATGAATAAAGTGGTCCTCCCATCTCTAGGCTTGCCTCCTCCAAATCCAGATGGATTGTCCCCTTGCATTTACCTAGTACCCTTCATCAACCTCAGCCCTTTATGGCTGCAGTCTTAGAGTGTTGGAAATGCAGTGGCCAATTTGCACACAGCAAGCTCGCAGAACAGCAACATTGTAAAGACAAAGATTATCAGTTTTTGGAATGTTGGTTTAGGGATAGGTTTTGGTCAGGTCACTGGGCAGAAGTGTTTTTCTTCAAACTAACATTAGTACATCCCTCTGAGGGGGCAGTGAGGTCTAGGTTCAATATTTTATCAGGAATCCCCGGCTCTTCAGGACTGATCGGATTTGGTCAATGGAGTTAGAGACGGATTTCTTTTCAATGAATGTCTCCTCGTTTAACTTGTCTATTTACATCTCGCCAATGTTTGCTACTGACTATCAGTCACAGAGATCGCCAACTGTACCTGTAAGCTCCCTGCTCTGCGTCATTGATGAATCCAATCTCTGGAATTAGAAAAAAAGAGGATTTAGACGGTGAATCTGCATAGTCTGTTTTCCCAGCAGTTACAGACGCACCCCAACCCTTTTGTTCTTGGAAAGGGGCCTATTTATTGCCCACCCCTTCAGGGGGTAGTAGCGAGACATCTTCTCAAGGGCAATTAACAATGGGCACCAAATCCTGTTCTTGCCAGGGTTACCCATGTCACATGAAAGCATTTTAAAGCTCATCAGTGGACAATCATACTTTTAACAGAGGTGGTGGAGGGGGAAAGATTTAAAAGGGACCTGAGGGACAACTTTTTCACACAGTGAATGTAACAAACTGCCAGAGCAAGTAGTAGATGCAGATACAGTTACCACATTTAAAAGCCATTTGGGCGTGTACATGGATAGGAAAGGTCACTGGACCCGAAATGTTAACTGATTGTTTTTCCTCCACAGGTGCTGCCGGACCTGCAGAGCTTTTCCAACAATTTCTGTTTTTGCTTCTCATTTCCAGCATCAACAGTTCTTTTGGTTTTTAACTAAGGCTTAGAGGGATATGGGCCAAACACAGGCAAATGGGACTAGTTCAGTTTAGGAAACTCAGTTGGGCTGAAGCGTCTGATTCTGTGCTGTATGACAGAGGCACATGAGGGAGTTACTTTCTGTTTCACAATCTGAAAGGCTTACTGCTGTCTAAGATTCCATAGCCTTGTCCTTCATTCTGTCCCCTTTAGAGCTGCTGACCCAGGGTGGGTCACATAGCACACAATCTTAAACATATTTTACTAATCGACCTGTTCAGAGATATTATTACACACCTCTAGAGCAGGTGGGATTTGAACCCAGGGCTCCTGAATCAGAGGTAAGAGCATTACCACTGCACCACAAGAACCCCTCTCACAGTGCTATAATCTAACAGGGTCTGGCAGAGGCATCGGAGATTAATTGGAATTGAGGACCACACAATTATTATTTCTTAATTATGGGAAAATCGGGTGAGAAGTTAACTGGCGACATATATGTATATCTAAAATGTAAACACATACGGTGAACAAGTAATCAATGAGGTTAGCATTGGTGGTGTGAGAGTTGCAATAAACTCTGATTAGAAAACTATATGTCTGGACTCTGTCTAACCTCTGATGATTACCGCATGAGCACAAGGGGTTCAAGACTAAGCACTGGGCCTCATGACCTGTTCATCATTTACTTCCATATCTCCAGTGTTGCACTCTGTTCAACGTATTTCCTTTTTGAACTTTAGGCAATGCGTCTTCAATTTGATAACCTGCATCCTGCCCCGTTGCAAATATAACTTGGGCAACACGGTGGCTCAGCGATTAGCACTGCTGCCTCACAGCACCAGAGACCAGAGTTCAATTCTACCCTCAGGTGACTGTCTATATAGAGTTTGCACATTCTCTGTGTGGGCTTGTTCTAGTTTCCTCCCACAGTCCAAAGATGTGTAGGTTAGGGTGGATTGGCCATGGGAAATGCAGGGTTACAGGGATAGGGTAAGGGGCTCAATCTGGGTGGGGTGTTCTTCAGAGGGCCAGTGAAGACTTGATGGGCTGAATGGTCTGCTTCCATGCTGTAGGGATTCTATGAACTTGCCCATTATCCATTCTACAATTGCTTCCCCTTCATCCCCCAGTGCTCTGAAGTCAAAACCCACTTCCTCAATGACGGTCCTTTATATTTAGTGGTTCACAGGTCATAGGCATCACTGGCAAAGGCTAGCACCTGTTGTTTATCTCCAGGTGCCTTTGGGAAGGGGACGGCGAGCTCGGGGCCAGGATCAGGAAAGAACTGCGCTTGGGTACTGAGCAACGTGCTTGACACTGGAAAAGCATACCTTTATGCAATGGCGTCTGCTGAACTTTGGAAACGTCTCTTGCTCGTGGTCTGTGCTGTTCCTGTCCTCAGGACAGTCAGTAATATTTAAGCGGCTGCTCAGCAGATCCTGAGAAGCAAATGTTCAGCTGGATTGAGACTAATCACCTTGCTGTTCTTGACCACACTGTGGAGTGAAGGGTTAGCTATAGCTTTCATCTGAAAACAGCTACTGAGCATGCGTCTAAGGACCTATGACATTGTGGCAAATCATCACAAGGAAAAGGAGCCTGAGTCTACGGGTTTCCAGAAGATGTCCTCTCTCAACTTCTCATCTACCTGGTCATGTTCAATTAAACCTGGTAGAGATCATTCACAAGACCTCATCTTACTCCATCTACTCTTCTTCTCCATCAACACCCTATACAGTCAGGTTAAAGTGCCTTAAGAATGGTACCTGCACGTATGGAGGGAGGGAGGGGTGGGGTGGCGGTGCTCAGTTGGTGGCTCAGTGGTTAGGCATTCTATGATGCTAATAAAAACATCCCAAAGGAATGAGGAGGGTTATCTGGAACGGAAGATTGTGCAGGGCAATGGGGGAAAAGGCTGGGGGATGGCATGAAGTGAACTGCTCATCAGGGGAGCCATGGTGGACACAATGGGCTGAATGGCTTCCTTCTGTAAGGCAGCAAGGCTGGCCCTAAGTTGTTAGTTGACCTACATGCGCCGGGAGCCAGGGAGCCACATCAGATTT
This sequence comes from Ginglymostoma cirratum, assembly GCA_024137785.1. Classification (NCBI taxonomy): domain Eukaryota; kingdom Metazoa; phylum Chordata; class Chondrichthyes; order Orectolobiformes; family Ginglymostomatidae; genus Ginglymostoma; species Ginglymostoma cirratum. Next base: position 7,338,854 of record JAHRHZ010000008.1, on the reverse strand, counting down.
AAACTTCAGCTGGCATGGCAACACACCTCAATCAGTAGCTCAGTCAGAATCTTCCCACCTCTTGCTTCAAGAAGCTGTAAAGGTGGATCCCACTTAAATCTCAGTTCATGCTTTACTTGGCGTACTGAGGCAATGGGGCACTTGACCAAAGGATGGAGCCTTTTAAAACACACGAGGAAGTTTATACAAGCAGCTGCTGATTCAAAATGCATCATGTAAATCTCCAAAATAGGCGAGGGGGAGGAGTTAGGTGCCACTTCATCAAAGGCATGATTCACCATTAAATCAGACAGGTCAAATGAGCTTTTTTTTTTCCAAAATCCTAGTTGAGAAATCTGCCACAGGGTGCCTGCCATCATCAGCATCTTCATATTCATCGTCATCATCATCATTTTCGTCATCATCATCATCATCATCATCATTGTTGTCATCATCGTCATCATCATCGTCGTCATCATCGTCATCATCATTATCATCATCGTTGTCATCGTCGTCATCATCGTCATCGTCATCATCATCGTTATCATCGTCGTCGTCATCATCATCTTCATCATCATTGCCATTGTCATCATTTTCATCATCATCATCTTCATCATTGTCATCGTCATCATCACCATTGTCATCATCATCATCATTGGTGGTCCCTCACAGACAAAGATGACCCTGTGCCACTCTCAGGGTGTGCCTGTAGGTGGCTGTACAGCTACTGCAGGCTCTGGTACAGTTTGGGTAGAAGGTGGTCACAGGAAGTCGGGGGGGGCACGGGGGGTGATGGTGTGGCAGCACTCTCCTTTCGCTGTTTTCACCCGGCTCTCGCTTTTTCCTCACAGCAAGTCTCAAGGAGCTTGGCCCCTTCCTGGATTCTCCTCCTCCACTTTTGGGTGGTCTTGGGCCGGTGATTCCCAGCTGTCTGTGGGAAGGCCTCACTTCCCCAATGACGCCTTGAGGGTAACACTGAAGCACTTCCTCTGTCTACCGGGGCTTGCCTGCTGTTTCAGAGCTGGGAGTAGAGCACCTGCTTGGGGAGTCGTGTGTTGGTCATGGGAATGATGTGCCCAGTCCATCGCAGCCAATCTGCTCTGTGCCTTGATGCTGGGGATGTTGGCCTGGTCGAGGATGTTGGTGTGTCTTTCTTCCCAGTGGATTCACAGGAGCGTGTGCAGGCAGCGTTGGTGGTACTGCTCCAGTGCCTTGAGGTATCTGCTGTAGACAGTCTACCATTGGCCATCATTCACTGGTCTGTGCGTGTGTTGGCATTCCTACAGTTCCACACATTGTAGATAAAATAACTCCACAGAAGCCAGCATCCCAATGCCAAGTCACCCTTTAATTACACACAGAGAGTCCGTGACACTGATCCATCTCCCTCAGATCCAGCTCCTAGAGTGAACAGAACCCGTGACACCCCTGTTTATATCTGTCAGCCAGGGCTCCCTGATTGGACCGGATTAACAGCCCCAATCAGGGAACTCATATTCTATGAGGGACTTTGCTACAGTAGATAACTGCAATCAACCTGTTCAGATATATTACTGGGTCTTGAACCTGGGCCTCCTGACTCAGAGGTAGGAACACTACCGCTGCACCACAAAAGCTGCTTTCTGTGCATTGCAAGGCTGGCCTCATCTGCAAGCAGGTATGTAAATTCCAAACCTGTTTGTTCATCGCACAGGCGCGATGGTGAAATAGAAAGCGTCAAAATCACATTGCAGCACGATGGCTACCGTGACTCCATTATTCCTCACTGTGTATCCTGCAACCTCGAGAATGGCCCTAAGGACACCACTTCTGGCTTCTCTTCAGATGACCCTGGAAAGTACTGTGTAGTAGTATGCAGTAGTAAAAGGAGAAGTGTTGGCCAAACCAGAAAGATGCTCTTCCTGTTACACAAGCAAGATGTGGGGTATATAAATGTCAGCGCTAGTGTGATGTCCATGGCTCATAAGCCCCAAAGGCTGTAAGGTAGTGCCAAGCATCAATGTATCTTCAGCTGATCATATCAAGCAAGGTGCAGACTGTACCAGCCAGCCCATATCTTGCAAAACATGTAAGACAGTGTTCGACATTAAATTGCAATTTCACAATTGTACCACAGCTGCTGGGTAACCCTGAGTGTGTGAAGGATTACACTGACAGCCACTGGGGTTGTCAGTAGGGTTCACAACGTGATGCACTTCTGCGTCTGGGAAGCTACACATATTAATAGTAATCTTCGCAGACAGAACCTGCACTGCGCCTGTTTTAACTCAACAAAATAGGTGACAACCTTTCACTGTTTCATACCTCAGGTCACTGCCTTGACCAATCACAGCTAATCTAATTCACTAGGTTGACTCTGTAGGCGAGAGGGTTGCCTTATGAGGACAGATTGAGCAGATCGGGACTTTACTCATTAGAATTTAGTGGAATGAGGGGGTGATCTTATAGAAACGTATAAAATAATGATGGGAACAGATAAAATAGAAGCAGGGAGGTTGGTTCCGTTGGCAGGTGAAACTCGAACAAAGGGGCACAGCCTCAGAATAAGGGGGAGCAGATTTAGGGCTGAGTTGAGGAGAAACACCTTCACCCAAAGGGTTGTGAGTCTGTGGAATTCCCTGCCCAGAGAAGCAGCTGAGGATACCTCGTTGAATGTTTTTAAGGCAAAGATAGATTTTTGAACAGTAAAGGAATTAAAGGTTATGGTGTGCAGGTGGGTAAGTGGTGCTAAGTCCCCAGAAAGATCAGCCATGATCTTATTGATTGTTGGAGCAGGGTCAATGGGCCAGATGGCCTACTCCTGCTCCTGTTTCTAATGTTCTTATGTAATTTGCACATTTTACAATTTTAACAAAACCTAGCAGCAGTGGTGACCATTGAAAGTAATGAATTAACTGTGACAACAAATGAAAGTTCTTTCTTTTCAAGACTCAAATACGATACTTACACAGGAATCCAAATAGTCCACAGTACTGGTGCCCTCTCGCAGTTGGTGGAGCTGGGATTGTAGGCTCCCAATCTTGGCTTCTTTCCTTGTTAGCTCCATCTGAAGGCTGTCCAATTTCTCTTCTATTGCCCATATCTGCCTCCGATACCTGCTGTTATCAAGCATGCTTTGGGCATAAGCAGTCTGTGCCTCATCACGAGCCTTTAGCGCCTGTTGAACAGAGACATCTAGGACATTAACAACAAAAACAGAAGTTGCTGGAAAAACCTCAGCAGGTGTGGCAGCACCTGTGAAGGGAAATCAGAGTTAACGTTTCGGATCAAGTGACCCTTCCTCAGAACCGGACCTGAAACATTAACTCTGATTTCTCTCCACAGATGCCGCCAGACCTTGATTTTTCCTTTATTCATTCATGGGATGTGGGTGTCGCTGACCAGACAGCATTTATTGCCCATCTCTAATTGCCCAGAGGGCAGTTAAGAGTCAACCATATTGCAGTGGGTCTGAAGTCACATGTAGGCCAGACCAGGTAAGGATGGCAGTTTCCTTCCCTAAAGGGCATTAGTGAACCAGATGGGATTTTCCAACAATTGTCAACGGATTCATGGTCATCGTTGGATTCTTAATTCCCGATATTTTATTGAATTCAAATTCAACCATCTGCCGTGGCGGGATTTGAACCCAGGTCCCCACAACATTACCTGGGTCTCTGGATTACCAGTCCAACGATAATACCGCTAGGCCGTTGCCTCCCTCAAAAACAGCTTTTCCAGCAGTTTCTGTTTTTGTTTCTGATTTACAGCATCCACAGTTCTCTTGGTTTTTATTTAAGACATTAACATGTTTACAGGAATGATATATTGTAAGGAGGAGTCCTGGAGTAATTGAAACCTGGTGAAATCCAGCATTTGAGTTATTACCAAAATGCATTAATTAACCTCTACACCACAGAGCATTAGTTCAGCTCTATAACAGTTTTAATTCATCACTGTAGCACAATATTAATTCACTTCCATAACAGTATTAAGTAATACCTGTAGCACAGAGCATTAATTATAGCCTGTCTAACAGCAGTAATTCACCTCTGCAATAGAGTGTTAATTCATCTCTAAATAACAGCAATAAGTAGCCTCTACAGTATGGGGTATTAAGTAGCGTCTAGAACACAGGGCATTAATTAGCCCCCTTAACAGAATGCTAACTCATCTCTAGAGCAGACTAATCATTCAACTCTAAAGTCTGTTCCTTCCGATGGGGAGTTTCAAGGCTGGGAGGAGGGGGGGAGGTCACATTTTCAGGGTGGGAGGAGAGAGATTTAAAAAATGACATGAGGGGCAACTTCTTTACACAAAGGGTTGTTCTCGTGTGGAATGAACTTCCAGAGGAATTGGTGGATGTGGATACAATTACAACGTTTAAAAGACATTTGGATGAGTGCATGAATAGGAAACATTTGGAGGGATATGGGCCAGGGGCGGGCAGGTGGGACTAGCTTTGGCTGGGGTTATGTTCATCATGGGCTGGTTGGGCTGAAGGGTCTGTTTCCGCACTGTATGATTCTGTGATTCTAAGAGCAATAGAACATAGAACATAGAACATAGAAAGTGATAGCGCATTACAGGCCCTTCGGCCCTCGATGTTGTGCCGACCTATGAAATCAATCTGAAGCCCATCTAACCTACACTATTCCATTATCATCTATATGTTTATCTAATGACCATTTAAATGCCCTTAAAGTTGGCAAGTCTACTACTGTTGCAGGCAGGGCATTCCACTCCTTTACTACTCTCTGAGTAAAGAACCTACCTCTGACATCTGTCCTATATCTATCACCCCTCAATTTAAAGCTATGTTCCCTCGTGCTAGCCATCACCATTCAAGGAAAAAGGATCTCACTGTCCACCCTATCTAATCCTCTGATCATCTTGTATGTCTCTATTAAGTCACCTTTTAACCTTCTTCTCTCTAACGAAAACAGCCTCAAGTCCCTCAGCCTTTCCTCATAAGACCTTTCCTCCATACCAGGCAACATCCTGGTAAATCTCCTCTGCACCCTTTCCAATGCTTCCACATCCTTCCTATAATGCGGCGACCAGAACTGCACGCAATAGTCCAAGTGTGGCCGCACCAGAATTTTGTACAAAATTTTGACCTCACTGCTCCAAAACTCAATCCCTCTATCAATAAAACCTAACACACCGTACGCCTTCTTAACAACCCTATCAACCTGGGTGGCAGCTTTCAGGGATCTATGCACATGGACACCGAGATCTCTCTGCTCATCCACACTACCAAGAATCTTACCATTAGCCTAGTACTCTGTATTCCTGTTACTGCTTCCAAAGTGAATCACCTCACATTTTTCCACATTAAACTCCATTTGCCACCTCTCAGCCCAGCTCTGCAGCTTATCTATGTCCCTCTGTAACCTGCAACATCCTTCCGCACTATCCACAACTCCACCGACTTTAGTGTCATCCGCAAATTTACTAACCCATCCTTCTACGCCCTCATCCAGGTCATTTATAAAAATGACAAACAGCAGTGGCCCCAAAAAAGATCCTTGTGGTACACCACTAGTAACTGAACTCCAGGATGAACATTTCCCATCAACCACCACCCTCTGTCTTCTTACAGCTAGCCAATTTCCAATCCAAACCGCTAAATCACCCTCAATCCCATGCCTCTGTATTTTCTGCAATAGCCTACCGTGGGGAACTTTACCAAATGCTTTACTGAAATCCATATACACCACATCAACCGCTTTACCCTCATCCACCAGTTTGGTCACCTTCTCAAAGAACTCAATAAGATTTGTGAGGCATGACCTACCCTTCACAAAACCGTGTTGACTATCGCTAATCAAATTATTCCTTTCTAGATGACTAGAAATCCTCTCTCATAATCCTTTCGAACACTTTACCCACAACCGAAGTAAGGCTCACTGGTCTATAATTACCAGGGTTGTCTCTACTCCCCTTCTTGAACAAGGGGACAACATTTGCTATCCTCCAGTCTTCTGGCACTATTCCTGTAGACAATGACGACACAAAGATCAAAGCCAAAGGCTCTGCAATCTCATCCCTAGCTTCCCAGAGAACCCTAGGATAAATCCTATTCAGCCCAGGGGACTTATCTACTTTCACACCTTCCAGAATTGCTAACACCTTCTCCTTATGAACCTCAATCCCGTCTAGTCTAATAGCCTGTATCTCAGTATTCTCCTCGACAACATTGTCTTTTTCCTGTGAGAATACTGATGAAAGATATTCATTTAGCGCCTCTCCTATCTCTTCGGACGCCACGCACAACTTCCCACTACTGCCCTTGACTGGCCCTAATCTTACTCTAGTCATTCTTTTATTCCTGACATACCTATAGAAAGCTTTAGGGATTTCCTTGATCCTACCTGCCAAAGCTTCTCTTGTCCCCTCCTGGCTATTCTTAGCTCTCTCTTTAGGTCCTTCCTGGCTAACTTGTAACTCTCAAGTGCCCTAACTGAGCCTTCCCGCCTCATCTTTACATAAGCCTCCTTCTTCCTCTTGACAAGAGATCCAACTTCTTTAGTAAACCACGGTTCCCTCGCTCGACCACTTCCTCCCTGCCTGACAGGTACATAAGAAGGGTCTAGGCCCGAAACGTCAAGCTTTCCTGCTCCTATGATGCTGCTTGGCGTGCTGTGTTCATCCAGCTCCACACCTTGTTATCTCGGATTCTCCAGCATTTGCAGTACCTATTATCTCTCACACGCAGTAGCTGTTCCTTGAACAAGCTCCACGTTTCAATTGTGCCCAGCCCTTGCAGTTTCCTTCCACATCCTATGCATCCTAAATCTGGCCTAATCGCCTCATAATTGCCTTTCCCCCAGCTATAACTCTTGCCCTACTGTATACACCTATCCCTTTCCATTGCTAAAGTAAACATAACCGAATTGTGGTCACTATCACCGAAGTGCTCACCTACCCCCAAATCTATCACCTGGCCTGGTTCATTACCCAGCATCGCCTCTTGTTGGCCTGTCTATGTACTGTGTCAGGAAACCCTCCTGCACACATTGGACAAAAACTGGCCCATCTAAAGTACTCGAACTATAGTGTTTCCAGTCAGTATTTGGAAAGTTAAAGATCCCATAGCAACTAATTAACGTCTACACCACAGGGCATTTATTAGCATCTGTAACACTACAGTAATTTATACCTACATAGAACACAGCATTAATTAACATATATAGCCCAGAATATTAACACAGGGTATTAATTCACTACCATAAATACAAAAGATTAATTCACCTCTATTAAGATGGTGTTAATTTATCCGAGAAGCACAGATTACTCCATCACCTCAATAACACAGAGTATTAATCAGACTTCAGGCAAGTATGAAATGTGAGCATCAATTTGGAATCAAGTCTCTCCCTGTCACTTCAATTGTTTTGAAAATTCTCCTGACAATAAAACACGGCTTTTTTTCAACAATGCTCAAGTTAACTTTCACCGAACATTACTGTTCTATGTCATAAAAACTGGAACATTTATTTGTTTTGAAACAGATTCTGTTTTTGGTGAATTTTACCACGCATTCAGGAATTGTTGGAAATAAAATGTGCTGGATATCACTGAGATCTGATAGACAGTAGGCAGTAGTTACAAACATCAAAAAGGAAGAGGAATAAGAACGATGACTCTGTTTCCATTGCCTTTTCAGGGAAAGCGCTCTCACGCTCTGCCACCTAAGGGAAAGTACATCACTTCCTCTCTGTTTTAAATGGATGACCCATGGATTTTTATACAGTGACCCCTTAGGTCCATGAACACCCACGAGAGGAAACATCCTCTCCACATCCAACTTGTCAAGACCCTCAGAACGTTAGATATTTCTATCATATCCCATCTTATCTTTCTAACCTCCGGTTAAATCACCATCAACTTCTGAATAAAAACATGCCCACAGCAGCAGATGGTACAGCACCCCAGCAGTAGGTGCGATGTGTAAAATTGCCATTTTAATTTTACAACACAATAAGAGCCAACAGAAGGTGAATATTATCTCACTGCTTATCAAGATTGAAGTAATTCTGAACGCTAGTTAATATCTTACTAGACAGTCCATGATATGAAACTTTCCTTTATTCATTCATAGGATGTGGGCATTGCTGGCTGGGATGGCATTTATTGTGGCAGGGTGGACTGTGACGCGGAGACAGAGATCCTACAGCATGATCTCGACAGGTTGGGTGAGTGAGCAAATCAATGGCAAATGCAGTATAATTTGGATAAATGTGAGGTTATTCACTTCGGAAGCAAAAACAAGAAGGCAGATTACTACCTGAATGGCTGTAAATTGGAAGAGGGGAGCGTGCAGTGGGACCCGGGTGTCCTTGTGCACCAGTCACTGAAGGTGAGCATGCAGGTGCAGCAGGAGGTAAAGAAGGCAAATGGTATGTTGGCCTTCATTGTGAGAGGTTTCGAGTACAGGAGCGGGGATGTATTGTTGCAGTTATACAGGGCCTTGGTGAGGCCACACCTAGAATATTGTGCGTAGTTTTGGCCATCCTTTCTAAGGAAGGGTGCTCTTGCTCTCTAGGGAGTGCAGCGAAGGTTTACCAGGCTGATTCTGGAGATGGCGAGTCTGATGTATGAGGGGAGATTGACTAGGTTAGCATTGTTTTCGTGGAAGTTCAGACGAATGAGGGGGATCTCATAGAGACTTATAAAATTCTGTCAGGACTGGACAGGGAAGATGCAGGAAGGATGTTCCTGATGGCGGGTGTGTCCAGAACCAGGTGTCACAGATTGAGGATTCAGGGTAGACCATTTAAGATGGAGATGAGGAGACATTTCTTCACCCAAAGAGTGGTGAGCCTGTGAAATTCATTCCCTCAGGAAGTAGTTGATGCCAAAACATTGAGTGTGTTAAGAGGTGGCTAGATATAGCACTTGGGCCGAATGGGATCAAAGGTTATGGAGAGAATGCAGGATTAGGCTATGATTTGGACAATCAGCCATGATCGTGAAGAAAGGCAGAGCAGGCTCGAAGGGCCAAATGGCCTCCCCCTGCTCCTATCTTCTATGTTTCTACGTCAATCATCCTTGAGAAGGTGCTGGTGAGCTGCCTTCTTGAGCTGCTGTAGTTCATAGTGGATAGGGACAACCACAATGCTGTTTGGGAGGGAGAGTGGTGGCACAGTGCCTCAGTAGTTAGCACTGTTGCCTCACAGCGTCAGGGACCTGGGTTCGATTCCACCCTCAGGTGACTGTGTGGAGTTTGCACATTGTTCTCATGTCTGCATGAGTTTTTCCTGGGTCCTTTGGTTTCTTTCCACAGTTCAAAGATTTGCAGGTTAGGGTGGATTGGCTATGCTAGAGTGTCCAGGGATAAGTGGATTAGCCATGGGATATGCAGAGTTAGGGTGGGAATCTCTTTGGAGGTTTGGTGCAGACTTGATGGGTTGAATGGCCTTTTTCTGTGCAGTGGGGTTTCTATGAGAACCCGGTTTCTGACCCAATGACAGGGAATGAACAGCAATATAAGGAATGACATGGACGGGAACTTGCATGCAGTATTCCCATTATATCTGCTGCTTTTGTCCTTCTAGATGTGAGAGGTCATGGGTTCGGAAGGTGCTGTCTAAGGAGCCTTGGTGAGGTGTTGCACTTGTAGACAGTACTCACAGGTGCTACTGGTGAACAGGGTGAATGCTGAAGGCTTTAGATGGAGAAATGGTCCATTTGGAGAGGTTATTGGTTACAGTGTTGTATTGCTGACGATGGTCATACCTTGTCTCGTTCCTTCTCCACTTCTTCCAGCTGTTGTAAAATGCTGGCAATCCTTCGCTTGTGCATCTGGCACTCTTTCAGGAGCATCGCAGACTGGAGTCCAAGTTCTTCTTTCTCTTTCATGTACTGGAATTGGAAAAGGTTTCTTTCAGCAATGAAGATTGACAGTTGAATTCCAGGGGGCACGAAATACACATGTGCTCCTGGATGGACTTACATGGACAGCTTTAATTCCAAAACCATTCTCAATTCCCTGCTTTCAGTGAGTTTGGAAGGACTACAGTTGACCATTTGGAACAGATCATAGAATCCCCCCAGTGCAGATAGAAGCCATTCAGCCCATCAAGTCTACACTGACCTTCCAAAGACAATTCCCCCAAAGACCCAGTACCCCTATATCCCTATATCCCCATGGCCAATCTACCTAACCCACACATCTTTGGACTGTGGGAGGAAACCTGAGCACCTGTAGGAAACACACACACAGAGATGGGGAGAACATACAAAGTCCACAGGTACAGTTGCCCAAGGGTGGATTTGAACCTGAGTCCCTGGCACTGTGAGGCAGCAGTGCTAACCACGGAGCCACTGTGCTACTGTAGACCATTCATTCCATCAAATCTGCTCCACCATTCAATGGGATCATAGCTGAACTGATAGTCCACAACTTTCCTGCCTTGTCCCCCAAATACCTGATTCCGTGACTGATTATCCCACCCTCAAATATCCTCAATGACCCGGTCAAGTGTGAGTGCATGCGTGTGTGTGTGTGTGTGTGTGTGGGGCTGGGTGTGTATGTGTGTGTAAGTATATGTGCGTGTGTGCGTGTGTGCGCATGGGTGTGAGTGTGTGTGTGGGTGTAAGTATGTGTGTGCGAAGTGTATGTGGGTGTAAGTATATGTGTGCGTACGTGAGTGTGTGCGTGTGTGTGTGAATGTGCATGTGTGCGTGTAAGAGAGAGTGTGTGTGTGTCTGTGTGAGTATAAGTATATGTGTGCGTGTGTGAGTGTGAGAGTGTGTGTGTGTAAGTATGTGTGTGTGTGCATGTGTGTGCATGGGTGTGAGTGTGTGTGTGAGAGTGTGTG
>JAHRHZ010000008.1:7290120-7314705 GCA_024137785.1 Ginglymostoma cirratum | reverse complement strand
ACACACACACACACACACACTAACACACTAACACACACACACTAACACATAAATCCACAACACACATACAGACACTAAGAGACACACAGCACTCCCCACCCCCCGCCCCCACACCCCTGCACACACAGATGAAGGCTCTGTAGGCCAGTGCATTATTTACCCTTGTACTGCAGTAACTACTTTCAACAACATATTTGTTATTTTCTTGAATGTAAACTGGTCGTAGCACAATCCTGTTTATGGGTCGCTTCTCTCTCATGGTGATAAGACACAGCAATGAAGGATAACTGGTATCCTGACTGAAGAACTACACTGAGGCCTTGAGTACTGGAAAAACTGGGTGGCCTGGTGGCTCAGTAGTTAGCACTGCTGCCTCACAGCACTAGGGACCTGGGTTCAATTCCATCCTCAGACAATTGTCTGTGTGGAGTCTGTATGTTCTCTCAGTGCCTGTGTCACAGTCCAGAGATGTGCATGTTATGCTAAATTGCCCTGTAGTGCCCAGGCTGATTGGGTTAGCCCTGCTAAATAAGGGCAGAGGGATGGGTGTGATGTGCTTCAGAGGGTTGGTGCAGATTTGATGGACCAAATGGCCCCTACATGGACTGTAGGGATTCAATGAAAATATTAGTGAAGGCACAAATCAGCTAAAGTCTGCAAAGTGTTTCTTAAACAATGCTGGAATGCAATGTCTCCGTCACTTCAGCAGTGGAGGCGTTAGAGGTGACACCTCAGACTCGTCTTTATTCCAGAGTGTCCCTGAACAGTATGGGATACGTCCTCGAGTGCATCTGGACAGTGCACAGAACTACCTGGAAAATAGGCACAGGGCAGTGCCACCAACATTTACTCGCAACCGAAAAGAAGTTTAGGTTTCCGTTTGTAAAAGGTGAAAATGGGTTGCTGTGTTTCCTCAATGACTACATCTCATGGGCTGTAAAAAGTTTTGGAATGTTCTTTGATCTTGAAAGGCGCGATACAATTTCCTTTATAAATTCATGGGATGTGGGTGACACTGACTGGATTAGCATTTACTGTCCATCCCTAATTGGTCCAGAGCTCAGTTAAGAAACCACCAAATTGCTGTGGGTCTGGAGTCACACATAAGCCAGGCCAAGTAAGGACAGCCTTCAGTCCTCCCCCAAGGCCATGAGTGAGCCGAACGGGCATTTAATGACAATCGACAATGGTCACATGGTCATTGTTCAGCAATTTTTTAAAAGTCCAGATTGTTGATCGGATTCAAATGCCACAGTGGGGTCTGAAACCATATCCACCAGAACATTAGGCTGGAGCTCTCAATTATGAGTACAGTGGCAACACCACCACTTTTCATAGAAGAAAGACGCCATTTGGCCCATGAGGCTGCACTGACCCTCTGGAGAGCATTCACCCCAGAACCATCCCCTCACCCTATCCCTGTAACCCTGCCTTTCCCACGTCTGCCCCACCTAGCTTGCACATCCCTGGACACTATGGGGCAATTTCCCACAGCCAATCCACCCTAACCTGCACATCTTTGGACTGTGGGAGGAAACCGGAGCACCCGGAGGAAACCCATGCAGACACGGGGAGAATGTGCAAACTCCATGCAGACAGTCACCCAAGGGTGGGATCGAACCTGGGTCCCTAGTGCTGTGAGGCAGCAATGCTAACCACTGAGCCATGGTGCTGCCTATAAAATTCAAATTTCATTACCTGTCTTCGTGGGATTCAAACCCATATAGCAGAACATTCATCCAAGTTCCAAGGTTACTAGACCAGTGACATTACCATATCTGCCCTACTGTCTAGTACATGAGTGCTCCTTGTGAACTGTTACAGTCAGAACAGAGCAATGTGATTGTTATCATGTGGTACACTTACCTTTATTGGTCAGTGCATTGAGTATAAGAGTTGGGAGGGTCATGTTGTGGCTGTACAGAACATTGGTTAGGCCACTTTTGGAATACTGCGTTCAATTCTGGCCTCCCTGCTATAGTAAGTATCGGACAGCAACATAATGAAAAATAATTAAATGGGCCTAAAGCAAACCTTAACAGTCAAAGGGTATAAAGAAAGACTTGAAAGGGTGCAGAAAACATTTACAAGGATGTTGGAGGGTTTGAGCTGTAGGGAGAGGGTGAATAGGCTGGGGCTATTTTCCCTAAGACTGAGAGGTGACCTGGTAGAGGTTTTCAAAACTGTGAAGGGGCATAGATAGGCTGAATAGCTAAGGTCTTTTTTCCCCAGGGTGGCGGAGTCCAAAACTAGAGGGCATAGGTTTAAGGTGAGAGAGGAAAGATTTAACAGGGACCTAAGGGGTAACTTTTTCATGCAGAGGGTGGTGTTTATATGGAAGCAGCTGCCAGAGAAAGTGGTAGATGCAGGTACAGTTACAGCGTTTAAAAGGCATCTGGATGGGTACATGAATAGGAAAGGATTAGAGGGATATGGGCCAAATGCTGGCAAATGGGACGAGATTACCTCAGAGTACAACGGGACTTTGAACAAATGAGCTGATGGGTCGAGGAGTGGCAGATGGAGTTTAATCTAGATAAACGTGAGGTGCTGCATTTTGGAATGGCAAATCAGGGCAGGACTTATACACTTAATGGTAAGGTCCTGGGAAGTGCTGCTGAACAAAGAGACCTTGGAGTGCAGGTCCACAGTTCCTCGAGAGCAGAGTCCCAGATAGATAGGTTAGTGACGAAGGCATTTGGTACGCTTGCCTTTATTGGCCAGTGCATTGAGTACAGGAGTTGGGAGGTCATGTTGCAGCTGTACAGGACATTGGGTAGGCAACTTTCGGAGTACTGTGGTTTAGTTTCAGATATCATGGACTGGTGGGGCCGAAGGGTCTGTATCCGTGCTGCATGACTCTACGACCATACGTGCGGAGAGTGTGGAGTTAGCCTCCCGGCTCTGTGCTAACATTAAAGGAAGGATCTGCCACTCTGGCCGCTCACCTCCAGCTGGAGCTCCCGGCTCCTCGACACAGCCATGCTTTTCTCCTCGTTGAGCTGGGCGTAGCGCAGAGCAAGCAGGTAATTCTCCTCCTTAATCTTGTTCAGCTCATTGTTATACAGGTTAAACTCCTCCTTCAGCTTGCTGTAGCGCTCCTGAAGGCTCCTGAGTTCCAGGCGATCGTGGCTGAGCTGCTTGTTACTCTCCTGCAGCATCTCACACTTGCTGTGCAGTTTATGGATCTCCACAGCTTTGTCCTTCAGTTGCTTCTGCACCTTGACTGCCTCACTCATCAGGAACTGCGTCAGCCCCTCATAACCTTCTTCCACTGTGGGAACAGACAGAAGAATCATTTCACAACATCAGTGGCCTGAAGGGAATCCTGCTGTCAATGTTACAATCACCCTGGTTCATTGCCTTAATCGTCTAAAAGTTTCTTTCAACCCAATGGATTAGCGACTAATGTGGCTGATCCAGCCTTTAGCTGCAACACATTAACATATTCAAGTCCTGTGATCCCTCCGGTAGACATTAGCTGATAATCCCTTGTTCAGCAGATTAAAGTTAACTGCAGCTGACAGATGTTAATGGAAGGTGTTTTATGCAGAGGGTGGTGCGTGTGTGAAAAGAGCTGCCAGAGCAAGTGATAGATGCATGAGGGATGACATGAAATTTATAAAACCACAAGGGGCACGGATAGGGTGAATAGTCGTGGTCTTTTCCCCAGGACTGGGGAGTCCAAAACTAGAGGGCATAGGTTTAAGGTGAGAGAGGAGAGATTTAACAGGGACCTAAGGAGTAACTTTTTCACGCAGAGGGTGGTGTTTATATGGAACCAGCTGCCAGAGAAAGTGGTAGATGAAGGTACAGTTACAACATTTATTTGGACAGGTACATGGATAAGAAGGGTTTAGAGGGGTATGGGCCAAATGTAGGCAAATGGTATCAGTTTAGTTTGGGAAACCTGGTCAGCATGGATGAGTCGGGCCAAAGGGTCTGTTTCAGTGCTGTATGGCTCAAAGTCTTGGTGCACATATAAACAGGGGATAGCCGTGACATAGGGAGGAGAGGACGTAAGAGCTGTAAGATTGATTAAGTAGATAAACTCGCACAATGGAAAGCAACGTATCTTGCTTGCAGGCTCAGTTTGTAACACTCCCTCCTTCTTTGTAAGAAGGCTGTGGACTCAAGTTCCGCTCCAGAAACTGAGCGGAGAAATTCAGGTTGGTGGTCTATGGAAGTGCTGCACAGTCACAGGTGTCTTTGTTTTGGATAAGATGTTGGATCGAGACACTATCTGCTCTTTCAGGTGAATGTAAAACATTGCATGGTTATTCTGAAGAAGTGCAGGAGATTTATAAAACCAGAAGTACTGCGGATGCTGTAAATCAGGAACAAAAACAAAGTTGCTGGAAAAGTTCAGCAGGTCTGGCAGCATCTGTGAAGAGAAAATCAGAGTTAATGTTTCATGTCCAGTGATCCTTCCTTAGAACTCAGAGGAAGGGTCACCGGACCCAAAACGTTAACTCTGATTTTTTTCTTCACGGATGCTGCCACACCTGCTGAGCTTTTCCAGCAACTTTCTGTTTTTTGTGCAGGAGATTTATGTTTGGTGGCATTGACAACATTTATCCCTTAACCACCATCACAAAGGGCAGATTAACTCATCATTGTTACCTGTGCATGTCTATGGTGTGCAAAAATTGTTTCCTACACAATGTGACAGCAATTCAAGAGTATGTCATTGGCTGCAAAGTCCATGGGACAGGCTTTGTTCAGGAAGGATGCTACACGAATGCAAGTTTTCTACTGTCACCTTATGATGCGCCACATGCTGCAAGCCAACAGCACCAGAAACATTTATCACAAGGAGAACATTACATTTCAGAATGTGAATGATGACTGGACTTTAATTTTGTCTTAAATTGAAATTAAATTCTGTTTTAAATTCAAAAACGTTTTTGTTCAATTCTGTCTTAATGTTTAAGGTGTACAATGAACTTTTTTCAGGCACAACAAACTGCGCTCCCCGCTCCCCAAAGAGCTTCACATTGCACACGTGCAGGGTCCTGCACATGCTCACTCAGTGAAACACCCTGCCGGTAACAAACATGGCAGCACTCAAATAAGCAGAATAATTATGAGTGAATGGGGCGGGGTGCTGTACTGGCAGGGGAATTGCACCCACCTGTTTTGCACATCTGCACGGAGACAAATGCAGATTCCAGTCAAAATTCAATTAACTGTGCAGTTGTTTCAGCTCGTGTTCACCCTAACATTCCTTCAGAGCCCTTTGAGGAACCCAGTGGTGTAATGGTAACGAGGCAAGACTAGTTACCCAGACTAATGCTTCAGGGACTTTAGTGCCATAGTGGGATTGAAATTCAAAGAATAAAACCAGGAACTGAAAGCTAGTCTTGGTAATGTTGACCAGGAAGCTTTCATTGATTGTTGCAAAAGCCCATCTGGTTCACTAATGTCCTTAACGGATGGAAACTGTCATCCTTACCTGGTCTGGCCTACATGTGACTCCAGACCCACAGCAATGTGGTTGACTCATAACTGCCCTCTGGGATGGGCAAACAAGCCACACTGTTGGAGTAGGTGATGACCAAATGGTATTAACGCATGCTTTTTTAATCCATACACCTGGGTAATGTTCTGGGGAACACAGGTTCGAGACCCAATACAGCAGATGGTGGAATTTGAATTCAATAAAAATCTGGAATTAAGAGTCTAATGATGACCGTGAATGCATTCTGGCTTGCTGGAAAAATCCATCTGGTTCACAAGCGTCCTTCAGGGAAGGAAATCTGCCATCCTTACCTGGACCGGCCTACATGTGACTCACGTTGAAGTGGCTGGCTCTTAGACATCCTCTGAAATGGCCAAACAAGCCACTCAGCTGGAGTAGGCAATGGACTAGTGGTATTATAGGATGGGCAATAAATGCTGGCCCAGCTAGTGACACCCATATCCCATGAATGAATAAATAATCAATGCCGTAGAACACATTCCAGAGCCTCTGCAGCTGAATCCCATATCTTGAATTGGAATAAAAGAAGTTGATTCAATATTTCAAATTCACCCTCCAGGATTTCAACCATGTATGTACGACTTTTAGTACAGGTAGACCGTTGAGCTACTCTGACGTTCAATAAAATCAAGGCTGACCTGGTTATGATCGCAACACTACTTTCCTGTCTGTCCCCAGCTCCTCCCAATAATCCTTGACTCAGAAATAGTAGGAAATGCCGATGCTGGAGAATCTGAGATAACAAGGTGTAGAGCTGGATGAACACAGCAGGCCAAGCAGCATCAGAGGAGCAGGAAGGCTGACGTTTCGGGCCTAGACCCTTGGATCCCTGGTCTATTGGGATTAATTCCCTTCCTTTTGCACGCATCTTGTGCTGTAGGAGCTAGCACTGACAGTTTCACATTAAGAGAACAGATAGTTCTAAGTGGTTTCTACTTTAAAATCTTATTAGTTTGCTTTGTGCAGTCAGAAGAAGAAATTCTAGGAGTCAAACAGTGCAATTAATCATGCAGCTTGGGCTTAATGAGAAATCAAGGCTAGTTGGATTGCCCTGTGCAGTAAGAACTTTCGTGAAGGTTTTCGGAATAACTACATAGTCAGTATTCAGAAAAAGGACTCAAAAGCAGCTTTTCTTAAAATGCATTCACGAGGCGAGAGTATCACTGGCCAGGCCAGCATTTATTGCCCATCCCTAATTACCCAGAAGGCAGTTAATAGTCATCCACATAGCTGTGGGTTTGGAGTCACATGTAGGCCAGACCAGGTAAGGATGGCAGTTTCCTTCCCTAAAAAGGACATCATTGAATCAAATGGGTTTTTCCTGACAATTGGCAATGGATTTGTGGTCATCCGTAGACTCTTAATCCCAGATATTTATAGAATTCAAATTCTACCGCCTGCCATGGCAGGATTTGAACCTGGGTCCCCAGAATGTTATCTGGGTCACTGGATTAACAGACCATTGATAATACCACTAGGCTATCGCCTCCCCCTGTCTAAACCTTAGGTTCACCATGCCTCAGGGGAGGGTTAAGAACGGTAACCTCGATTTGGTCCAGGAATTAAACTGGTGATCACTACACATCACAAACCAGGGAACTGAGCTATCCAACGTGGCCAATATGTGACAGAAATAACTGCACAGCGGCTGATATCCCGTTACTAAGACACCCTTTATTTACATGTGCACAGTACATGACCAGACAGCTCAGGGCCAGTCTCTAGAATGAGGAGACACTCTGAATCTCCTGTTGCTATCTGTCAGCCAGGGCTCCCTAGTAGTCAGTATGATCCACCTGGTTCCTATCACTACAATAACAAAGACAGGGCTGGAAGGAAATGCTGAAAGAACGAATCACGGAAGACAGCAATGTGGAGCGTAAACTTCGATCGGACTGAATGGCCTGTTCCCACGCTGCAGATTCTGTGAAACTCTGCTCAGAAGGTTGAGTGTAATTTTAAAGTGAAACTGGGTCATTAAGTATGTCCAAAAGGCTGAGATAGGCAGCGTCAGAAGCAGGCACAATGAAATTCCCTGAACCAAGTTGTTCATGCCAAGATAAAGCATTTCAGGCATTCCAACCGTGTCTCGACCTGCTGTCTCCTGACAGAGCTGCTCACTGGAGTATAGCCCAGCTCCATTGAGACAAGTTATTCAGTAACACTAATGACCCCGCAGCTCAAGAGCTGTTACCTCCCTCCACTACGCCTGGCAAACTCTGATCATCAGGATTGTCATAGTCCCAGTGACCTCGTCCATCGTATTCATGTCAGCACTTAGAAAGCGCCTCAACCTTTTTAGTTCCACTCCCCTTTTTCTTTCCCCAGTGCAAATTCTCCAGTTTCAAGACATATCCCCTCTCACAGCTACTCAAAATTCACAAATAGAATAGAATCCCAGTGTGGACGCAGGCCATTCTGCCCATCGAGTCCACACCAACTCTCTAAAGAGCATCCCACCCAGATCCACCCCTAGCCCTATAGCCCTGCATTTCCCACGGCCAGTCCACGCTAACCTGCACATCATTGGACTGTGGGAGCACCTGGAGGAAACCCACGCAGACACAGGGAGAATGTGCAAACTCCACACAGACAGTCACCCGAGGATGGAATCAAACCCGGGTCCCTGGCGCTGTGAGGAAGCAGTGCTAACCACTGAGCCAAAGAGCCGCCCCAAAAGGAGGAGGTGTCCTTCTGCTGTAAAAGAAAATACCTAAAGCCTGAATCAAACCAGTACATTTACCCTCACCAGTTGTGGCTTTTAACCTGTAGAGAAGGAGCAGCAAATCGAGAGGATCACCTCAGTGAACCCTATAGGCAAGGAGTACTGAACTGCCTTCTCAGTCTTTTCCTCCATCCGTAACACCAATGTTTATTTGTTGTCTATGTGTAGGTTGAGTTTTCTGAGGGGCTTAGAGTTTTCACTGGTGGAGTTATAGGCCAACACTCTGTAATTGTATACCAGCAGCTAAAAATCCATTTAGTTGTAACAAATAGTCATTCTTATTTAGTCCAGAAATCTGTTCCCTGCTTTCTGTCTGAAAAGATAGGTACTTTGGGGGGTTTTGCATACTTTCATAAGATTTTTAACTTTGGTCACAACAGTGGCAAGGCTTGATTCCCTGTGCGTTACGGCAGTGACAGTGTTCCATGCAGTGAGATTTAGAATTCCCCAGACCTTTCTTTTTAACTAGGGTATTTTATTTGAGTCACAGAGTCGTGCAGCACAGAAATAGACCCTTCAGACCGTCTCATCCATCTTGACCATGTTTCCCCAAATTAAAGAGTCCCATTTGCTTGTGTTTGGTCCATATTCGACTAAACACTTCCTAGTCATCCACCTGTCCTAATACCTTTTTGAACGTCGTAATTGTACCAGCCTCCACCACTTCCTCTGGCAGCTCATTCCATACACGCACCACCCTCTGCATGAAAAAGTTGCGTCTCAGGTCCTTTTTAAATCTTTCCCCTCTCACCTTAAATCCAAGTCCTCTGATTTTGGGCTCCCCCATACTTGGAAAAAGACCTCGGCTGTTCACCCTATCCACACCCCACACAATTTTATAAGCCTCTACAAGGTCACCCCTCAGCCTCCGATGCTCCAGGTAAAAAAAAGTCCCTCTCCTTCTAACTCAAGCCCTCTTTGTCCCTTGTAAATCTTTACTGCACCCTTTCTAGTTAACAACATCCTTCCTGTAGCAGGGCAACCAGAGTTGTATGCAGTGTTCTAAGATGGCCATTTGTCTCCACATGTAAAGGGGTGATGAGCACACTTAAGGCTTTAGAAAGAAACACTTGTATTCATAAAACATCTTTCACTGCCTCAGGACACCCAGCGCACCTTAGGGCCAATGCATACTTCAGAAGTGGAGTCACTGTCCTGTTACAGAAAATCATGTTCAGGGAGAAAGGAATGCTGCTCACGCCCTCACTAATGTGTTTGTTCCAACATGTTTAATTAGCTGCACTGAGATCCCCTGACAGCCCGATCATCTTCGAAGAGCAAGGCAATCAAAGGTTGCAGGCAGAAGGGGAAAACAATGTGCATTTGTATAGCTTCTTGCTTGACCACTAGCTCCCAGGGTTGAACCCTTGACACCCCACCCCAGCCCAGCCTTACTCATGTACGCCAGCAGCACCTTCACTTCAATTTCCACATTCGTCGTCGACTCATCAGGGTCTGAAGCAGACAGAAATGCCCTTCGGCCCATCGGGTCGATAAACAAGCACCTATTTTAACCCCACGTCCACGGCTCCCTTCTCTTCCTCGGCTCTGACATCCCTTATGTCTCCAAGCTGTCGGCCTCCTCAAAGCGAAGCCCACATTAGATCACAGTAAATACTTCCTTCAGTTGCCATCACGGACTCCGCTCTCTAAACATAATGACTCCCCTCCCCTGTCCCCAAATATTATCTGAGGCCCAGAGCTATATCTGATCACGAGATGTCATTCAAATCATGTGACCATGCCAATGTTAATTCCGTCCTGCTTGCTGTCCATGTCCCCAATAGTATAGCAACCCTACAGTCTGGAAGCAGGCTGTTCGGCCCATCGGGTCCACACTGACCCTCTGAAGAGCAGCCCACTCAGAACCAACCCCCTACCCCATAGCCCAGTATTTCCCATGGATAACCCACCTAATCTGCACATCTTTGGACTGTGGGGGGGAAACCCACGCAGACACGGAGAGAATGAGCAAACGCCACACAGACTGTCACCCGAGGGTGGAATCGAACCCGGGTCCCTGGCACTGTGAGGCAGCAGTGCTAACCGCTGAGCCACCACGCCGCCCCATGTTTATTAATTTTTAAATTTTCAACACTGTCCTTGATAACTACTGTCCCCTTCCCCATGTTTTACCCTTGACAACCACCCGCATCTTAATTTAATGATAGCACTCCCACCCAGGCCCCCTGAATTGTGTTTGTTCCTGATCAAATCAATGGCCAATTATCTATCACCACTCCACTCTTGGCTGGTCATCCCTTCAGTCAAATGGACCCTAGGCTCTGAAATTCCCTATCACCTCGCTTTCCTCCTTACAGGCAGAAATATAAAAAATATACAGGTAGGTGTAGGCCATTCAGCCCGCTCCACCATTCAATATGATCATCCAGCTTGGTCTCCTGTTCCTGCTTTCACACCACACCCTTTGGTCCATTTAGACCTAAGAACCATAGCAACACTCTGTCTTGAAAGCATTCAGTTTTTTTGGCCTCAACTGTTTTGTGTGGCAGAGAATTCAACAGGTTCACCAGTCTCTGGGTAAAGACATTTCTCCTCATCTCAATCCAAAATGGCCTACCACCTATCGTTAGTCTGTAATCCCCTGGTCCTGGGCTCCCTCGTCATCAAGAACATATTTCCTGTATTTTAGCCTGTTTAAGCTAAACGTTATAACTGAGGATTTGTTCACCTGACGATGCTTCATGACGTGGCTTGGAGTCAAAGGTGCCTGGGGATGTTTCAAAGATACATAAACAGAAGTTGCTGGAAAAGCTCAGCAAGTCTGGCAGCATCTGTGAAGAAAAAAATCAGAGTTAACGTTTCGGGTCCAGTGAAGTTCTGAGGAAGGGTCACCGGACCCGGAATGTTAACTCTGATTTTTTTACTTCACAGATGCTGCCAGACCTGCTGAGCTTTTCCAGCAACGTCTGCCTTTGTTCTGGATTTACAGCGTCTGCAGTTCTTTCGGTTTTTATTTCGATGTTTCAAAGATGCTGTTTCACAAATTGTCACTGTAGGGAGCAGTACGGGAGTCAGAAATAGGCTAAAACCTCTACAGATAGCTTCGGCAGACCTGGGCTCCAGGTCACGGGGAGTTTTCCATGATTGTTGGTCTTTTGCATTATTCCATTGAACAGGCCTGTTTACCAGGTGGTAATGTCAACGCAAAGCAGTAATCATTTCGGGAGATGTGCCAGGTGTCAACGTGCAAGCTGTCTTGGCTGTCTGTCTCCAGGGACAGAGTCCTGCCAGATGTATTTGGCCACCAGGCAGATAAATCCACCAGTGCAGGGATCCTCCAGTCATCCACACAGCCTTTGTGCAGTAGGCCCGGGCAGATACCATTAATGGTTACCCCTGTGGCTGTAGCGTAAATAATGTGAACTGTTCTGGTCCCCAACACCATGAAAGGCACATTGAGACCACTCAGAACATGTAAAGACAAGGATCTGACCCGAACAGAGAGGCTACACCCATAACAGAAAGAACTGAACATTCTGGAGCTATTTTGTCAAGTGAGGGAAACATTTCAGATTATTGAAAGGTTTGATCAGGTAGGCACGCAGCCAGTG
The DNA here is from genome assembly GCA_024137785.1 of Ginglymostoma cirratum. Lineage (NCBI taxonomy): Eukaryota > Metazoa > Chordata > Chondrichthyes > Orectolobiformes > Ginglymostomatidae > Ginglymostoma > Ginglymostoma cirratum. Next base: position 7,302,923 of record JAHRHZ010000008.1, on the reverse strand, counting down.
CTTCTTCGTGTGTAGGAGATCAGTACCGGGAGGGGTGGGGGGGTCGGGGTGTTAAAATATTGCCTAATCAGCAATAAATTCAAACAGGAATTTACAAGGAAGTGCGTCACTCAAACAGTGGGGAAAATGTGGAGCTTACAGCCTCTGGGAGCATCTGTCCCTCTTCCCAGCTCCGAAACAGCAGGCAAGCCCCAAGGCAGACAGAGGAGGCGCTTCAGCGATACCCACAAGGCCTCACTGGCGAAGTGCAGCATTCCCACAGACAGCTGGGAATCACTGGCCCAAAACCACCTAAAAGTGGAGGAAGAGCATCCGGGAAGGCATTGAGCCCCTCGAGACACGCCATCGGGGAAAAAAAAAGCAGGACCCAGGTGAAAACGATGTGCTGCCACACCAAACCCTTCCTTCCCATGACCACCAACTGTCCCAAGTGTACCAGAGCCTGCAGTAGGCCGCATTGGTCTGTCCAGCCACCTACAGACACACCCTGAGAGTGGAAGAGAGTCATCCTTGTCTGTGAGGGACCTCCGATGATGATGACTCCAGTGGTTTAAGACTACCTTCTGTACGATTAGCTGGCCAGGAGACTCTCCCACTGTCGTTGCTGTCAGGCACATTGGAATGGTGTATCAGCTGGTTTGGTCATATGACAGATCACCTTCCATGGCCAATCAGCCTTGGAGTGTGACTGGAACCTAGAAGTAAAAATGCCACTGCTGTGCCCCAAGGCTACACGGAGTGACTGAGGCAAAATAGATGCATCAGAGGGGGAGCTGGGTAAGCACAGGGATGGAGAAAGGAAGAAACGGGTGTGTTGACATGGTCGGAGAGAGTCTCACAATGGATCTTCCAGGGGGCTGGATAACAACAACGCCACTCACTGAGGAGATGAAAACGCTACGCGGTGAATCACTTCACATCTGCCCACCAGATACTCGGACAACACAAACCCCGTGACATCTAATTATTTTGCCAGACACTCTGGGATGAATCAGAATCGGATGAAATTTGAATCCGGTGAAGTGAACTCAAAGTGATGATGCTCCAAAACCTTGACTTAACTTCTGTGCCTGGCAAAGGTGACAAGGCATTCCTGGAACTGAACTACACATTGCCACTGGATTAATTAGATTTGTGAGTGTGACGATCAGCTGGCTTTTTCAAAAACCTTTTCATAGAATGTGAATAACACAGGCTAAGCCACTATTTATTGCCCATCCCTAATTAACCAGAGGGTCATTAAGTAGGTCTGGATTCACATGTAGGCCAGACCAGGTAAGGATATTAGTGAATGAGACGGGTTTTTTTTTAATTCCCTAACAATTGTCAATGGTTTCAAAGATTTGTAGAATCCCTACAGGGTGAAAGCAGGCCATTCAGCCCATTAAGTCTGAAGAGCATCCTGACCAGACCCCACTCCTCTACACTAACCCTGTAACTCTGCAATTTCCCATGGCTAACACACCTAGCCTGCACATCCCTGGGCACTACAGGCAATTTCCCATGGCCAATCCACCCTAACCTGCACATCTTTGGACTGTGGGAGGAAACTGGAGCACCCAGAGGAAACCCACACAGACACGGGGAGAATATGCAGACTCCACACAGACAGCTGCCTAAGGGTGGAATTGAACCCGAGTCCTTGGGACTATGTGAGGCAGCAGTGCTAGCCACTGAGCCACCCTATGGTCATGGTCATCATTAGACTCTTCCATTCAGTTTTGTTTTTAATTGAGCTCAAATTCCACTAACTGTCGTGATAGGAATCAAACCTGGGCCTTCAGAACATTATCTGGGTCTGTGGATTAACAGTCCAGCGATAATACCACTAGGCCGTTGCCATGTCCTGGAATTAGCCATGAACTGAGTGGCAGAGGACAGGTGCAAGTCAATGATATTGTTGTGGGTCTGGATTCACTTAGCGGAGGTGATGTCCTATAGATATCATTACCAGGCTATTAATCCAGTTCTGTGCACTAGGGTTCGCAATCCCACCATGGCAGACAAGAAAGTCTGAATTCAATAAGAATCTGGAATTAACCATCTAATGAAACCATTGTCAATTGTCAGAAAATCCCACCTGGTTCACTAATGCCCTTTAGGAAAGGAAATCTGGTCTGGCCTACATGTGACTACAGACCCACTGCAATGTAGTTGAATTTTAACTATTACATAGCCAGTGAGGCCCACACCCTATGGACGAGCAAAAAACCCGGCTCTGAGGAAGGGTCACCAGACCCAAAACGTTAACTCTGATTTTTTTTCTTCACTGATGCTGCCAGACCTGCTGAGCTTTTCCACCAACTTTCTGTTTTTGTTCCTGATTTACAGCATCCGCAGTTCTTCCAGTGTTTTTAAAAATAAACAAGTCAGCTCAAGGTCAAGCCAAGAGATTTCATTCCCTGAAGGACATTAGTGGACCAAATGAGCTTTTATAACTTAAGGGTCATACAGGTGCACGACGCAGAAAAACACCCTTAGGCTCATCAAGTCTGTGCCAGCCCAAACCAAGCACCTCACCATTCTAATCCCATTTGCCAGCGTTTGGCCCATTGCCTGTACATCTTGGCATTACAAGTGAAAATTTGATGATGGTTTCACAATCACTAACATGAAGACTAAATTTCAACTCCAGATTTTATTCGTTGAATTTAAATTCCAAAAACTACCAAAGAGTCATAGAGATGTACAGACCCTTCAGTCCAACTCGTCCCTGCAGACCAGATATCCTCAAAAAACCTAGTCCCATTTGCCAGCATTTGGCCCATATCCCTCTGAACCCTTGTTGTTCATGTACCCATCCAGATGCCTTTTAAATATTGTAATCGTGCCAACCTCCACCACACACATTAAGGCACAAAGCCTTAAGCTTGTCCCTTTAACAGTGTTTGGCTCCTCTCTGTTTTTCTCAATAGCCCTGTTTGAATCTTGTTCTCAGTTTCTCAGCCTATCACTTTTCATATTCCCTTTTCCAGCTTTTGTTTTTGTCCTTGCTGCCTTCTTCTCTGACTCTTTTACTTGAGTTCCCATCCCCCAGTATATTAGTTTAAACCCTCCCCAACGGCTCTACCAAATACTCCCCCAGGAACATCAGGAAATTTAGAAGATGCATGTGATGAGGGAATATCGGTGATTACGGGTGATTTTAATCTGCACATAGATTGGGCAAATCAAATTAGCCACAATGCCGTAGAGGAGGAATTTGTCGAGTGTATAAAAGATGGTCTTCTTGACCAATATGTGGAGGAACCAACTAAGAACAGGCAGGAATCATTGCCAATCCAGATGCCTTGGGGAAGAGCGACCATAACATGACAGAATTTTTCATCAAAATGGAGAGTGAGGTTGTTGATTCAGAGACTAGGGTGCTGACCCTTAATAAAGGAAACTATGACAATATGAGGCGTGAGTTGGCCTTGATAGATTGCGGAGAGTGACTTAAAGGGATGACAGTGGATAGGCAATGGCAAACATTCAAGGAACACATGAGGGAACTGCAACAACTATTTATTTCCGTCTGTTGCAAAAGCAAAATGGGCAAGAGGGCCAGTCCATGGCTTACAAAGGAAATTAGAGAGAGTATCTGATCCAAGAAAGAAGCATACAGAGAGACCAAGAAAAATAATAAATCTGAGGATTGAGAGCAATTTAGAATTCAGCAAAAAAGGACCAAGGGATTGATCAAGAAAGAGAAAATAAGGTATGAAAGTAAGCTTGCAGGCAACATAAAGAATGATTCTAAGATTTTCTATGGGTACGAAAAGAGAAAAAGACTGACAAAGACAAATGTAGGTCCCCTACAGACGGAAACAGGGGGATGTATAATAGGGGACAAACAAATGGCTGAGGAACTGAAAACATACTTTGGTTCTGTCTTCACAAAAGAGGACACAAATCAGATACCAGAATTGTTGGAGGATGTGAGATTTAGTGAGAGGGAAAAGCTAAGGGAGATCAATATTAGGAGTGAAATGGTGCTGGGAAAATTGTTGGACTTGAAGGCCAATAAATCCCCAGGATCTGATTATCGAAACCCCGGAGTACTTAAGGAAGTAGGTCTAGAAACAGTGGATGCATTGGTGGTCATCTTCCAGGATTCTACAGTCTCTGGAACAGTCCCTGCAGATTGGAGGGTGGCTAACATCACTCCAATATTCATATAGGGAGATAGAGAGAAAACAGGGAATTGTAGACAGGTGAGCCTAGCATTGGTAGTGGGAAAATTCTCAAATCCATTGTCGAGGAGTTTAGAGCAGAGCATTTAGAAAGCAGTGGCAGCATCAGACAGAATCAGCATGGATTTATGAAGGGGAAATCATGCTTGAAAAATCTGTTGGAATTCTATGAAGATGTAACTAGTAGAGTTGACAAGGGGGAGCCAGTAGATGTAGTACATTTGGACTTTCAGAAAGCGTTTGACAAAATCCCACATAAGAGATTATTGTGCAAAATTAAAGCACATGGGATTGGGGAAAGTGTATTGAAATGGACAGGAAACTGGTTGACAGAGAGGAAATAAAGAGTAGGAATTAATAGGTCCTTTTCAAATTGGCAGGCAGTAACTTTGGGGTGCCACAGGGATCAGTGCTGGGACCCCAGCTATTCACAATATATAATTAATGATTTGGATGAGGGAAAAAAATTTAACATCTCAAAGTTTGCAGATGATACCATGTTGGGTAGGAGGGTGAACTTTGACAAGGATGCAGAGATCCTTCAGCATGATCTAGGCAGGGTTGCTTGAGTGAGCAAATCAATGGCAGATGCAGTATGAATTGGATAAATGTGAGGTTATTCACTTCGGAAGCAAAAACAAGAAGGCAGATTATGACCTGAATGGCTGTAAATTGGGAGAGGGGAGTGTGCAGTGGGACCCGGGTGTCCTTGTGTACCAGTCACTGAAGGTAAGCATTCAGGTGCAGCAGGAGGTAAAGAAGGCAAATGGTATGTTGGCCTTCATTGTGAGAGGTTTCGAGTATAGGAGCGGGGATGTATTGTTGCAGATATACAGGGCCTTGGTGAGGCCACACCTAGAATATTGTGCGTAGATTTGGCATCCTTTTCTGAGGAAGGATGCTCTTGCTGTCTAGGGGGTGCAGCGAAGGTTTACCAGGCTGATTCTGGGGATGGCGTGTCTGATGTATGAGGGGAGATTGACTAGGTTGAGATTATTTTCACTAGAGTTCAGACAAAGTGGGAGGGAGTCTCATAGAGACTTATAAAATTCTAATAGGACTGGACAGGGTAGATGCAGGGAGGATGTTCCTGATGGTGGGTGTGTCCAGAACCAGGGGGTCACAGATTGAGGATTTGGGGTAGGCGATTTAAGAAGGAGATGAGGAGACAGTTCTTCACCCAAAGAGTGGTGAGCCTGTGGGATTCATTCCCACAGGAAGTAGTTGATGCCAAAACATTGAATGTATTTAAGAGGCAGCTATGTATAGCACTTGGGCCGAATGGGATCAAAGGTTATGGGGAGAAAGCAGGATTAAGCTATTGACTTGGACAACATGGTGGTGGCATGGTGGCTCAGTGCTTAGCACTGTTGCCTCACAGTGCCAAGGACCTGGGTTTGATTCCAGGCTGGGGCAACTGTCTGTGTGGAGTTTGCACATTGTCTGCATGGGTTTCCTCGGGGTGCTCCGGTTTCCTCCCATGTTTAGGTGGATTGGCCATGCTAAATTGTCCCATAGTATTCAGGGATGCGTAGATTAGGTGGGGTTACAGGGGGATGGGTCTGGGTGGGACGTGCTGAGGGTCAGTGTGGACTTGTTGGGCCAAAGGGCCTGTTTCCATGCTGTAGGGATTCCATGATCGTGAAGAATAGTGGAGCAGCCTTGAAGGGCTGAATGACCTCCTCCTGCTCTTCTATTTTTCTTCCTCTGGCAGCTCATTTCATACACGGACCACCCTCTGCATGAAAATGCTGCCCCTTAGGTCCCTTTTAAATCTTTCCCCTCTCACCTTAAATCTATGCCCCTCTAGTTCTGGACTCCCCTATCCTGGGGAAAAGATCTTGACTATTTACCCTAACCTTGCCCCTAATCTCTACAATGGGATAGGACTTAAACCTATGTCCCCAGAGCATTAGCCTAAGCCTCTTGACTACTAGTCCATTGACTTTACCACTACCCCAATGCCTCATTGCTGACTCTTAGTTGATGGGTGATGAGACAGTTAGTGCAGTAAACAATGACTTACTTACCAACTAGTACTGAGCAACATCTAGTTGGCTCCTTGCCTGTTACTAATTTGTACAGTTCAGCGTAGTAAAGTTCCAGGCTCTCCAGAAAAGCTTCATATCCACGTTTACCCCGCGAACGCAAGATGTCCAGAAGGCGGCCTGTGGACGGAAAGGTAACACCGATGGTACAGTCAAGAGGAAGATTTGACCAGATCCCTGCATCCCATGGCAATGCCAATCAAGGTGCCGTCATGAGCCCCAGCAGCCCGGTGAAATAATGGAAGCTGGGCTTGCTGTCCCATCCCCTTAACTGTACGTGTGTGAGGGAGAGAGTACAGCAGACCATATTTTTGTTCTTTGTGGGTGTGGCAGGGCAAGGCCAATACTTGTTGCCTGTCCCTAATTTCACTTCACTAGAGTGACTCGCTGGACCATTTCAGAGGGCAGTTAAGAGTCAACCACATATGGAATTGAACCTGATCAACGTGAGGTGGTACACTTTGGAAGAAGGGGCAAGTACAAGGGAGTGCTCAAAAAATGGCACGACGCTAGGAAGCTCAGAGCAAATGGGGGATCTTGGGATGCTTGACCCCAGACCCCTGAAGGTGGCAGGACATGTTAATGGGGTGGTTGAGAAGGCACACAGGACACTTGCCTTGCTCAGTCTTGGCAAAGCAAGGAGGTTATGGTGGAGCTGTACAGGCCTTTGGTGAGGGCGCAGCTGGAGCACTGTGTGCAGTTCTGGTCCCCACACGTGATAGCACTGGAGAGCAGGTGCAGAGGGAGATTAACCAGGATGTTACCTGGGATGGAGCACTTCAGCGACAAAGAGAGGCTGGATAAACCTGGGGTGTTTCCTTTGGAGCAGGGAACCTTGAGGGTGAACCTATTACAAGTGTATGAGACTAATAGAGGCATGGACAGGAAGTAGCAGTTCCACTTCATTGAAGCGTCAATAACAAAAGGGCATAATTTTAATGTGATAGGCAGGAGATTTGAGGGAAAGGCTGCTGGGAATTTAGGAACGCTCTGCCTGGGAGGGAGTTTGAGACCAGAAACCTCACAACCTTTAAAATGCACATGGATGAGCACTTGAATTGTCATAGCATTCAAAGCAATGGGCCAAGTGCAGGAAAGTGGGACTAGTGCAGATTATAGAATACTGTGTGCAGTTCTGGTCTCCCTGCTACAGGAAAGATGTTGTTTAACTTGAAAGAGTGCAGAAAAGATTTACAAGGATGTTGCCAGGGTTGGAGGGTTTGAGCTATAGCGAGAGGCTGAATAGCCTGGGGGTATTATCCCTGGAGTTTCGGAGGCTGAGGGGTGACCGTATAGAGATTTATAAAATCATGAGGGGTATGGATAGGGTAAATAGTCAAGGTCTTTTCCCAGGGTAGGGGAGTCCAAAACTAGAGGGCACAGGTTTAAGGTGAGAGGTGAAAGATTTAAAAGGGACCATAAGGGGCAACCTTTTCACGCAGAGTGTATGGAATGAGCTGCCAGAGGAAGTGGTGGGGGCCGGTTCAATTACGACATTTAAAAGGCATCTGGATGGGAACATGAATAGGAAGGGTTTAGAGGGATATGGGCCAAATGCTGGCAAGTGGGACTAGATTAATTGAGGATATCAGGTCGGCACGGACGTGTTGGACTGAAGGGTCTGTTTCTGTGCTGTACATCTCTATGACCTTAGTGTAATTTTGATGGGACACACTCAATGGGCCAAAGAATCAGACGCCATAGACAAGATCCTATCATCCTACATAGTTAGGGCTCCGGTGTTACATGAATACCAGGCTGGGTAAGGATACAGATTTTCTTCCCTAAAAGGCATTAATAAATTAGATGCTTTTTTCAAAACAAAAATGACAGTAGGGGTGGCATGATGGCTCAGTGGTTAGCACTGCTGCCTCACAGAGCCAGGGACCTGGGTTCGATTCCACCCTCAGGCTTCTGTCTGCGTGGAGCTTGCACATTCTCCCTGTGTCTGCCTGATTTCCTCCGGGTGCTCCGGTTTCCTCCCACAGTCCAAAGATGTGCAGGTTAGGGTGGATTGGCCATGGGAAATTGCCCATAGTGTCCAGGGATGTATAGATTAGGTGGGTTACAGAGGATGGGTCTGGGTGCGATTATCTGAAGGTCAGTGTGAACTTGTTGGGCCAAAGGGCCTGTTTCCACACTGTAGGGATTCTATGATCTATGAACAATATTTTTATGGTCACTTTCACTGAAACTAACTTCCAATTGTGTAATGGACAATTGAATTTGTGGTTCCATGACCTACAGTGGTGGGGAATGAACTCTGAATTATTGCTCATAACATCACCACCATCTCCACCCAACAATCCTATTCTGTACAGTGGAGAAGAGAATGGTTTAATTCAGTACTTAGAGCCCAAATAGAGAGAGACTCACATCACTGGTGTCCCTGGAGAAGGAGCATGAGATGTGCACCGGTACATTTTCAGCCTGTATAAACTTTTAATTTAAATGTGTAAGTTTACTTTTGAGACTTTCCTCTGTTCTAATGCTCCTTTAAGAGGCTAGTCAATGTTGAGGAGTCAATGGTAGATTGTGCTGTGGTCAGTACCGTTGAGATAGAGAAGGGCTATGGTCAGTACCATTCAGTGACAGGGGAGGGTTGAGGTCAGTGCCATTCGGTGACAGGGGAGGGTTGAGGTCAATACCATTTGGTGACAGGGGAGGGCTGAGGTCAGTCGAGGCGAAGGATACAAGGACTTTGTGATCAATCAGGGTCAATGATAGGGGACAAAAACAGAAATTGTTGGAGAAACTCAGCAGGTCTGCCAGCATTGTTGTGAGAGAAAACAGAGTTAAAGTTATGGATGGGGAGTCTGTAGTCAGTAGTGATCTAGGTGATTCATACTATGCCTCTTAACTAAGGCTAACTGCCACGTGAACTTGTGTTGATCTATTTATCCTCACTGAATTCAAATTTTATTTTATTGAATTCAAATCTCACCACAAACAATGGCAGTATTTGAACCAGTATCCCAGGATAATTGAGCCTAGAACTCAGTGATGTTACCATCAGATTACCACCTCCCCATACTTTATCCTCAATTTAGATATTTTCTAATCAATATGTGTTGTTATACACCTCCGGAACAGATGGGACTTGAAACTGGGCCTCCATGCCCAAAGGTAGGTACTATACCATAAAAAGACCCTTCGTCTTCAAATACAGGTCACTAAAACCCTATGATGCACAGAGATTTCTGTTTGTACAGTTGTGTGTAGATAACTGGTTTTACTGATAGAGGGATTGAGTTTCGGAGCCATGAGGTCATGTTGCAGCTGTACAAAACTCTGGTGCGGCCGCACTTGGAGTATTGCGTACAGTTCTGGTCGCCGCATTATAGGAAGGATGTGGAAGCATTGGAAAGGGTGCAGAGGAGATTTACCAGGATGTTGCTTGGCATGGAGGGAAGGTCTTATGAGGAAAGGCTGAGGGACTTGAGGCTGTTTTCGTTAGAGAGAAGAAGGTTAAGAGGTGACTTAATAGAGACATACAAGATGATCAGAGGATTAGATAGGGGGCACAGTGAGAGCCTTTTTCCTCGGATGGTGACGGCGAGCACGAGGGGACATAGCTTTAAATTGAGGGGTGACAGATACAGGACAGATGTCAGAGGTAGGTTCTTTACTCAGAGAGTAGTAAAGGAGTGGAATGCCCTGCCTGCAACAGTAGTAGACTCGCCAACTTTAAGGGCATTTAAATGGTCATTGGATAAACATATGGATGATAATGGAATAGTGTAGGTTAGATGGGCTTCAGATTGGTTTCACAGGTCGGCGCAACATCGAGGGCCGAAGGGCCTGTACTGCACTGTAATGTTCTATGTTCTATGCTCAGAGATGTTGTCACCAGTTCTGAAGCAGGTGGGACTTGAACTTGGGGGCTTCCTGGCTCAGAGGTAGGGGCACTACAACTGTACACAAGACCCCATTTATCCTCATTTTATTTTAATTTGTCTTCCTAATCAACCTGTTCAGTGATGTTACTACACATCTCTGGTGGACATGAGACTTGAACCCAGGCCTCCTGGCCCAGATGTAGGGACAATACCACCTACACCATCAAAGTCCTATTGCATGCTCGTTATGTTTTTTATTGTTTTTATACTCATTTTATTACTTGCTGGTTTAATGATTAATTATGAATGCATCGCTGGTTGATAGGGGATGCTTAACCCGCAGTTGAGAAATGAATGAAGTTGTTTCATCACAGAACTGTACCGCATGGAAACAGACCATTTGGTGCAACTTGTCCATGTCAACCTGGTATCCCAAATTAATCCAGTCCCATTTGCCAGCATTTGGCCCATATCCCTCTAATCCTTTCCTATTCATGTACCCATCCAGATGCCTTTAAAATATTGTAATTGTACCAGCCTCAACCACTTCCTCTGGCAGCTCGTTTCATACATGCACCACCCTCTACATGAGAAAGTAACCCCTTCAGGTCCCTTTTAAATCTTTCCCCTCTCACCATAGACCTATGCCCCTCTAGTTTTGGACTCCACTACCCTGGGGAAAAGACCTTGGCTATTCACCCTATCCATTGGCTTATGCTTATCTTGAGTTGCCATGACAGCAGGTTGCTCTCCAGCTTGCAGTAGCATAAAATATTTAATTTTCATCAACAGTACAGGGGAAGATTTAAAAGGAAGTGTCTTACGCGGTGGAGAACACAGAAGAACAAAGAACAGTACAGCATAGGAACAGGCCCTTTGGCCCACCGGGCTTGTGCTGACACAGGGCACCTTCCTAAACTTATTCAGAGATAGTAAGAACTGCTGATGCTAGAGTCAGAGACAACACGGTGTGGAGCTGGAGGAACACAGCAGGCCAGGCAGCATCAGAGGCAGCAGGAAAGTTCCCGACCTAAAACATCAACTTTTCTGCTCCTCTGATGATGCCTGGCCTGCTGTGCTCATCCAGCTCCACACTGTGTTATCACCTTTCTGAACTTAAAACCTTTTACAGAGTCACAGAAACATCCAGCACAGAAACAGACCCTTCAGTCTACCACATCCACGCTGATCAGGTATCCCAAACCAAACTCGGCTCATTTGCCAGCATTTGACCCATATACCTCTATACCTCTCCTATCCATGCATCTGTCCAAATGTCTTTTAAATGCTGTAACTGTACCTGCACCTACTACTTTCTCTGGAAATTCATTCCACATATGAACCACCCTCTGTGTGGAAAATATGGCCCCTTAGGTCCCTTTTAAATCTTTTCCCCTCTCACCTTAAACCTATGCCTTGTAGTTTTGAACTCTCCCACCCTGGGTAAAAGACCTTTGCTATTCATCCCATCCATGCCCCTCTTGATTTTGTGTACCTCTATAAGGTCACCCCTAGCCTCCTACACACCAGGGAAAATAGCCCCAGCCTATCCATGCGGTTTTGATCCCTCTATTCCCTGCCTGTCTGTCAAGATGCCTCTTAAATGTCACTATTGTACCTGTGTTCCCACCTCCTCTGGCAGCACATAAAAATCTGACATTAAGAGTCTAATGATGGCCATGAATTTATTGTTGTTTAAAAACCTATTTGGTTCATTAATGTCCTTTAGAGTCATCTATACCTGGTCTGCCATCCTTACCTGGCCTACGTGTGACTCCAGACCCACAGAAATGTGGTTGACTCTTAACTGCCCACTGGGCAATTAGGGATGGGCAATAAATGCTGCCTGGCCAGCGACACCCTCATCCCGTGAATGAATAAAAAATGGATAGTGAAGGGAAATGGTGTCGAGGTAGAGGACCAACTGAGACTTGTGGAGCAGACTCAAGGGGCTGAATGGCCTAATCCTTTCTCACAGACAGAAGCTTTGAAACTCTTTCTTAAAAGGCAGTGAAAGCAGTGTTCTTCAATATTTTTCATACCGAGGTAAGTACATTTTTGGTAAACAAGGACGCAAAAGATTTCCAGGGGTGGGCAGGAATGTGGCTATTCAGGTCAGCCACAATCCTATCGAATGAGAGAAGGGGAACGATGGACAGAGTGGCCTACTGTCACCTATAATTTACATTTCCAGCATGGTCCTATGTCCTGTGCTCCTAATAACGGATATAGTTAAGGGGAATACGGATTCAGCGTGAAAGGGTTACTGCGTTGTGCGGATGGAGTTAGGCACAAGGCAATGGGAATAAGTTTGTGTGGAATATAAATACTAGCATGTGCCTGCCGGGCTGAATGGCCTTTTCTGCACTGCAAGCGCTTTGTAATACAGTCATTTGTTACTGCTCTGAACTGAAAAGGAGCTCTTATTCTGTGATGTTATTCCTTTTTCTAGGAAGAGAACTGAGGTCTACACGTCACAGAGTTACAGACTCGTCCCAGTACGGAAGGAGGTAGTTCGGCCCATCGTGCCTGGACCAGCTCACTAGACAAGCATCATTCCCAATCTCCTGCTTTGCCCCCTTACCCCTTGCGTGCAGTTTTTTTATTGAAATAATCATCAAACGCCCTCTTAAAAAGCCTCCATTGCCTTGAATGCCACCTTTCTGGGGCTCAACAGCTCCCATATGTTTGAGACTGGCCTGAAACACCGGAAGACTCAGACTCTGAGGAGGTTTCGCACC
>JAHRHZ010000008.1:7190095-7283939 GCA_024137785.1 Ginglymostoma cirratum | reverse complement strand
GTGAAAGCTCATCTGGTACAAAAGTGAAAGCCTGGGTGTGGTGCTACTTTGTACTGAGCAGGAAAGTAGGCCTTTAGTCCCAGAGGGCAACTGGGAGGGTGGGGGACCTGGAGCTGAACAGGGAGGGAATGATATGATGAAAACATGGGGTTTCTCCAAATAAAAACCTATCCTTCCACCAACAGCAACTGGGCGTCAGAGACCCAGGAGGCCACACCTACCAACAAAAACAATGCAAGGATAGAAAGAGGCCTCACCCCAACTCAGAGTCCATCTGCGCTCCATGGCAACCATGGCCGCCCTCCAGGTCATGACCACTAAATCCCCTGTTGTGATCTCACTTCAGGGGTTTTCACAGCACCACAGTGTGGGAAGTCCTGATCTAGGGAGTGTCACTTTGGCAAACTGTGGAATGAGACATGGTGGCTCGGTGGTTAGCACTGCTGCCTTACAGCACTAGGGACCTGGGTTTGATTCCGCCCTCAGGTGACTGTCTGTGTGGAGTTTGCACATTCTCCCTGTGTCTGCGTGGGTTTCCTCCGGGTGCTCTTGTTTCCTCCCACAGTCCAAAGATATGCAGGTTAGGTGGATTGGCCATGGGAAATTGCCCCATAGTGTCTAGGGATGCGTAGGTTAGAGTGGATTGGCCATGGGAAATACAGGGCTGGATTAGTTGGATCTGGCTGGGATGTTGTTCAGAGGCTGGTGTGGGCCGAATGGCTTGCTTCCACCCTGGTTTTATAAGTTGAGTGGAAATTGTCTCTCCTTCTTAGAAGAGAGTTTAAGCTTTGGGATGTCCAGATTAATGCTATCTAAATGCAAGTTCTTTCTTCGCTTTGATCTTTTTTGTTATCTGGTCATGGGTGTACGGGTGTTGCTGGCTGGGACAGCTCTTGTTAACCATCCCTAATTGCCCTCAAAAAGACAGTAGCAAACTGCCTTTCTGAGCAGATGCAGTACATTCTGACGATGGACACCCACAGTGCTATTAGGAAGGGAGTTCTAGGATTTTGACCAAGTGCCCGTGAAGGAACAGCAATGTAGCTCCAGTTCCGGAGGAGGTGTGGTTTGAAGGGGAACTTACAGATGATGATCTACCCGTCTCTCTGCTGCCTTTGTCCTTCCAAATGGTAGAGGTCTGTGATTAATGTAGCCCAGGCATTTACGGAGTTGAGATGTATTGCTGAGATTATGTAAGGCTCTGGTTAGACTGGTTTTGGAATATTGTGAGCATTTTTGGGCCCCATATCTAAGGAAGAATGTGCTAGTGTTGGAGGAGATCCAGAGGAGGTTCACAAGAATGATCCCAGGAATGAATTGTTTGTCATATGAGAAGCGGTTGAGGACTTTAGGTCTGTATCTGATGGAGTTTAGGAGGATGAGGGGGCGATCTGATTGAAACTTACAGAATACTGAGGTCTTGGATAAAGTGGACATGGAGAAGATATTTATATTAGTAGGAGAAACTAAAACCTGAGGGCACTGCCGCAGAGTGAAGGGACGATCCTTTAAAACCGAGATGAGAAGGAATTTCTTCAGCTCGAGGGTGGTGAATCTGTGGAACCCATTGCCACAAAGGACTATGGAGGCCAAGTCGTTGAGTGTATTTAAGGCAGAGATAAATAGGTTCCTGAATAGTAAGGAGATCAAAGGTCATGGGGAGAAGGCAGAAGAATGGAGCTGAGAAACATATCAGCCATGATTGAATGGGTAGCAGACTTGATGGGCTGAATGGCCAAATTCTGCTCCGATGGCATTCACCTGACCATACAGGTCCCAGCATTCAGTCTGATCTCCTAGTCTTCAGGCAAAGGGAGCCTGGCAAGAATCAGAAAACGATAATGATTACAGATCAAAGGGAATAAATTCTGCTGGAGAGCTGAAAATCAAAGTGGAAAGTGCTGAACAACCTCAGCAGATCTGCAGTGTTGTTTGAGGGAGAAACAGAGCTAATGTTTCGTGTCCAATTCTTCAGGATTACTGTGCATACCTCGACAAATCTGAACTTCCAGGAGAGTCAACACAAATTCACCTTGTTGAATTATTCAGGAGTTTCATCTGTAACTGTTAGGTTCCTGAATGGAGAACAGGTCTAACCTTTGTTAAGGTACTATTACCTGGCCGATGTACAGGGATTGTGAAATAGGTCTCTCACTAACTTGCCAAATTTATGTGAAGCGTAACAATGAATGATTAACGCAACTCCTCCACAAACAGTGACACAAACTCCTCTTTTATGTTGAATAAGTGAGTTACTGTTCCTCTTTCAGATCCCCTGCAGTGTCTTTCTCCTCACCCAGGTATTTGTGCCCAGACACGTTAGGTGTTTTGCTGTTTTTATCTTGTTTTATGACGCTAATCAACTCTGGCTCTCTCACCTTTCAATTCAGGTCTTTCTGCTGGTCTCACTCTATCATTTGGAAACACTGCTGCCTGTATCCAGACTTTTCACCCATCTGATCCCAAATTCACTGACTCTGGCTTTAGGGCTGGCGATACTTCCATTGTGAAACTCTCACCCTTCTCTATCTCTGCCATCTCTTTTAGTTCCATGACAATGCTGTGTCTTTAAGGACATCCTAAAGAATGCTGTAAATCAGAAAGGAAAACAGAAATTGCTGGAAGAGCTCAGTAGGCTTTGCTGAGTTGCTGGAACAGCTCAACGGAGATGCAATAGCTTCATGGTATTATTGCTGGGCTGTTAATTCAGAGAGCCACATAATGTTCTGGAGACCCAGGTTCAAATCCT
This sequence comes from Ginglymostoma cirratum, assembly GCA_024137785.1. Lineage (NCBI taxonomy): Eukaryota > Metazoa > Chordata > Chondrichthyes > Orectolobiformes > Ginglymostomatidae > Ginglymostoma > Ginglymostoma cirratum. The sequence continues at coordinate 7,281,190 of JAHRHZ010000008.1, read as the reverse complement.
GCCATGACAGATGTTGGAGTTTGAATTCAATAAATATTTGGAATTAAGAATCTAATGATGACTGTGCGTCAATTGTCAGGAAAAACCCATCTGGTTTGCTAATGCCCTTTAGGGAAGGAAAGTTACCTGGTCTGGCCTACATGTGACTCCAGACCCACAGCAATGTGGTTGACTCTTAACTGCCCTCTGGGCAATTAGGGATGGGCAATAAATGCTGCCTAGTCAGCGATGTCCTCGTCCCATGAATGAATAAAGCAAAAAAACGATCTAGCAACATCTGTGGACAGAAGTTAGAGTTAACGTTTCTGGTAGACTGGCTCTTCCTCAGTTCTGAAAAAAGGTCACTCGACTCAAAATGTTAACTCTGATTTCTCTCCACAGATGCTGCCAGACCCACTGAGATTTTCCAGCAACTTCTGTTTTTCTCTCTGATTTACAGCATCCGCAGTTCTTTTGGTTTTTATTTAGGGTCTTAGGCCACCTTCTTAAAGTTTTTTGAGGGGGCCTGGTCTGGTCCATAAACAGTTCCGACTACTTTCTCTAACAGGCTACACCTCCGTGCTGGATTTGAGTGTTTTCTGACAATCCCTTTGGTGACTTTCAGCCTCTTTGTTTTACTGAAGGTGGCATGGAATACGATGTGTGGTGCCTTCAGTCATGAAATGGGGCCTATTGTCACTCACAGCAATAGGTGGAGTGATGTCACAACTGAGGTGTGCTTTCTGGTGTAACAGACTGATAGTCATTGACGTGAACTAGCCACATCCCCATCAGTCTGAGCAGTAGCTGATGGTGGTGAGATAATCAGTTCCAGAAAGACGGAAGTGGTTAATGCCAAACTTCCTCCATGGTCTGCCATGTCTCAAAGGCAATGTTTGTTTTTAAGCAAGCATTTCAATCCAAAACCATACTGACACATGGTATGTAGTAAGCGTTGCTCACGTTTGGCTAATTGAGCACTTCACTCACCTTCTCGGGCTAGATTCTGTTCCTTCATGGCTCACATGGATATAGATTCCCTGCAATGCAGGAAAAGGCCATTCGGCCCATCAAGGCTGCAGCACCCCTCCCTGCAACCCCTAACCCCTGCATTTCCCATGGCTAACCCATTCCCTGGACACTGTGGTACAATTTAGCACAGCCAATCCACCCAAACCTGCACTTCTTTGGACTGTGGGAAGAAACTGGAGCACCCGGAGGAAACCCACGCAGACACGGGGAGAATGTGTGAACTCTACACAGACAGTCGCCCGAGGGTGGAATCAGACCCGGGTCCCTGGAACTATGGGGCAGCAATACTAACCACTGAGCCACTACACTGCCGCTATATCTCAGCATCTCTTTTCTCGAGGATAATGCAAGCAATGTAGACAGATATTTCCAGAGAGGCCAGCAGAAAGATCAAGGCCAGAGTATAGGATATCACTATTAGGGAGGATACCACACAAAAGAAATGGGAACACATCTAGTGCAGGGACTCTGAAAGAGAGAGGGCATCAGATGAACCTGAAGCTGAACAAGTAAAGTTACAATAGCAGTGTACTGAAGCAGTTGTCATGTATTGGCAGCAAAAGGATTTATCCAGCCTCCACCTCCTGATCCTGATGAGGTTAGAGTTGAAACAGGAATGCAGAAACCAATAGAGGTGAAAACAGTGCTACAATTTGTGAGACCTTATGAACTACCTACCAAAGCTTTTGACCAACTTGACCTCTAAGTATGGACCTCTACATAAGTTCTCTGCAAGGCCAGTTCAGTGGTATTGAGGCAAAGAACAAGAAGCAGTTTTCAATCCTACCAAACCTGCAGTGACAACACTGCCAATGTTGAGGTGCCACAATGTCAATGACGACGTCACCTTGCAGTATGATGCCAATGAGAACATGGCATCGGGGTGAACTGGCAAGATGGATACAGAACTGACTTAGTCATATGAGGCAGAAGGTAGTGGTGGAAGGATGCTTTTTGGAGTGGAGGGTTGTGACTCGTGGTATTCCACAGGGTCAGTGCTGGGACATAATCTACATAAATGATTTGGAGGAAAACGTAGCTGGTCTAATTAGTAAGTTTGCAGGTGATACAATGATTGGTGGAGTTGTGGATAGTGAGGAGGATTGTTAGAAGATACAGCAGGATATAGATCAGTTGGAGTCATGGACAGAAAAATGGCAGATGAAGTTTAATCTGTACAAAGGTGATTCATTTTGGAAGGTCAAGTACAGGTGGAAATTATACAGTGAATGGCAGACCTTTAGGAGTATTGGTATGCAGAGGGATCTGGGTGTGCAGGTCCATAGATCACAGAAGGAGGCAGCGCAGGTAGATAAGGTAGTAAAAAAGGCTTATGCCATGCTTGCAAAGGGCATTGAGTATAACATTGGACAATTTATGCTGCAGCTTTATACAACTTTAGTTAGGTCACACTTGGAATATTGCGTACAGGTTGAGGGACAACCTGATAGAAGTTTATAAGATTGTGAATTGTGTGGATAGAGTGGAAAGTATGAGACTTTTTTCCAGGGTGGAGGGGTCAATTATTAGGGGAAACAGGTTCAAGGTATGGTAGTAGGGAGGAAGTTTAAAAGAGATGTCTGAGGTAAGTTTTTCACACAAAGGGTGGTGAGTGCCTGGAATGTGCTGCCAGAGGAGGTGGTGGAAGCTGACACAATAGCAGCATTCAAGAAACACCTGGACAACGGCACGAATTGGAAGGGAACAGAGGGATACAGATCACATAAGGAAAGGCAGTTTTAGTATGGAAGGCCAAAATGCATTGGCAAAGGCTTGGAGGGCCGAAGGGCCTGTTCCTGTGCTGTATTGTCATTTGTTCTTTGTTTGTTCTTTGTATGGAGCCTCATGGACCAAAAGCAACCAACAGCGATGGCATCCAGGTCCATCACAAAAACTGAAAGACACTACCTGAAGAAGGAACATCATTACTGGAATGAGCAGGCACCATCTGATCTTTCAGTGACAACTCGCGCACATACCATTAGATAACCTGAATACTTAAAGGATTATTTATACAGTGTGTAACGAAAAGACAGATAAAAGTAGGACAGACTGCAATGAGCAAACAATTTTGCTCATTAGTGATAATTTTCCTAATAGACCTTTTTTTTGGTCTGGTAACTTTGATCCACATGTTAAAATATTTGTAAGCTTTTATTTAGTTTAGGAAAAGCAGGAATTTTGGACAAATGCATTTGTACACAATGGCTTGTACGCTGCGACTTGCCATAGTCATGTGACCTTTGATGCAGTCACTTCCTGTATTAAGGTTTGAAGGCAGCAACCATTAAAACAAGGGTCAGGAATAATCCCAGTAAATCTCCGTTTTAGGATTTTAATTAGCCAGGGATCAAAAAAAAACCCTTCTCTACTGCAAAGATCAGGCAGAAACTATTCTTTCTGGGGTGTATGTTCCAGAACTTGGGGGTGTAGCCTTTACACGTGAGCTAGGCCATTCAGTGATAATGTCAGGGGGAGATTCCTCACACCAATGGCATTAGGCTGCCCTCCCATAAACCTCCAGAGAAGTAATCAAAAGCTTCAAGATTGTGAAGGCAATTTTGCTTCGCATGTCACCAACATCAGCCCTTGCTCAGTGGTAGTGCCCTTACCTCTGAGCCTGAAGGGGTCTGAGTTCACATCCCACCCGAACACTGCAGCTCAGAGTCGAAGATAACACAGTGTGGAGCTGGAGGAACACAGCAGGCCAGGCAGCATCAGAGGAGCAGAAAACTGAAGAAGGGTCCTGACCTGTTCCTCCAGCTCCACACTGTGTTATCTCTGACTCCAGCATCTGCAGTTCTTACTAATCTCTGAGCTCAGAGTCAAAGCTGACTTCCTTTACAGAGCAAGTGCTACACTGTCAGAGGTGCCCCCACGCGGGTGGGAGGTTAAGCTGAGACACCGTATGCCTTCTCAGGGAGACACAAAAGCTCCCATAATATGATTTTAAGGAACTGGCATCCTGGCCAATATTTATCCCTCAATGAACATCATAACTACAGATTATCCAGTTATTTTTCATTACTCGTGGCAAATTGGTCATGTCTTTTTTCACTTTTCAACAGTAACTACGCTTCAATGGCTGTAAAGCACTTTGAGACACCTGGTTTTTGTGAAAGAAACTACATAAATGCAGCCCTTCTTTTGTTAGATGTTCTGGAGCCAAGGTGAACAAGATGTAATGGGCAGCAGGCTGGTTCATTGGTCAATACTGCTGCCTCACAGCGCCAGGGACCCGGGTTCAATTCCACACTCGGGCGACTGTCTGTGTGGAGTTTGCACATTCTCCCTGTGTCTGTGTGGGTTTCCTCCGGGTGCTCCAGTTTCCTCCCACAGTCCAAAGATGTGCAGGTTAGGGTGGATTGGCCAGGCTAAATTGCCCATAATGCTCAGGGATGTGCAGGCCAGGTGGGTTAACTATGGGAAATTACAGGGATAAGGCGAGGAAGGGAGGGTAGGTCTGGTCAGATCCTCTTCAGAGGATCGGTGTTGACATGATAGGCCAAATGGCCAGCTTCCACACTGTAGGGATTCTGTGATACTGCGGCACCAATTTGCCTTAATCTAAATGAATGGTGGAACCAATTGGAGGAGCTGACTAGACCCCTCCTGTCCCTACGTACCCAAAGTTGCCTCCAAATTCCCAACAGGTTTTTGGTCAATTGTCACAGCGCAAAAGAAGGCCATTTGACCCATTAAGTGCATGCTGGGCTTCCAAAGGAACAGTTCTAGTAGAGCCACTCACCAACTCTGCCCCCCTATCCTTCTCTCCAGCGACTTAGAAATATGTGGGAAACAGTATGGCACAGAAGAAGGCCATTCTGCCCATTGCGTCTGTGGTAGCCAAGAAACAAGTCACCCAGCTTGGTCCCATTTTACAGCAGTCCCTCAACCATGGCTGACAAAGACTGGTACCAAATTTAAAGAAAAACCATGCTTTCAACTCTGCGCAGCTAATTGGCCGTGCTAAATTGCCCATAGTGTTCAGGGATGTGTAGATTAGGTGGGTTATAGGGGGAATGGGTCTGGGTTCCACACTGTAGGGATTCTATGATTATATGATTTGGGAACAGGCTGCTATCTGCTGTTGTTTTGAATTTGACGAACATTGTGCTCATTCCTGAATGGAAGTATTCAGCGCATCAGCTGGGTATCGACATCAGCAGAGAGGGAGAAAAACTGAGTTACCATCGCAGATTCGGGGTAAAAAAGCCATCAACTCTGTTACTACGTGCACAGTTTCTGTCAGACCTTCTGAGTGGTTTCAACATATTCTCTTTAAGTATCAGATTTCCATTATCCTTAGTAATACCACACCCTGTCATACTTCTGATGAATTAAATGTTAAATAAACAAGGAGGGCAGCATGTCATGACCAGTTGGAGACACATCATCTTTGCTTAGAAATCACAGAGTGAAACTTCAAGAATGTTTGATGAAACTAACATCGGACAAACTCTTTTTTGCTTTGTATCTGTCAATTGGATTGTAGAATCCCTACCATATGGAAGCAGGCCATTCAGCCTGCACCCCCACCCTATCCCTGCATTTCCCATGACTAATTCATCTAGCCTGCTCATCCCTGGACACTATGGGACAATTTAGCATGGCCAATCTGCCCTAAACTGCACACCTTTGGACTATGAGAGGAAATCCACACAGGCACAGTGAGAATGTGCAAACTCCACACAGACAGCCACCTGAGGTTGGGATTGAACCCAGGAACCTGGTCACTATGAGGCAGCAGCATTAGCCAAAGTGCTGCCCCTACATAAGGGGACTTCCTGCTAAGTGTGTCCAACTTCATTATTGTGGGTGACGCTTACAGTAGTCCTCAGCATTAACCCTTTCATACTCTCTCGTCCTGACACAATAAAAGCTCACCAGGTCTGACAGAAGTAAATGTGAGTTTATTTGTTTTGGTAGTAAACATGGAAAGGCAGTACATTTCTGAAATGGGAAGGGGTTGGGATCTGTGGGAGTCCATTGACGGGTGGGTGTCATTGTTCATGAATCATTAAAAGGCCGCTCACCGCCACCTTTGTGGCGGCTCAGTGTTTAGCACTGCTGCCTCACAGCGCCAGGGACCCAGGTTTGATTCCGCCCTCGGGTGACTGTCTGTGTGGGCCTTGCACATTCTCCCTGTGTCTTCATGTGTTCCTTCTGGGTGCTCCGGTTTCCTCCCACAGCCCAAAGATGTGCAGGTTAGGGTGGATTGGCCATGCTAAATTGCCCATAGTGTCCAGGGATGTGTAGATTAGGTGGGTTGCTCTGAGGATTGGTATGGACTTGTTGGGCTGAAGGGCCTGTTTCCATACTATAGGGATTCTATGATTCTCAAGGACAATTAGGGATGGGCAAGAAACGCTCACTACACTCAAGAAGGAGTAAAGGAAAAAGCAGAGAGTACATGCCTCTGTTTGGCTGAGTATGGGGTTGGAAAGGCATAGCTGCATGATGCAATAGAGGAAAAACCAGATCTCAGAGAAGCCCGACAGCAAAATCACTGTTTGTATTAAGTTGGAATTTTGCCCATGAGCAAGTACAGTTTCCAGACTCCAGATTGGCATTGTCCCAGGAAATTAAAGTGAATAACACAGAATGGGAGCAAATATTGAGGCAGCCTATCAGGGAGTAGCCCTTTAGGGGAATTTCAAGGCCAGTTCACAGCCTTAGAAACCAGGAGCAGGAGTAGGCCATTCAGCCCTTCAAGCCTGATCTATTATTCATTAAGATTTTTGCTGATCAAGCAGCCTATTCCCGCTTTCTCCTCCATTACCCTTTGATCCTGTTACCCCTAGGAATTATATCCAGCTCTCTCTTGAAACCATTTAATGATTTGGACTCAACCATTTTCTGTGGCAGAGAATTTCACAGCCTCCCCACTCTCTGGGAGAAGAAATTACACCTCAACTCAGTACTAATTGGCCCACCCAGTATCCTTAGACAGTGACCCCTGGTTCTGGACTCCCCAGTCAATGGCCACATTCTCCCTCTGTTTACTGCATCTAGTGCTGTTAGAATTTTATGGGTTTCTAATCGAATCCCCACCCGTTATTCTAATCCTAACTGATTCAATCTCTCTTCAAATGTCAGTTCTGCCATTCCAGGAATCAATCTGGTAGATTTTCAGATAAGCCAAAGTGAAGAGTTGTAACCCCTTGTGAACTTCATTGAGAGTTACTGACCCAATGTGATATTAATGTCTGGGGAGAGTTGCTTACAAAGCCATGGGATCAGTATTTGCTATTTGATATGTACCAATGGTCTCCAATCACACTCTATTACTCATATTTCTTACAGTTTAAATCTGGATGTTAGAAATGAGTTGGTGTTGTTTTCTGGATTGCATTCCTGTTCTAACTTGTACAGTAAATTTATTGCTGTTTACTCAATACTGTGGCTTCATTGTCTTTGTAGATCCCCTGGATCAAACACTTCAAAAATAACATTCCTAGCTAGACCCAAACTTGAATTTGTGGGTCCGGCCCACAATGGATTACAGTAGTATGATGGGCAGATAGGATAGGATATAGGTTAGCAAAAATCTGGATAAGTCACTTCAAAAGGTTATTCATTTTTGCTTGATATTGAAGTTTTGAGGAAAACCCTAATGAGCAAGTCTCACTTCTCAAGGTCCCAAGCCATTCTCCTGCCAAGTCTGTCAAATTTCATTAGTGCGGAGGGTGCTTACAGCGCACCTCAGCATGAACCCTTTCAGACCCTCACGCCCTTACAACAACAAAAAGTCTGATAAAACAGCATTCAGAGAAACATAGGAATTAGGACCAGGAGTGGGCCATTCAGCCCTTTGAGCCTGCTCCACCATTCAATACGATCATGGCTGATCATCCAAATCAATAACCTGTTACCTCTTTGCACACCCTCCCCAACTTTTTCCCTTTGATCCTTTTAGCACTAAGTGCAATATCCGACTCCTTGTGCAGTCATAGAGTCATACAGCACGGAAATAGACCCTAAGGACCAAACAGTCCATGCCTGACCATAATCCCAAACTAAAGTAGTCCCACCGGTCTGCACTTGGCCCATATCTCTCCAAACATTTCCTATTCATGTCCTTATCCAAATGTCTTTTAAACACTGTAACTGTACCCACATCCACCACTTCGTCTGGAAGTTCATTCCACACATGAATCACTCACCATGTAGAAAGGTAGACCCTCATGTGCTTTTTAAATCTTTCTCCTCTCACCTTAAAAGTATACACCTTAGTCTTGAAATTCCCAGCCCCAGGGAAAAGACACCTGCCATTCACCTTATCTATACCCCTCAGGCTTTTATGAACCTCTATAAAGGTCACCTCTGAACCTCCTACACTCCAGTGAAGAAAAGCCCTTTCCTTCTAACTCAAACCCTCCATTCTCAGCAACATCCTGGTAAATCTCTTCTGAGCCCTCTCCAGTTTAATAATTCCCTTCCTATAGCTGGGTGACTAGAACTGGACGCAGTTCTCCAGAAGAGGACTCACTCATGTCCTGTATAACTTCAACATGACATCTCAACTCCTACACTCAAAGATCTGAGCAATAAAGGCAAGCTAGCTAGACGTCTTCCTCATCGGCCTGTCTACACATGACACAAACTTCAAAGGAACATGTACCTGAATCCCTAGATCTCTGTCTTCTGCAGCACTACCTAAGGCCCTACTTTTAAATTGTGTAAGTCCTGCCCTTGTTTGTTTTGCCAAATGCAACGAGGGAGTAGCTGGGAGTGTGGAGATAAGACCATTATTAGCTCATCAGCCATGATCTTACCAATGAACAGAACAGGCTGGAGGGGCTGAATGGCCAGCTCCTGTTTGTAATCCATATAGGGTTGGACTTTCAGGCAAATGGTTTGGCCTCAAACATCTGTGGAAGGAAATTCCTCAGGCTCACTCACTCTTGACAAGCAGTCTGTGGGTTACGGAGACGATCAGCACAGACTCATTTGTCATTTGGTCGTACGCGGGTGCTATATAAATGCAGTCATTCTTAACGTTTAAAAACAGATCAAGTGTACATCTGGGTTACAGATGGAGTGCAACCAGAGAACCTGACAGCTGTAACCTATTTGTAATAATTAAATGCGCAGTTTTTCATTTCCTCACTGAAGCAATGACATCAACATTTCAGAATCAGTTCAAGGAAGAGGAGAGGTTGTTGTGATAATCTTATGGAGAAGGGTTGGGTCTGTATCCATTGTGATTTAGATAAATGAGGGGTGATCTGGTTGAAACACTTAGGAAAATTTGACAGGATTCTGTTGGACAAGATAAAAACCAAAGGACACAGTTTAAAAATAAGAGTGTATCCCGTTTAAGATGGGAGTCCTTCCCTTTCTCAGGGATGGGAGTCTGTAGAACTCTCCATCCTACACAGTTGTGGATATTATTAGTTAAAAGTATATTTATAATACAGTATGATTATAGATTAAAGAGAAATTGAATATTTTTAAGGCAGAGCGAAATAGATTTCATGACTAACGAGGCAGTGCGTGATTATCACAGTGGCTGGGAATGTGGAAATGAGGCCGTTATTAGATCATCAGCCATGATCTTACCAATGAACAGAACAGGCTGGAGGGGCTGAATGGCCAGCTTCTGTTTGTAATCTGTATAGGGCTGGACTTTCAGGCTGCAAGAGGGGCAAGCATTAAGCTGAGAAGGAATGGAATTGCTCACTGCCCACTAGCATTATATTTTGGCAGCAGCCACCCACAGCTGAGTTTTTGTCCTGGAGACAGGATTGGCGACCATCCTTAGGTGCTGACAAGCAAAGGGTCTCCAGGCCCTCAGAGGCTTATCGTCGAATTGGGAACATTCCACTAGGCCTGCGGGCCCCCAGAGGTTATCAGAGACTGTTGAATTGAGTTGAGTTGATGTAGCTTTATTCTCATGTGTACTCAAATGAGTAACAGTGAAAAGTTTATAGGTCACCACTTTACAGAACCAGCTTCGGTACAGAGTACCTAGCTACAATCCCAGGCTCACAGCCTGGACGTGTTCTCATGGCAACAGACCAGGGGCCCAGCATCTCCAGATTTTGGATGGCCTCCTGGCCTGCCTGGTTTCAGGAAAGTGCACTCCCGAAGTGAAAAGGACCAGGTGCTCAATCTTTTAGTTTAAGCAGTGTATAGATGCCATCCCAAAATGGAGGCAGCCCCCTCCAGGTAGCTTCACGCAAAAAGGAAGCCTGCACTTCCTTCAGTGCTGGATGTCCCCCATCTTTGAGTCCTACCTTCCCAACTTACTTGGACACCCTACCACCTTCCTGAACCATTAATTTGACCAACTGGGGGCAATCGCAGCTGGGTTGGGGGGGTGATTTCTCATGTACTTCGAGCTCCTGAACCACAAACTCTCCCGCAAATTTGATCCTGACATAGGGGTCTCAAAGTCTATACTGTGAATCTGACTCATAACGTCAATGCTTCTGTACTTGGCTCTCTCGACACAGTTGTCAGCTTTCCAACCACTCTTTTGCAACAATCTAAGGTCCTGAGTTCGAGACCCGCTCCAGATACTGGAGGCTGCAAACCAGCTGTAGACTGCAGCGAAGCACTGTACAAGACTGTGCTTAGAAACATCCTTCCTTCACTGTAAAGTGTGCGCAGAGATCAGGATGGGCACAAAACCCAAGTCCTTCTGGACAGCAACACCAGGCCTATGGGGTGACCTGGTGGCTCACAGCGTAAGGGACTCAGCTTCAATTCCAGCCTCGGGTGACTGTAATGTGTGGAGTTTGTGCATTCTCCCGGTGTCTGCGTGGGTTTCCTCCCACAGTCTAAAGACGTGCATGTTTGGTGGATTGGCCATACTGTAGCATGCAGGCTGGGTGATATTAGTCATGGGAAATGTTGGGGACATACTGGGATTGGGTAGTGTGGATTGGGTCTGGGCTGGATGCTCTTCAAATGGGCAATGTGAGTTTGATGGGCTGAATAGCCTGTTTCCTCACTGGAGAATTTTTATGATGTCAACCTCCCTCGCGCAGGGTTGCAAACTAATGATACTCAGAACGAGGCACTTACCAATGAATTACTTCCGCATGTGGAGGATAAACTAACAATTCCCATCAAGGACACATTTCTCTGTTTCTACTACACAACACTTCCTTTTGACTGAACTGTGGGATGCCCATCACTGTTTCAACAGATGGGTTGCAATTGTCAAAACATTGCAAATGTGATAGATGCACATGGAGATTGAGCAAGCAAACAGTTGTGACATGATGAAGGGTTTAGGCCCGAAACGTCAAGCTTTCCTGCTCCTATGATGCTGCTTGGCCTGCTGTGTTCATCCAGCCCCATGCTTGTTATCTCTTTAGTTGTGACATGTTGCCTTCTTTTCCATGAAAATGTTAGAAAATTTGATGAAACAAACAAAAATAAAAGTGGTGGTTGCTTGACGGACCTGTAAACTCAACAGGAAATGGCAGAGTGACTTGCCGAGGGAGCATGGTGTGGTGTTCGAGGATTTGGAATTGAATTTCATGTTGCTCTCACAGTGTGGAAATTTCCCCCTGTAGTCCAGAAGCTGATATTTAGAATCTCCAGCCCTTCACTTAGCTTCTTCCCTCTTCATCCCATCTCACCCCTCCCCCCAGTGCAGTGGGAATGCTGGACATTCTGAGGCACCGCGCCAGAGTTCTGGCCCCAGCATGTTTGCCATGCAAGTAGACTCATGCCGCAGCTTCACCAGGCTAATATTTCCAGGGCTATAAACTGGGACTATCAGAGTAGCTATTTCCAGGACCCAGTACAGGCATGATGGGCCAAATGGCCTCCTACAGGTACTGTAAACATTTTACTTCTTTTTCATACATGGAATGGGGACGTTGCTGGCTAGGTCAGCATTTATTTCCCACCCCTAATTGCCCAGAGGGCAGTTTTAGAGACAACCAAATTTCTGTGAGTTGGAGTCACATATAGGCCAGACCAGGTAAGGATGGCAGCTTCCTTCTCGAAAGGACATTAGTGAACCGGATGGGTTTTTCTGACAATGGATTCATGCACATCATTAGACTCTTAATTCCAGATTTGTATCGGATTGAAATTCCACCATCTACCATGTGATTCCATCACCCACAGCAATGTGGCTGTCTCTTAACTTCCCTCTGGGCAATTAGGGATGGGAAATAAATGCTGGTCTAGCTAGCGTCACCCACAATCTATGAAAATGAAAAGAAATTCAGAAGGCAGTAAAGAGTTAATCCACCTTGCTGTGGGTCTGAAGTCACATGTAGGCCAGACCAGGAAAGACAGGTAGATTTTCTTCCCTAAACGATGGCAGTGAACCAGATGGTATTTTTCACCGCAACTGACACTCTCACCATTAGGTGACCTTTCGATTTCAGATTTTTAATTAATTTCATCAGCTACGATGGTGGGATTTGAACCCATGTCCCAAGAGCATGAATCAGAGGTTCTGAATTCTATTTAAGTTCCCTACTCAGTAGACGTTCCAAGCCTTCAGTTCTTTCTTTTCCCAAGGGTGTTGCACACTGACGATGGTGAGGCACACAAGGCTACGAACTAAACGCTGACAAATGGGATCTGAATAGGTAGGTAGTTGTTTTCTCCTGGCACGGACTCAATGGGCCGATGGGCCTTCTGTTCTGTGGGAAGCTCTATGAGTCCACGTACAAGGGGGAGCCCCTGATGAGGCAAGGTGATTGGGGGCCGTCAGTGGGAAGTTCGGGCGCCGAAGTTTTACCTGATGCTTTGAGACCTCATGGGATTCAGTGTCAATGTTGATAATTCTCAGGACAATCCTGTCATGACTGTAAACCAGTTCTTTGATTTAATTTAATTTGATTTATTTACTGTTGTGTGTATTTATTACAAATACAGTGAAAAGTGTTTTTTTAACATTGCCACCGTATGGCGCCATCTTAAAACAGAGAAAATGAGCCAAAACACAGAATATAAAGCCAGAAAAATGACGCAATAAAGTTCGTCTTAAGTCTAATGTTACTAAAGGTCAGGTGGTGTTTGGAAGAGATCCCGCTTCTAGCTCAGCTCCTCCACCCCGATTGCCAGGTCCCCGACGTTAAACTGACGACATTGCCACAAATGCGTCTCCCCACATCACTGCTGCAATTAAACCTTGCCATTCTCCGACGCCATCTCGCTTCCACAAACGTTGCCATCGCTGTGAGATCACCCTGGGCCGACCTCGCCGATGGAGTCGCCGCAGATGCCCCTGCACCAGGACCAAACTCGCCACCATCACCGCCTCCGCCCTGGCTCTGTCCTTCCCGTAGGAGAGAACATCCCATGCGGAATGGAGATGGTGGCGTCTGGCGGTTTGGCTCCAAGTGATGATTCCACGCGAATGATCATGCCAAGTTGTATCTTGACCAGTCTGTGGGAGAGCCCTGTCTCAGGTTTGGTTGGTGAGGGAGACATTACAGGGTCATAGAGACATAGAGCTGTACAACACGGAAACAGCCCCTTCAGTCCAGCTCATCCACGCTGATCAGATATCCAAAATAAATCTAGTCCCATTTGCCAGCATTGGTCTATATCCCTCTAAACCCTTCCTATTCACGTACCCATCCAGATGCCTTTTAAATGTTGTAATTGTACCAGACGCCATCACTTCCTCTGGCAGCTCATTCCATACACACACCACCCTCTGTGTGAAAAAGTAACTTCTTAGGTCCCTTTTAAATCTTTCCCCTCTCACCTTAAACCTATGCCCCTCTAGTTTTGGACTCCCCTACCCTGTGGAAAATACATTGACAATTTAACCTATCCATGCCCCTCATGATTTTATAAACTTCTATGAGGTCAACTGGGCTAGTGGTGTTCCTAATAGAACATAGAACAGTACAGCACAGTACAGGCCCTTCAGCCCACAATGTTGTGCCGACCTATTATCCTAATCTAAGGTCAAAGTACTCTGCATACCCTACATTTAATGACAAAGCTGATGTTAAGCTGTCCACCTGGATCATATCTCCAGTGGCTTGGTACAAACAAGGGGCTTTCTAAGTATCTCAGAGAGTAGTTAAGAGTCACCAACACTGCCGTGGGTCTGGAGTCAAATGTATGCCAGACCAGGTAAGGATGGCAGATTTCCTTCACTGTAAAAGACATCAGGAGCAGATAAACCTTTAACAACAATCAGCTAGCTTCATGGTCGCCATTCTGGGAGTAGACATTAAGTCCAGATTTATGAAACAGCTACCAGGTTGGGATATGACTTTCCATGTCCGGCAGTTTATTAGCCCCTGGTCTATCAGACCATTAACAACCACTTTCTGTTGCTCATGCAAATCATTATTTCAACATTGGGATATATAGTAACAGAGTTTAACAGATTCTTTTTAACTATTTGTTTTGCTTCTTAATGTTTTTGAGAGGATTCTCTCTCACTCTCTCTCTCTCTCTCTCTCTCTTTCTGTTGGCAGTTCCCAAGAACGTTAGACTTGTTGCCTGATCAAGATTGATGCCATGTGTGATTTCCCCCGTGGGAATCTCTCTTTCTGACCTTTAGAGAAAGTCAGGAGAGGTCCAAGGCTCAGAGAGGCCATGTTGATCAGGTTTCACCGACATGCAGTACTGAGGGAGCGCTGTACCACCAGTGGGCCCATCTTTTACCTGCAGCATAAAACCTCAGCTCTGTTGGCGAAACCGAGACGTTCTCCTGTCGTTACTGCCAGTGAGGCACTTTAGAAGCATAACCACTGTTGTGGAGAATCAGAGAATCCCAACGGTGCGTAAAAGAAGACATTCAGCCCTTCAAGTGTGTACCAACCCTCCGAACAGCATTCCACCCAGACCTTGCTTCCACTCTATCCCCCATCCCCACATTTCACCTCAGCTAACCCACCTAGTCAGCACATCCCTGGATATTATGGGCCAATTTAGCATGACAAATCCACCCAAACCTGCACATCCCAAAGTTGATAAATTTGATAGATGAGGGAAGGGCTGTAGATGTCATATACATGGACTTCAGTAAGACATTTGATAAGGTTCCCCATCGTAGGCCGATGGAGAAAGTGAAGTCACATGGGGTCCAGGGTGTACTAGCTAGATGGATAGAGAACTGGCTGGGCAACAGGAGACAGAGAGTTGTAGTGGAAGGGAGTTTCTCAAAATGGAGAACTGTGACCAGTGGTGTTCCACAGGGATCCGTGTTGGGACCACTGCTGTTTGTGATGTACATAAATGATCTGGAGGATGGTATAGATGGTCGGATTAGCAAGTTTGCAGATGACACTAAGATTGGTGGAGTAGCAGATAGTGAAGGGGACTGTCGGAGAATGCAGCAGAATATAGATAGATTGGAGAGTTGGCAGGGAAATGGCAGATAGAGTTCAATCCAGGCAAATGCGAGGTGATGCATTTTGGAAGCTCCAATTCAAGAGCGAACTATACGATAAATGGAAAAGCCCTGGGGAAAATTGATGCACAGAGAGATCTGGGTGTTCAGGTCCATTGTACCCTGAAGGTGGCGACGCAGGTCGATAGAGTGGTCAAGAAGGCATACGGCATGCTTTCATTCATCGGATGGGGTATTGAGTACAAGAGTTGGCAGGTCATGTTACAGTTGTATAGGACTTTGGTTTGACCACATTTGGAATACTGCGTACAGTTCTGGTCGCCACATTACCAAAAGGATGTGGATGCTTTGGAGAGGGTGCAGAGGAGGTTCACCAGGATGTTGCCTGGTATGGAGGGCACTAGCTATGAAGAGAGGTTGAGTAGATTAGGATTATTTACATTAGAAAGACGGAGGTTGGGGGGGACCTGATTGAGGTCTACAAAATCATGAGAGGTATAGTCAAGGTGGATAGCAAGAAGCTTTTTCCCAGAGTGGGGGACTCAATTACTAGGGGTCACGATTCCAAGGTGAGATGGAAAAGGTTTAAGGGAGATATGCGTGGAAAGTTCTTTACGCAGAGGGTGGTGGGTGCCTGGAACACATTTCCAGCAGAGGTGGTAGAGGTAGGCACGATAGCGTCGTTTAAGATGTATCTAAACAGATACATGAATGGGCAGGGAGCAGAGGGATACAGATCCTTGGAAAGTAGGTGACAGGTTTAGATAGAGGATCTGGATCGGCGCAGGCTTGGAGGGCCAAAGGGCCTGCTCCTGTGCTGTAAATTTCTTTGTTCTTTGTTCTATCCTGGAGTGTGGGAATATAGTATGGTCAGGGCTAAAGTCAAGTGAATGCATGTTAGCAGACTTTATTGAACATAAGTGGACAGGACAATATACGAGACGTCAACATTGAATATTATGGACTCAGGCTCCAGTTCCATGTGGCCTGACGTTTCTATGATACAAATCCCTATACACATGCTCAATAGATTTTCTTAATGTAAAAGTATATTTAAACAGTTTACACCACAAACAATTTGTATGTAGCAAACTCCCATAAACAGCTGTGTGGCAATGACCAGTCATTTTTTTATATTCATTCATGGGATAAGTAAAAAAAAATCCAAGGAAAGAGAGGAAAAAAAACCCGAAAAGGAGTGAAAAGAGAAGCAGGTGGCACGGACTGGCCCCAGGCACAGAAGCCCTACTCCACCACCATCTTACTGGAAGCTTCTACACCTCATGGTCTGAGAGAGGATTCTGAAGAAGGGTCCCGACCCGAAACGTCAGCTTTCCTGCTCCTCTGATGCTGCCTGGCCTGCTGTGTTCCTCCAGCTCCACACTGTGTTATCTCTGACTCCAGCATCTGCAGTTCCTACTATCTCTGAGAGAGGGCTGTTCGGTTGAGCCTCTCCTGTGAGAGGACATGTAGCACTCCCTCAGTGGAGCTTTCAGAAGGTCAAACCAATACTTAAGCTCGAGACAGTTTCAGAGATGAGAGGGCTGCTCTGGTGAGTAGCTGAGAAAGTAGACTGTCATGTTCACCCAGGCCTAGTTTTACAGTCCCCAAGAATCAGAGAATCCTGACCTTGCAGGTAGCAGGCCATTGTAACGCGACTGTTTGTTTCTCTGCTGCCCATCACACTTCCTCTCTATGACCCGTTCGTTTCCGTCTGTTACTGCTTCACCCAGTCCCAACCCTCAGATCTTAAGGAATAGGAGCAGGAATAGGCCTTTCAGCCCTTCAGTCGTACTGCCCCATTCAGTGTCACTGCGGCTGTGGATATCCAGAGACAGGTTCCTCTTGCATTTTGTGCCCCCAACTCTCTCGTTACATTTGCAGGATTTAAATGTTTAACTTGAATAAAACTCTCCCAGAAAGTTAGAGGTGGCACTGTGTAGTTTTAAGTACCCGTCTAACTGTAGTCAGTTTATGTTAGTGCAATTTCAAACACCATCTCTCACTCAGGAAGGGAACTAGGTAAACTTCAGGTAGAACGTTGTTCTTTGAATTTAAAATATACTCGAATTTTACATTAAAAAAAATCTCATCTTTCCTTTCCATCTCTTTTTCATTCCCTCTCTTAATCCGACCCTTCCCTCTCAATGCTTCTTCCTATTTCTAATCCAATTCAAAATCTCTCCCTTCTACGTTCTTCTGCTAGTTTCTCTGGTTTTCTCTTCTCACAAAGCGTCTTTGGAAATGTCATCCTTAGAAGGAGCTTGAGACAGAGTCTTTGATTATATTTTAAGGCAGAAGTACATACATTCTATCTGAAACAGATAAAATTCTAACAGGGAAGGACAGACTAGATGCAGGCAGTTGGTATGGGTGTCGAAACCAGAAGGTACAGTGTCAGCAAACAGAGGAGTCCCTTTAGGACAGAGATAGAGCATAGAGCATAGAACAGCACAGCACAGGAATGTGCCCAAGATGTTGTGCCAAACATGATGTCAAATTAAACTAATTGCTTCAGCCTGCCCTTGGTCCATATCCCTCCATTCCTTACATATCCCTGTGTTTATCTAAAAGTCCCGTAAACACCCCTATTGTATCTGCCTCCACCACCACCAGCATGTTCCAGACTCCTACCATTCTCTGTGTAAAATAACTTGCCCCTCACATCTCCTTTAAACTTTCCCCATCTCGCCCGAAATACATGCCCCCGAGTTTTCGATGAGGAAAAAGTTTATCATTGAATGGGTAGTGATCCTGTGGAATTCTCTGCAACAGAAGATCAGGTCACTAAATATATTCAGGAAGGAGACGGATACAGTTTCGGAATATAAAAGCATCAACGGGCACAGGAGGAATGGGAATGTGATATTGAGATAGAGAATCAGCCATGAACGTATTGAATGGTGGAGTAAGCCTGGGGGGCCGAGTGGCCTACTCCTGCTCCTATTTTCTATCCTACATATGTCAGAGGGGTGGAGGGGAAAGGTGATGGGAGGGCAGATGCTGTAGGCAAGAAGGTGGAGTAATCGAAACAGTCATGATCTTTAGGAATGGCAGAGCATCTCAAGGGGCTGAGTGAACTACTCCTGATCCGAATTCCTACATTTGCAAATTAAATGGCCGAAGGGTGCAGGAGGCAAAAAAAAAACAATGCACACCGCAAGGCGTAAACTCAAGTTGTGTGAGGAGGCAAATGTGTGGCAGACGAAGGGTAAATACGAGGTATTGGGAGCAAAAACAGGAAGCGGATTATTATCCAAATGGCAATAGATTGGGAAAGGGGGAGATGTGGCCTTGCACACCAGTCACTGAAAATAAGCGTGGCAGTGGCAGCAGGCAGTGAGAACGGCAAAAGGCACGTTGGCCTTCATTTAGAATTGAGAATTAGGTTTTATTGTCTCATGTACTCAGCTACAGGGGTACAATAGAAAGTGAACAATGTCACCCAGCACAGCGCTATCATAAGTACAAAGTACCTGGACACAAATCTTAGATACAAAACAGAGAAATAAAGAAAAAGAAAGCCACATTACCTCACAGTGAATCATTGTTTAAGTTAGAAAAATAAGAAAAAAAGTTAAAAAAAAAGATAAACCATGCCAGCCTTTACATAAAGGGTCTGCAGTAAATCAATGCAGGGGACTTCCACATGTGGTCTGAACGGGTCCGAAGACAAGTTGACTGCTCACTCTGGTCTCCAATCCAACAGCCATCCCTGCTCCGCTCCTGGCACACTGGCCATCCCACTCCATTTTGGATCTCCAGCCTGAAAATGCGAGCACGGGAGAAGGGATGCCTTACTGCGACTGTAAGGGACCACACTCAGGGCATTGTGGGCAATTTCGGCCTCCTTGTCTGACAATGGATGTCCTATGAAAACTTTCTTTAAGGAGTGAGCTGAGAAATTTTACACTGTGAAAACAAAGTGGCAATATCCCCCTGTACGTTGAATTAATGGTTAAATAATCCAATGGTGATGCTTGTAATTTCTGTCTCAGTGCACTGGTAGTTGAAACATTTTTCCAGGAATTTATTATGCCTAGTCTGGACTATTCCTAGAGTCATAAAGACATACAGCACGGAAACAGACCCTTCGATCTAACTGTATATCCTAAATTAATCTAGTCCCATTTGCCAGCATTTGGCCCATATCCCTCTAAACTGTTCATGTACCCGTCCTGATGCCTTTTAAATGTTGTAATTGTACCAGCCTCCACCACTTCCCCTGGCAGTCTATTCCATACACGCACCACCCTCTGTGTGAAAAGTTCCCCCTTGGGTCCCTTTTAAATCTTTCCCCTCTCACCTTAAACCTATGCCCTCTAGTTATGGATTCCCATACCCTTTGCAAAAGACTTTAACTCTTCACTCTACCCATGCCCCTCATGATTTTATAAACCTCTATAAGGTCACCCTTCAGCCTCCGACGCTCCAGGGAATGAGGATTCAGGGTAGATGATTTAGGACGGAGATGAGGAGACATTTCTTCACCCAAAGAGTGGTGATCCTGTGGAATTCTTCTATATTTCTATGAAAGTAGCCCCAGTCTATTCAGCCTCTCTTTTAGTGCAAACTCTCCAACATCTGGCAACATTCTTGTAAATATTTTTTGCACCGTTTCACGTTTAACAACATTTTTACTTTGGCAGGGAGACCAGAATTGAACACAGTATTCCAAAAGTGGCCTAACCACTGTTCTGCACAGCTGCAACATGACCCTCCCGACTCCTATACTCAATGCACTGACCTAATTGTTCTCCATCTCTCCATGACCTTGAGCTCTTTCAAATATCTAAGTCATACAGTACGGAAGCAGACCCTTCGGTCCAACCAGCCCATGCTGACCCTAATCCCAAACTAAACTAGTCCCAGGTCTGGAAGAAGGATCCAGACCCAAAACGTCAGCCTTCCTGCTCCTCTGATTCTGCCTGGCCTGCTGTGTTCATCCAGCTCCACACCTTGTTATCTCAGACTCCAGTATCGGCAGTTCCTACCATATCTAAACTAGTCCCACCTGCCTGCACTTGGCCCATATCCTTCCAAACCTTTCCTATTCTCAAACTTAACCAAATGTCCTTCAAACGTTATAATATTTGAACGAACGAATTTCGATCCTCCCAACTTCACTCCACTGACCCATTGGCATTGTCTCGTGGTGATGTCTTGGTTTTAAAATTCTCAGCATTGTTTTCAAATCCTTTCACAGCCTTATCTCTGCTCCATTGCTGTAGCCTTCCCAAGTCCCACAACCATCCTCAATAACTGCTCTGCTCCAATTCTGGCTTCACTGCAGCACTAGCGGACATCCCTTCATTAGATGGGGCCCTGAGCCTGGGAATTCTCACCTTAAACCTGTCCTTTAATGGAGAGCATTCCATCTTCGGCAAAGGCCAGCATTGGCCACCCATCCCTAATTGCCTTTGAAGCTGAGTGGCTTGCCAAACCATTTTGGAGGGTAGGTGAGAGCCAACCACATTGCTCTGCATCTGAAGTCAAATGTAGGCCAGACCAGGTGAGGATGGTAGATTTCCTCCCTAAACAACATTAGTTTTTTCATACATTTGTGGGATGTGGGTGTCACTGGCTAAGCCCAGCATTTATTGTCCGTCCCTAGTTGCCCCTTGAGAAGGTGAGGGTGAGCTGCCTTCTTGAACCGCTGCAGTCCACCTGCTGTGGGTTGACCCACAATGCCCTTAAGGAGGGAATTCCAAGATTTTGACCCAGCAACAGTGAAGGAACGGCGATATATTTCCAAGTCAGGATGGTGAGTGGCTTGGAGGGGAACTTGCCGGGGGTTGTGTTTCTATGTATCTGCTGCCCTTGTCCTTCCAGATGGAAGTGGTCGTGGGTTTGGAAGTTGCTGTCTGAGGATCTTTGGTGAAATTCTTTGGTGAACAGGATCCATCTTTACATTTTACACTGTGGCTACTCTGTGCACAGCAAGCTCCCACAAGTAACAATGCGATAATGACCAGACATCTGTTTTTAAATGGCATTTATTTCAGGAGAAATATTGCCCATTAACAGTGAAACATGGTAGTGACTTATCTTCTATATCTCCAAATGATCCACTGTTTTTGCGGGATCCTTTGTTTCATATTCATCATTACTGACGCGAGCTTTCAGTTCCAGATTTCAGTTTAAAGGCAATGTTTTGCAGATGCTGGAAAACCAAACTCCAAACAGAAAGCGCTGTGGAAACTCAGCAGGTTTGTCAGCTTCTGTGTAAAGAGAAAAACAGAACTAATGTTTTGAGTCTAATCTGACTCTTTGGTGAAATTAGAGTTTGTTAGTTGCATTTAAATTCCACAACTCTATGAGTTCACCTCAGACCCTGCCGCAATGGAGCTAGCTCCCAGAGCTATTAATGTTTAAGTCAAATTTAACCCCTCTCTTCACCTGCACTTGAAACCACAAGCTTCTTAAAATTAGGCATTAAACTCACCTCCCCGCGCACCCCCCCCAAAACAGAATGTCCACGGCACCTCTCTCAATCAACACCATTTTGGGATTGTACTCCGTTGACCTGAGAGGGCAGACTGGCCTCAGTTTGATACATCTCATCTGAAATAAAAATGGCACTTCTGACAGGGCAGCATCCCCTCAGCGCTGTGCTGGAGTGTCAACCCAGATCGTTTACAAAGAAAGTTTAACCATTAGCTTTTAAAGAGATATGACTGTTGCAGTGTGCCTTGATACGAACAATGTGATGGTACAAATATCACACTCACAAAGAGATTCCTCTTAAGCTTCACAATGAAAAGGGCCTCCAGCTACTCTGGAACACCCCACAAAGCAGATCAATATCTCTGAGAAACTACAGTTAAAGGCCAATAGTTCAGCTTCCTGAGACACTTCAGCTGTTCAATGATTTTATCTTCACCAACTCTCTATCTGAGCCTTACTTACTTAAGACCTTTTGTTGCCACATCTCTCATTGTTTCCCCCAGTGAGTGCGTGCATAAAATTGAAACTTTGCCAATTAGTTGGAATCAGAATCAAAGATAGCTTTAGCAAATTAAAAACAATTTCTGAAAAATTCTGTTCCCACACTTATGTGGTTTCTTCATTTACACACTGAAATGGCATCCCATTTCTCATAAAAGCCGAAAGATGCTGTAAATCAGGAACAAAAATAAAGTTGCTGGAAAAGCCCAGCAGGCCTGCCAGCATCCGTGAAGTTAAAAACAGAGTTAACGTTTCAGGTCCAGTGACCTGTCCTCAGAGCTGACCCGACAAGTTCTGAAGAAGGGTCACTGGACCCGAAACGTTAACTCTGTTTTTAACTTCACAGATGCTGCCAGGCCTGCTGGGCTTTTCCAGCAACTTTATTTTTTGTTCCCATTTCTCATCTCTGCATCTCTGAATCTATCTTTTCCCAAAAACCCTTTCTCTCTCAGCACTCCTTCTCTGTAATTCTAACTCTGACCATCTCCTCTCTCTGAAGCCTCTGCCATAACACCCTATATCTCAGCCGTTTCTCTCTCTCTCTAAACACTTCTGCTCAACTTTCTGTCTCTTTATCTATCTGTGCCTTCACTCTCTCAACTCTTTCTCCGAAATCTCTCTATTTTACCCCTCTACAAAGCAAAGTCAAACAGAATCCTGGGCAACAGTGTCCCCCTGCCCAATGAGCTCAACTCTTGCTTTGAACAGAAGGGCAGGGAAACAATGTCACCTATCCCATCAGCCTCGGATGCGCCTGTACCCACGGTCACCACCACATCGTCGCATCTGCCTTCTTAATGGTGAACTCGCAGTTAGCGACCAGCCCAATGGAGTTCCCGGCCATGCATTCAGATCCTGTGCAGACCAACTGGTGGGAATATTCGCTGACATCTTTAACCTCTCCTTGCTACAGTCTGAAGTCCCCACCTGCTTCAAGAAGACCTCCATCATCCCAGTGCCAAAGAAGCATCACGCAGCGTCCCTCAATGACTGCCACCCAGTCACTGGTCGTTTTGAAGTAATTTGAGAGGTCGGTCATGGCTCACGTCGACTCCAGCCTCCCAGCCTGTCTTCATCCTTTGCAATTCACCTACCAACGCAACCAGTCCATGGTAGACACCATCTTGCTGGTCTTACAGTCATCTGGACATCTGGACAAACAAGGACACCTATGTGCAGACAGCAAGGCATGCAGATGCTGGAAGCTAGAATCAATAATTGTGGAGCTGGAAAAGCACAGCAGGTCAGATGGCATCCGAGGAGCAAGAAAGCCAATGTTTCAGGCTGAAATGCTGACTTTCCTCTTCCTCAAACAAGGATACTTATTGTCAGGCTTCTATTTATGGGCTAATTAACACCATAATTCCAAACAAACTCTTCTCCAAACTCTGAGACCTAGGTCTCAGCTCCCCTCTCTGTGACTGGATCCTCGATTTCCGGACCCACAGACCGCAGTCAGCAACACTTCCTCCATGACAATCCTCAACACTGGCACCCTGCAAGGCTGTGTGCTCAGCCTCCTGCTATACACCTTATACTGAGTGGCCAAATTCCATACCAACTCCATTCACAAGTTTACTGACACCACCCTTGTAGGTCAGATCTCAAACAATGGCGAGATGGAGTACAGGAAAGAGATGGACAGTTTAATGGCATAGTGTAAAATCAACAATGTTTCCCTCAATGTCAGCAAAGTGAAGGAGCTGGTCATTGACTCTCTATTCATTTGGGGATGAGGGCATTGCTGGCCAGGCAGCATTTATTGCCCATTCCTAATTGCCCAGAGGGCAATTAAGAGTCAACCACATTGCTGTGGGTCTGGAGTCACATGTAGGCCAGACCAGGTAAGGATGGCAGTTTCCTTCCCTAAAGGACATTAGTGAACCAGGTGGGCTTTTCCTGACATTGACAATGGATTCAGGGTCATCATTAGATTCTTAATTCCAGATGTTTATTGGATTCAAATTCCACTATCTGCCGTGGTAGGATTCGAACCCAGGTCCCCGGAATGTTGCCTGGTCTCTGGATTAACAGTCCAGCGACAATATGACTAGGCCATCATCTCCCCTATTTCCTGCTACTTCAGGAAGCAAAGTGGAGGGCATGGCCCTGTCTGTATCAATAGTACTGAGGTGGGGAGGGTTGAGAGCGTCAAGTTTCTGGGAGCTATAATCGCCAACAATTTGCCCTGGTCCACCCACGTTGACACTACAGTCAAGAAAGCACAGCAATGCCCTTACTTCCTCAGGAGGCTGAGGAAGTTTTGCCAACTTTTACAGATGCACCATAGAAAGCACCCTACCTGGATCACAGTGTGGTAGGACAACTCCACTTTCCAAGACCACAAGAAACTACAGAGACTCGTGAACACAGTTCAATCCATCAC
This sequence comes from Ginglymostoma cirratum, assembly GCA_024137785.1. NCBI lineage: Eukaryota > Metazoa > Chordata > Chondrichthyes > Orectolobiformes > Ginglymostomatidae > Ginglymostoma > Ginglymostoma cirratum. Next base: position 7,256,546 of record JAHRHZ010000008.1, on the reverse strand, counting down.
ACAATCCAGCCTTCCATCCATTGACTCCGTCTACACTTCCTGCTGCCTCGAGAAAGCAACCAACATCATCAAAAACCCCTCCCACCCCAGTTATACTCTCTTCTACCCTTTTCCATTGGGGAGATGATACAAAAGTTTGGAAAGAGGTAGCAAGAGATTCAAGAACAGCTTTACCCCCGCTGTTATCAGACTTTTGATTGAACCTCTTTAATGTTAATGTTGATCTCTCTCTCTGCACCTTCTCGGGCAGCTGTAACACTGTATCCTGCACTCTATCCTGTTGCCTTGCTGCACTTGTACAGTACAATATACCTGTAAAGCACGTAAAACAACACGTTTCACCATACCTCAGTACATGAGACAGTAATATATCAAACTAAATCTCTTTACACTTCTACTTCTCAGTTGTCTTACTAAACCCCCTTTCTCTCAACTCTCTACTCAAACCACCTCTCCCTCATCCTTCTCTATCTCAGTCCTTTCTCTAAGACCTCTCTCTACTCTCTCTATTGCAACACTTTCTCTCACCCCTCTGTGTCTCTTAATCCTCTCCCTCTAAACTCTTCCTACCTCAACCCTTTATTTCTCTATAACTTCTCTTATAAATCTCTCTGCAAACTTTCACTACCTTACACTGCCTGTAATCGTTCTGTATCTCAATGCTTTCTATTCAAAGCGTCTCTATCTCAACATTTTCCTTCTCCCATTCTTTCTCTCCCAAGTGTACACCCTGAAGCTCTATCACTTTAACCCCATTTCCCATCCATCCTAATCCCCTTCACATCAATCCCCCCAAACCCACTACAGTCAGCTTTCCACCCTATTCATGAGTCCCAACCTCTAGGGTACTCACTCTCACTGTCCTCAGTTGCTTTGCAAAATGTAGAACTACCCATCTCGCTGTTGAACTCACTTTTCCACCTTTTATGGTTTCAACCTGCTCCACATATTAATAAGTTGCTATAATGTAAACTATCCATTCAACCCCTGGAGTATCAGAGGCTCAGAGATGACCTCAAAGACGTTTATAAAATCATGAGGGGTATGGATAGGGTAAATAGCCAAGGTCTTTTCCCAGGGTAGGGGAGTCCAAAACTAAAGGGCACAGGTTTAAGGTGAGAGGGGCAAGATTTAAAAGGGACCTAAGGGACAACTTTTTCACACAGGGGATAGTGCATGTATGGAATGAGCTGTCAGAGGAAGTGGTGGAGGCTGGTACAATTACAACATTTAAAAGGCGTCTGGATGGGTACATAAATAGGAAGGTTTTAGAGGGATATGGGCCAAATGCTGGCAAATGGGACTAGATTAATTTAGGATATCTGGTCAGTATGGACGAGTTGGACCGAAGGGTCTGTTTCCGTGCTGTACAGCTCTATGACTTTATATCCCTTGATCTTTTCAAAGATCCTCTCCCGGTTAGAGAATCTGTGATTGTGTCAATAGATCTGTCCACATCACATAAAATCGGACAGCAGTTACAGCGCTAAGGAAGCCATTCAGCCCATCAGGTCAGTATCAGCTCTCAGTCACTTCGTCCCACTCTTCCATAGTGTCACATCTGACTGTGATCGGGGGCGGGGGCGGGGGCGGGGGTGTCATTTAGGTCTTGAGGATAATCATTCCACTTCTCCTGTCCTCTGTGAGTACAGTGGCTTTGTGTGTGTTAATTGAATGAAAGATAGATAGTGACTCCCAAATGAGATTAAAATTTCTCATACTTTTCAAAACATTCTACACAGTCAGGCTATAAATGTCCCGTTAAGAATTACTTGGTAAATTTTTTCTTTGGCACAAAGTTGATTAGAGGCCCTTTATGTCACATTTTCTCCTTCGAGAACATATCTCCAAAATGTTTGTGTGTTCGTTTGGCTAACTTTACTGATAGTTTGTACAGTGCACAGCACTTTGCTTGCTGGGTGAGAGTTCAGGAAGAGTAGTTGTCATGGATCCAGCTTTTTATGGGCTTAAACATAATCACAGTCTACATTGAAGTTGGTAACAGGGAGCCTTTGATGTTGTTCTCTTTGAGGCTGGTGTCTTGAGCTCAGAGTTCAGGATTGCAAGATCAAAAAAGCAAGAAATTGGAGGAGCAGTGGGTCATTCGTCCCATCGAACCAAGCCATTCTAAACGATTGTTGGACTTCAACTCCACTTAACCACCCACTCCTCAACTACACGAGAGACCAAATCTCAGTCTACCCTGAGTCTTAAATAGATTCAGCAGTGGACCTTCCTCTGCCCTCCAGGGTTGAGAATTCTAAATGTGCACCACACTCAGAGTGAAGTAATTTTTGCTCATTTCGGCCGTTAGCGATTGACCCTTATCCTGAGATTGTGACCGTCCCCCACCCCATCACCAATCATCACCAGCCCCTGAATTTTCAATTCCCTGACCCGCAGAAAGAACCTCCCAGAGTCAACCCCATCCAGCCCCTTCACAGCCTTTAACGTCACAGAATCATAGCGTGGAAAGAGGCCATTTGTCCTATTGAGTCCATACTGGCCCTCCAAAGAGCATCCCACCCGGACCCTGTCTGTTCCCATATCACCACCATTTCTCATTGTTATGTCATTCAGTGTATGAGTTGGAATATTCCCAGTGACACTCACTTACAGATTAAACTGAGTTCTTGCGTTTCCCCAGATACAAAAACCTTGAACAGTGGATCTCTCCAGGAGTGATTTGATTTGATTGGATTTATTATAGTCACATGTGCTGAGATACAGTGAAAAGTATTGTTTTACGTGCTAACCAGACAAATCATACCTTACATCAGTCCATCAAGGGGAATATAACAGAAAGCAGATTATAGCGTTACAGCTACGGAGAAGGTGCAGAGAAAGATCAACTCTAATATATGACAGTTGGCTCCATAAGTCTGGGTGGAACGATGGCTCAGCGGTTAGCACTGCTGCCTCACAGCACGAGGCACCCGGGTTTGATTCCAGCTTCAGGCGACTGTCTGTGTGGAGTTTGCACACTCTCGCTGTGTATGTGGGTTCTCCAGTTTCTTCCCACAGGTCAAAGATGTGCAGCTTAGGTGGATTGGCCATGCTAAATTGCTCAGAGTGCCCAGGGATTGGTGGGTTAGCCATGGGTAATGCAGGGATAGGCATGGGTGGGATGCTCTTCGGAGCGTTAGTGTGGATTTGAAGGGCTGGATGGCCTGCCTCCACACTGTAGGGATTCTACGATAAGTCTGAGAACAGCAGGGAAGAAGCTGATCTTGAATCTGTTGGTATGTGTTTTCAAACCTTTGTATCTTCTGCCCACCGGAAGAGGCTGGAAGAGAGTATAACTAGGGTGAGGGAGTGGGGTCTTTGATGTTGTTGGCTGCTTCTTCCAGGCAGCATGAAGTGTAGATGAAGTCAATGGATGGGAAGTTGGTTTTCGTGTTGGGTTGTGGAGAGTGGAGTGTTCACAACTCTGTAATTTCTTGCAGTCTTGGACAGAGCAGTTGCCATACCACACTCTGATGTGTCCAGATAGGATGCTCTCTATGGTGCATCTATAAAAATTGATAAGAGTCATTGTGGACATGCCGAATTTCCTTAGCCTCCTGAGAAAATAGAAGCATGCTTTCATGTCTGTAATGTCAATGTGGATGGACCAGGACAGATCATTGGCGTTATTTACTACCGTTATATACAGTGATGGTGTGTTAATTATGTACATCTATTGTATTTCAGTGAGTAGCCCTTTTCCTTAAACCTGCCTCGACAAACAGAATAGTTACAGTATGGAAGGAGGGCATTTGGCCTATGATGTCTCTACTGGCTCTCTGCACAAGTATCCCATCTCATCCCAGTCCCTTGCTGTCCTTCTGTGGCCCTGCAAGTTTCTTCTCTTATCCAATTTTCTTTCGAAAGTTGTGACATGAGTCAGTCTCCTCGCACTCTCAGGCAGCACATTCCAGATCCTGACCACCCACTGTGTATAAAAACATTATTTTCTCATTCCATCTCCGGCTCTTTAGCGAATCCCATCAAGTCAGTTGTAGAGTTATAGAGTCATAGAGCTCATATCGCACGGAAAGAGTTCGTTCTGCCCATCGTGTCTGTCCCTGTCATCAAATATCCATCTGTTCTAATCCCATTTTCCAGCACTTTGCCCATGCACTTGGTTTTAAAAGTGTGCATTTAATATTTATAGTGTCATACAGCAGGGAAACAGACCATTTGCTCAAACGCATCAAGATATCCCAATCTGACCTAGACCCATTTGCCAGCATTTGGCCCATATCCCTCTGAACCCTTCCTATTTATATACCCATCCAGATGCCTTTTAAATGTTGTAATTGTACCCACCTCCGCCATTTCCTCTGGCAGCTCGTTCCATACACACACCACCCTCTGTGTGTGAAAAAACGTTGCCTTCCTGCATCCTCTCTGCTGGCTCCACTTACCACTCAAGGAGCTCGATGGCTGGCAGGGGACAAAGGTCTTTCAGCACAAGTGGGGCAAAGGCAGGTAGGAAAAGGGGACTCCATCCACCACTCTCCTGCCCCAATTAAATACCACCCCACCACCCCCCACAAGCCTCTAGTGCCACAAACTGCTTATAGGGGATGGAACAAGAGCAGAATCACACTCTCTGACCCACCCAAAGAAGCTCTGAGCAGTACATGAGAAAGGTGAACAGAGGGTGCCACTGAACTGTGCACCATGAGGGAGTCCAATTTACTTCAGTGACGATGGAGTTGCTCAATAGACGGAGGGCAACATGAAATCCAGCACATGCAGTCAACAGTTTTATACTTCCAAGTAACCATTAGAATAGACCTCTTCTAACTAAGCTGAATAAACAGAACTGAACGATAATTCGGAGCACAGGAAATTGTTACCAGGACTTTTGGGAGTAAACAGTGATCGTGACAACATGCTGTTGGACTGGAGCAAGAGTTGAGTGCAGTTCACGGAGGATAGCAATGTGCTGACCTTGTTTTTGCTTCTAAGGGACTCGGGGAATAAAGCCAATGATATGTTTGTCAATTTCATGCAGAAGTAAGAATAGCTGACAGAATCTTACCAAGAATGGTTTTAAATTCGGGCAATTTCTGAAATTATAAGAACTGAAGAAATAGGAGTTTGCTCTGCCATTCAATAATATCTTTTTGCGGACTCAGCTCCACTTACCTGCCCACTCACCATAACCCTTAATCCCTTTACTGCTCAAAAATCTATCTACATTTGCCTTAAAAACAGTCAATGAAGTAACCTCAGAGACAGTAGGAACTGCCGATGCTGGACAATCTGAGACAACAAGGTGCAGAGCTGGATGAACACAGCAGGCCAAGCAGCATCAGAGGAGCAGGAAGGCTGACGTTTTGGGACTAGACCCTTCTTCAGAAAGGTCTAGGCCTGAAACATCAGCCTTCCTGCTCCTCTGATGCTGCTTGGCCTCCTGTGTTCATCCAGCTCTACACCTTGTTGTCTAATGAAGTAACCTCACCTGCTTCACTGGGCAGAGAACTCTTAGGACTGTAGAACTTAGATCACAGAATCCCTACAGTGTGGAAACAGGCCCTTCAGCCCAACAAGTTCACACTGACCCTCAGAGCATCCCACCCAGACCCATCCCCTATAACTCACCTAAGCTATACATCCCTGAACACTACAGGCAATTTAGCATGGCCAATGCACCTAACCCACACATCTTTGGACAGTGGGAGGAAACCCACACAGACACGGGGAGAATGTGCAAACTCCACACAGACAGTCACCTGAGGGTGGAATTGAACCCAGGTCCCTGGCGCTGTGAGGCAGCAGTGCTGACCACTGAACCACCATGCCACCCCCAACTTCTTGGAACCTCGTTTATATTTAAACCTATATTTTGCTCCTTAGTTGTGAAAACATTTGAAGTTTGCTTTCTGTGGCAGGGAATTCTATGGACCCACCACTTCTCTGAAAGGGCTAATGTTACAGATTGCATTGAGCTCCACCCAATCTGACAGCATCATAGAGGCTTGGGTGGAGTAAAGTGGAACACCTTGGGGTCTCGAAGAGGACAGACCTCCCTCACTCACCTTGGTGACAATGTCTTACCCACTAATGAACCTGATTATTATCCTGCAGCAAATTACATCAAGTTTAAGACAGGAGCCATTTCTTGATAAGAGGGGTAAAGGATTTAGAACCATAGACCCTCCCAAGGAAAGATAACATTGGCTGCAAATTACCCCAAACATAAACTCGGAGGGCTGGCATTGTAACACATACCGTGACATTAATAGAGTTAAATTAGATATAACTGGGAGGAGGCTCATGCAGGACATATGTACCAGAATAGACTTGTTGGGCTGAATGGCTTGACTCTATACTGTGAGTTTCTCTGGGACTCCAATTTTGCAGCATAATATATGTTGAGGAATGGGTCTGGAATGTCTGAGCTGTAGAGAGAAGCTGGATAGGCTGGGGCTGTTTCCCTTGGAGTATTGGAGGTTGAGGTGTATAAAATCATGAGGGGCATGGATAGGGTGAATAGCAAAGGTCTTTTCCCCAGGGTAGGGGAGTTCAAAACTAGAGGGCATAAGTTTAGGGTGAGAGGGGAAAGAATTAAAAGGGACCTGAGGGGCAACATTTTTACACAAAGGGTGGTGTCTGTATGGAACGAGCTACCAGAGGAAGTGGTGGAGGCTGGTACAATTACAACATTTAAAAAGCATTTGGACAAGTACATGGATAGGAAAGATGTAGAGGGATATGGGCCAAATGGAGGCTAGTGGGACTAGTTCAGTTTGGGAAACCTGGTCAGCATGGACAAGTTGGACAGAAGGATCCATTTTCGCGCTGTATACCTCTATGAGAAGCAAGCAAAAAAAGAGTTAAACTCCCTTAACTCAAGCCCCATGTTATTCTTTGATCCCTTTTTCATAAGGGTTCTACACGATTTCTGTCTGTGTGAAATTCTCTGACAATGACAAATAATATGGAATTGTGAATAATTGTGTCTATTGGCCAGGTGCCTGATGGGTAATAAGTTAAAACTGATTGACATAACCAAGTATGAGTTGAAAGAAAGGAAGTTCCTGGCAATCAGTCTGAACTGTAATGTGAACGCTATCTCCTACAGAGCAGAGTCTTAACATTACTTTTGTTTTGACAAACATCATTCTGATATCCAATATCCTAAAGGATATTCCTTATAAGTTAAGTAATCTAGTCTAAACAGAAGGAGGTTCTGTTTGGCCTTTATGAAGCACAAGTTCATCTGACGATTTTTTGAGAAGTATGGGCCTGTACTCGATGGAGTTTAGAAGGATGAGGGGGCTCTGGTTGAAACTTGCGGGATACTGACAGGCCTGGATAGAGTGGACATGGAGAAGATGTTTCCACTGGTAGGACAGACTAGGACCTGAGGGCACAGCCTCAGAGTGAAGGGATGCCCTTTTAGAACGGAGATGAGGAGGAATTTCTTCAGCCAGAGGATGGTGAATCTATGGGACTCATTGCCACAGGGGGCTGTGGAGGCCAAGTCATTGAATGTCTTTAAGACAGAGGTAGATGGGTTCCTGTTTGGTAAGGGGATCAGGGTTACAAGGAGAAGGCAGGAAAATAAGAATTCCGCTCCTATATCATACGGCCCTTTTGTCTGTTATGATCCACAGCTGATATGTTGTGTTTAACTCTGGGTCTAGCAGTTTAAGAAGAATGTCAAGGCCCTAGAGATAGTGCAGAGAAACTTGTGATAGCCCTTGAATTCAAGGTAGCTTTCATTTGAGGGTGACATCAAGGAGCCCTGGCGAAACATGAGTCAATGGAAAATGGTGGGGAGGAAAGCTTTCTACTGGCTGGAGTCATAACTGGCACAAACATTTTTGTTATGGTTGTTGGAGGTCAGTCATCTCAGCTCCAGGACATCTCTACAGGAGTTCCTCAGGGTAGTGTCCCAGGCCCAACCATCTTCATCTGTTCATCAATGACCTTCCCTCCATCATAAAGTCAGAAGTGGGGATGTTTGCCCATGATTGCACAATGTTCAGCACCATTCGCCGCTCCTTACATACTGAAGGAGCAGATGTTCAAATGCTGCAAGGCCAGGACAAGCTCCAGACTTGGAATGATAAGTAACATTTGGGCCACACAAGTGCCAGACAATAACCATCTCCAACAAAAGAGAATTTAATCATTGTCCTTTGACATTTGATGATATTACCATCGCTGAATCCCCCACTATCAACAGCCTGAGGGTTACCATTGACCAGAAACTCAACTGGACTCATCACATTAACAGAACGGCTACAAGAGCAGGTCAGAAGCTAGGAATACTGCGGCGAGTAACTCACCTCCTGACTCCCCAAAGCCTGCCCACTATCTACAAGACACAAGTCAGGAGTGTGATGGAATACTCCCCACTTGCCTGGATGAGTGCAGCCCCATCAACACTCAAGAAGATTTACACCATCCTAGACAAAGCAGCCCGTTTGATTGACTCAACATCCACCATCTTCAACATCCACTTCATTCATCACACACACCCAATAGCATCAACATGCACCACAATTCAGCGATTTTCAAATAAAATGGTGGCAAAGTAGCAGGGCTGTGTGTGGGCTCCTGAGCCCAGGGCTGGTCTGCTCCCATCTGCTTCCTTTTTTTTTGTTATTTTTACTTCTGCTTTTTCTTTCGTTCATTGTGTTTTTCATTCTCGTTTTTCTTCTTTAGTGCCTTTTACAGCAGGTTAATTGGCAGCATTGGCATGGCAGCGAGAGCGGACCATGCACGGAATGGCGCCAGGTCAGAGTCAGCGGCAGCAAACATGGCGGCAAAGTTTCTCCAGCGACTGGTTGTGGCAACAAGAACGCAGCTCCTCTAGGCAATCGATGTGAGACTCGCAGGCTGACTGAGGCTTCAGGCCTTGGCTAGACCCGGAAGGTTCCAAACACTATTTTGGAGATGAGACTTAGACTTTAAGACCTGGCCATTTTTTTTTACCTTTCGGTTTTCTTTTACTTCTGCTGTTGTCTTCCCCCCACTTCGAGATTCTGGAGTAGTAACAAAGATGGCGCTGGAGAATGGCAAACGTTTTGCTGTACTCCTGTACTCCTACACTCGAGAAATGTGACAATAAAATGTGATTCTAATTCAACACGAAGATGCTCTTGTAATAATTCACAAAAGCTTCTCCAACAGCACCTCTCAAACCTGCAATCTCTACCACCTGAGATAACAAGGTGTAATGCTGGATGATCACAGCAGGCCAAGCAGCATCAGAAGAGCAGGAAGGCTGATGTTTTGGGCCTAGACCCTCTTTCCTGCTCCTATGATGCTGCTTGGCCTGCTGTGTTCATCCAGCTCTACACCTTGTTATCTCAGATTCTCCAGTTCCTACTACCCCATCTCTACCACCTGGAATGACAAGAGGCAACAGTCTCATGGGAACACCACTTCCTCCCCTAGGCCACACATCACCCGAACTTGGAAAGACACTGCCATTCCTTCACTGTCAGTGGGTCGAAATCCTGGAATTCTCCTCCTAACAGCACCGTGGGGATAACTACATTCCATGGCCTGCAAAATAGTTCACCACCACTTTCTCCAGGGCAACTAGGCACAGGCAAAAGTTACCAGCCCAGCCAACAATGCTCACATCGCATGAATGAATTAAAAACATATCATCACGGCCATGACCGAAGGGGGCGTTTTAGTTCAGCAGAGAACCTGGAGAAACTGAGATTCAACTCCTTATCACAGAGACAGTTCAGAGGAGATTTGATCAAAGTGTTTAATATTATGAGGGATTTTGCCAGAGTAAGTAAGGAGAAGTTGATTCCAGTAGCAGAAGTGTGGGCAGAGAGACACAAAATGAGAAACTAAGTGAGTTGCTGCAATCTGGAAGTTTCTTTTTTCTTATTCCAACATGGGATTTTTTATTAAAAAAAATTCATTTGCAGCAGCCCAAGACTCAATCACATTGCTGTGGATCTGGTGTCACGTGTAGGCTAGACCAGGTAAGGATGGCAGTTTCCTTCCCTAAAGGACATTAGTGAAGCAGATGGGCTTTTCTGACGATACTTTCATCTTTAGTACCAGAGTTCTTTTAATCCTTGAATTCAAATTCCACCTCATGCCATGCTAGAATTCGAACCCAGGTCCCCAGAATGCCCAATAGTCTAGTGATAACACCAGTAGGCCAGTACCTCCCTATGCCCTGCATGGTGAGCCCAAATTCTACAGAAATGTCTTAAAAAGAATTTAGTAACGACTTGAGAGGAAATATTGGCAGTGTTACTTCTTGTAAACATACAGAATTAATGGACAGATTAACTTTTAAAGTAGCCCTGAGCCAAGATGGACACAATGTTGTGACTGAACACACCATGCTCCCTCCCACCACTCCCTAACCACTCACTGTAACATCCTGGGAGAGACCAAAAGGCAGAAAGTCCCGAGGTTATTCAGGGAAATAAAACTGGAGGAAATTTCTCTCCATTTCCTCAGTCAATCAAAACCAGGCTTATTTTTGTTAAATAAAGCATATTCATAAACGTCACTTACCCTCGATATTATTTGCTCTCTACCCCAGTCAAGAACACAACTGAGTCCTTCTTAAACCATCATTAGCTAGACCAGCATTACCTGCCCATCCCTAATTGCCCAGGGGCCTGGGTTTTTCACTGAACAAGACAATTCTTGTACCAAAAGGTCTAAAGGCTCATGGGGCAAGATATCCCATGGGGTAATTGAGGGTACGGAGAGCAGGATTTCCTTTACCACTGGTCTATATTATTAAGATTTCATTTGGACCCACTCATTACCTCCATCTTGAATGGTCTGAGGCAAGCTCCTGCCCATCATCACCATGTTTCAGGGAGGAAAATAAGGCTCCACTGTACCCTTTAGACTTAACGGGAGGGGCAAAGCAAGTATCCTTTTTGAAGCCAGCTCTGCAAATACTGAGGCAGAAACTCTGCAACAAAATGCAACCACAATGGTTTGGGCTTTATGTCTGAATGGTCTGGTCATACTGGGCCTTAACTCTCAAAAGGCCAGCATTTATAAACCTCTATAAGGTGACTCCTCAACCTCCTTCCCTCCAGTGAAAAAAGTCCCAGCCTATCCAGCCTCTCCTTACAACTCAGATCCTTCATTCCCGGCAATATCCATTAAAATCTTTTGGACACCCTTTCCAGTTTATCAACATCCTATAGCAATGAAAACTCTTAAGACTTCAGCGTTAGAATTCGACGCTAAAGATTTATAAAATTATAAGGGGCATAGATTTATATAAATGATTTGGATGAGAATATAGGGGGCATGGTTAGTAAGTTTGCAGATGACACAGAAATTGATGGTTTAGTGGACAGTGAAGAAGGTTATCTAAGAATATGAAAGGATCTTGATCAATTGGGTTAATGGACTGAGGAGAGGCAGATGGAGTTTACTTTGGATAAATGCAAGGTATTGCATTTAGGCAAAGCAAACGAGGGCAGGAGTTACACTGTTAATGATAAGGCCTTGGGGAATGTTATCGAACAGAGAGACCTAGGGGTTCAGGTACATAGTTCTTTGAAATTTGCATCACATGTAGACAGGGCGGTTAAGAAGTCACTTAGCACATTTGTCTTCACTGCTAGATTTTTGAGTATAGGAGTTGGGGCATCATGTTGAGGTTGTATAGGACTTTGGTGAGGCATCTTCTGCAATACTGTGTCCAGTTCTGGAAGGATATTATTAAACTGAAAAAGGTTCAGAAAATATTTACCAGAACGTTGCCAGGAATGGAGGGCTTGAGACATAAAAATACATGGAAAGGTGTTTTTTTCACTGGAGTGTGGGCGGTTGAGGGGTGACCTGATTGAGGTTTATAAAATCATGAAAGGCATAGGTAAGGTGAATGACAGAGATCTTTTCCCTAGGGTGGGGGAGTTCAAAACTAGAGGGCATATTTTTAAGGTGAGAGGAGAAAGCTTTAAAAAATAAACGAGGGGAAACTTTTTTACGCGGAGAGTAGGTCATATGTGGAATGAACTGCCAGAGGAAGTAGTGGATACGGGTACAGTTACAGCATTTAAAAGACTTTTGGATAAGTACATGAATAGGAAAGGTTTGGAGGGATATATGCCAAAGGTAGGCAGCTGGGTTTAGTTCAGTTTGGGAACATGGTCAGCATGGACTGGTTGGATGGAAAGATCTGTTTCCTGTATGACTCTGTAAAGTGGTATGGAGCTGGATGAACACAGCAGGCCAGGCAGCATCAGAGTTTTGGGTCTGTAACCCTAATCCTTCTTCAGGTCCCGACCCAAAACATTAGCTTTCCTGCTCCTCTGATGCTGCCTGGCCTGCTGTGTTCCTTCAGCTCCACACTGTGTTATCTCAGACTCCAGCATCGGCAGTTCCTACTAACTCTATAAAGTGAATAGCCAAGGTCTTTTCCCCAGGTCAAATATTCACTCAGGAACAATTGGCTACACCGGAGAGAGCGTTGCTTGTGATCTGGGGCATTGGTATTCAACAAACTCAGCAGGGAAAAGGAAGCCAAGTGGATGGCATGACTAAAATGGAAAACAATCATTTCACTGGAATGATCTTTGCAATTCAGAGAACTGCGAGCACAAGTTGTTTAGAATGCAGAAGGGAGCATTTTACCCAATGTGTCTGCAACAGCTTGCTGAATAATGATGACTCTGTGCCAGTCTGCCCCCTCCCCTATCCCCATAACCCCACCCACTGTTTCTATGTCAATAATCGTTTGTCTTATATCTCTTTTCATGTTTCGATGGCCACACTTCCAGGCGGTGCATTCCCAACCTGAACCACTTGCTATGTTTTTCTCTCTGACATCCCATTTACTTCCTTTTGTGGGTCATTTTTAATCTGCACCCCTCGCCCTTCAGCTTTTTACAGCTTCCCCCTGTCCAGAACCTCATGAATTTGAAAACATCAATCAAATCTCCTTTTAGCCTTTCGCCAACAATCCTAATCTCCGGTTGGATCTTCCTGTGCAATGTCTTTCACCCCTGGAGCCATTGATTTCTGATCTCCACCTCCCCTCTCTCTGCTGCATACACAGCCTTCTGACAAGCGATTTCTTCACATTTTTTTGAGGTGTTTGTCTCCCTTCATCACTCCCAGTGAAGTAAAGGAAACATGAGGTTCTGATACGGTAGTGACAAGTCAAAAAAAAACGTCAAGAAAGGAGAAGTTGAGGTTTCTCGAGTTGGACTCGTTACATCCTTGTGCGTCTTTTTGTTTCTGATGAAGTCCTCAGCAGAGGGTCCACAGGAAATAAACAGAGTGTTGCACAAAACTGCAAAACTGCACAACAAACTGAAATTACCAGTCGCTGAAAAAAGACTTTGTGCCTTTGTAAAGAAACCAATACAGACAGAGACCATTCAGCCAGCCATGTCCAGCCTCTCCCTTTCTATCATTCCAAATGAAGGTTTAGAGGGATTTAGCCAAACGCGGGCAAATGGGACTAGTTTAGTTTGGGAAACTCGGTCAGCACGGACAAGTTGGACCAAAGGGTCTATTTCTGTGCTGTATGACTCTATGTCCGTGACAGCCCTTCATCAATTAATCCCAGTCCTTGCTCTTTTCTCATTATCCCGTAAACACTTCTGCCTAAATACGCAAGGGCAAATGGAAAACCCCTACCCAGGGTTTGAAATTGTTCAGGCCACACTTCCCTAGTCCAGCGAGCTCTTTTTCCCAAATTAGCAAACTTGCCAGACCACAGGAGGTTGAGTCTAGTCAGCGCACGAGAACATTAAAAGTCAAGAGGTCACTGTGACATGCACCAATCACAGACACAATGGGTGAATGATTTTCCAACTGGATACCTAAAAACAGGGTTTTGGGATCCCAAGTTGGACTAAGTACAACAAAAACGGAATGTAAATCAAGAGCTACTCTAGGAAAACAGGAAATACTGCAGGTGGCGGATTGTAGAGGTTACTGGACTGAGCCTGATTAGGGAGCTATCTGAAAAACCAGAGAAACACAGACAATAGGAGCAGGAGTAGGCCATTCAGCCCTTCGAGCCTGCTCCATCATTCATTATGATCATGACTGATCATCCTTTTGCTCCATGTTCTTTGATCCCTTTGGTCCTAAAATCTGGATGTAACTCCTTCTTGGAAGCATTCAATGTTATGGCATTCATCAGTTTGTGGGACAAAGAATTCCATAGGCTCCCCACTCTCTTGGTGAAGACATTTCTCCTCATCTCAGTCCTAAATGGCCTACTCTGCATCCTTAGACTGTGGCCCCTGGTTCTGGGCTCCCTGGCCATTGGAAACATCCTGCCTGCATCCAACCTGTCTGGTCCCATTAGAGTTTTACTGGTTCCTATCCAACAGATATGGAACTATAAGGGAACATGGTCATGGTGTGGTCCCCATATCATGGTATGAGATCTAATAGCATAAAGCTCTCAGTACCCATCTTACTGAGTCCTCTCACAGCATGTCACCCTGAGGAAAGTGTGCTACAATATATTGTAGATAACAAGGTGTGGAGCTGAATGAACACAGCAGGCCAAGTAGCATCAGAGGAGCAGGAAAGCTGACGTTTCGGGCCTAGACCCTTCTTCAGAAATGGGGCAGGGGAAGGGGTTTCTGAAATAAATAGAGAGAGGGGGGGAGGCGAATGGAAGATCGATAAAGGAGCAGATAGGTGGAGAGGAGACGGCCAGGTCAAGGAGACAGGGATGGAGCCGGTAAAGGTGAGTGTAGGTGGGGTGTTAGGGTGGGTGTTGGTCAGTCAAGGGAAGACGGACAGGTCAAGGAGGTGGGGATGAGGTTAGTAGGTAGGAGATGGGGGTGGGGCTTGAGGGGGGAGGAGGGGGTAGGTGGGAAGAAGGACAGGTTAGGGAGGCGGGACGAGCTGGGCTGGTTTTGGGATGCGGTTGGGGAAGGGGAGATTTTGAAGCTTGTGAAGTCCACATTGATACCATTGAGCTGCAGGGTTCCCAGGCTGAATATGAGGTACTGTTCCTGCAACCTTCGGGTGGCATCGTTGTGGCACTACAGGAGGCCCAGGATGGACATGTAATCCAAGGTGTAGGAGGGGGAGATGAAGTGGTTCACGACTGGGAGGTGCAGATGTTTCACTATTATCTCTACAATATATTGCAATTGTTTTGACTGAATTGGGACATGAAAGTGCCTGGGATTGTAACAGACATGCGCAGACTCCATATAATAGCATTTTATCGATTTTGTCAGTACTGTGTGGCCCACATCACACTCATATACAGTCATAGAGACGTACAACATGGAAACAGACCCAACTCGCCCAGGCCGCCCAGATATCCTAAATTAATTTGCTCCCGTTTGCCAGCATTTGGTCCAAATCCCTATAAACCCTTCCTATTCATGTAGCCATCCAGCTCACAACAGCTGAAGATCCCCAACGCCCATAGGGCAGTAAAAGGTCGAATACGTGGTTATAGGAATTGCATGTTGTCCAGACCAAGTAAGGACAGCCGTTTCCTTGACCAATTGATATAGGTTCTTTACCCCTGACGATCGGCAGTATTAGACACTTAAATCCAGAACTTCTACCAAGCATGGCAGAGATTTGAGTATGGTTCCCTAGAACATCAAGTGGGCATCTGTTAGCCATCGGCTAACATGCCATTTCACATCAGGTATCGCCTCTAGTGCTCTAGCTTGTTGCATATAAGAAAGCAGCAAAATATGTCAATCAGACAGCCACTTAAAGCAAACGTTCAGTTTCAAGAAAAAGCCACTAAATGGTGGCTCAGTTGTTAGCACTGCTGTCTCACAGCACCTGGGACCCAGGTTTGATCCCACCTTTGAGCCAACTGTCTGTGCGGAGTTTTTGTACATTCTCCCTGCATCTGTGTGGGTTTCCTCCCACAATCCAAAGATGCGCAGGTTAGGGTGGATGGGCCAAGCTAAGTTGCCTACATTGTCCAGGGATGTGCAGGCTGGGTGGGATTAGCCATGCGAAATATGGAGATGGGGCAGAGGGCTGGGTTGGGGTGGGATGCTCTTTGGAGGGGCGGTGTGAGCTCGATGGGCCGAATGGCCTGCTTCCACACTGTAGGGATTCCATGATTGTGTAATCCAGCAGTTACAGTTGATTGCATGCCCATGTAAAACGATTTCTTTGACCCTGGATGCATTGTGTCGTCCATCAGTAAAGGACACAATCATTTGTTACCGATCGCTATTGACTGAGTCAACATTACTGTGGCAGCTGTGTGTGTGTGTGTGTGTGTGTGTGTGTGTGTGTGTGTGTGTGTGTGTGTGTGTGTGTGTGTGTGTGTGCATGTGTGTGTGTGCGTGCACGCGTGTGCATGTGTATGTGCGTGTCTCTGTGTGTCTGTGTGCCTGTGTGTGTGTGCGCGCGCGCATGTGTGCATGTGTATGTGTGTGCATGCGCTTGTGTGTGTGTGTATGTGTGTGCGTGTGTGTATGTGTGTGTGTGCGCGCATGTGTGTGTATGTGTGTTTGCGCGCTTGTGTGCGTGTGTATGTGTGTGTGTGCGCGTGTATGTGTGTGTCTGTGTATGTGTGTGTGTCTGTGTGTCTGTGTGTGTGTGCACACGTGTGTGCGTGTGTATGTGTGTGCGTGTGTGCGTGTGTGTGTGCGCACACGTGTGAGCGTGTATGTGTGTGTCTCTGTGTGTGTGTATGTCTGCGTGTCTGTGTCTGTGTGTGTGTCTGTGTCTGTGTGTGTGTGCGCACGTGTGTATGTGTGTGCGTGTGCGCGTGTGTGCGTGCGTGTTTGGAAACCATGTTAAACAAAACAACTGAAGTTTCAATAAAGTTCAAATCCAGGATGGGCATTGGAGTCGTACTGATTACCTTCAGTGGCAAACATAAAGTGACAACATCTGAGCTCTAGGAGAAGCTGGGGCAATGATTATAGTTTCAGTACAGCTTAGGCTCCAAGTTCCGAGAAAGAAATGTACTGATGATCAGTATTCAAATCCTCATATAACTGAAGGGGAAAACATCAGATCAGCATCAAGCTTAATGCTTGGTGGAATTGGTCTGCAAGAGTTTGTTCCCATCAGGGTTGAGAGACTGGAAAGTTTTTTAGACCACCCATGAACTTTGTGGGTGAAGTCAACACTAAAGCTGATGATATTGGGTTCTAGGGTTGTGCAGGCTCAACCTGCAGGTATGAATGATCTGCTGCGTTGTGTCCTATTGAGGACAATGAACGTCCTAAAGTGCAAATCCTTGAAATGCAGGAAGACCAAACCCATGGCTACAAAGTGACCCAATGATGAACTGGAATGTCCCAGACATCCTCTCCCAGACCAAACCCATTTGCCAAAAACAAAACCGGAGTAATGCCTTTTGGATTTGACAGTCATTATCCCAGACAAACAGATGAATAAAATCAAAATATCAGTTGTCAAAGTAAGACTCCATTTCATTCGGACTATGGGATGAAGATCCAAAAGGCCATTCAAACATATGGACCACACTGGAAGGCCATCCCCAAGTTAAGGTGAATTTTAGAGTCTATCATTCACAATTAATGGTATCCAGACAATCGCCAATTTGTGAGTCGATGTCCTACAGAGCACAAAGAGGCCATTCAGCCCATCAAATCTGTACTAACCCTCTGAAGAGCATCCTACCCTGGCCCTACCCTATCCCTGCATTTTCTTTATTCATTCACAGGATGAGGACGTCACTGGCCAGGCAAGTATTTATTGCCCGGGCAGCTAATTGCCCAGAGGGCACTTAAGAATCAACCATATTGTTGTGGGTCTGGAGTCACATGTAGGCCAGACCAGGAAAGGATGGCAGTTTCCTTCCCTAAATGGCATTAATGAATCAAATGGGCTTTTCCGACAATCGATTCATGGTCATCAGTAGATTCTTAATTCTAGATATCTGTGCAATTCAAATTCCACCATCTGCTTTGGTGGGATTCAAACCCAGGTCCCCAGAACATTACCTGTGTTTCTGGATTAACAGTCCAGCGATAATACCACTAGGCCATCGCCTTTACATAGTCCACCTTCTCTACACACCCCGGGACGCTATGGGGCAATTTAGCATGGCTAATCCGGCGAACCTGCACATTTTTGGATATTGGGAGAAAACTGGAGCATCCAGAGGGGAATCACACAGACATGGGGAGAATGTGTAAACTCCACACAGACAGCCACCTGAGGGTGGAATCAAACCCAGGTACCTGGCGCTGTGAGGCAGCAGTGCTAACCACTGAGCCACCTTGTCACCCATTAATAGTGCCCAGACAGGGACTTGAACCCTGTACTGTCAGGTTAAAAGTCTGAACTTTGGCCGACTCACCTACCAGGCTCCCTTATGATGGGCGCAAGGCATTTGATTTATCAGGAGCAGAATGGTCAGGAAGAATTGTGAAGCTCAATACTGGATCAGCACCGATCGAATGGTTTCGGAAGAACAAAGGACATAAAATTGACAAACTACTAAATGATGGTAGGAGATGTGAAGCCATAGTTTGATAGACAACTCATGAGCTGCAAACGTTGCCTACCTGCAGGGTGGTCAAATTAGCACAACACTTGGGAGATGGGCCTCATATACAAATCACAGACGGCTCCTGTACTTTGAGATTCATTCAGATTGGAGAGATACTGCCTGAGGCAGCAAAGAATATCTAGCTGGTTAAGGATGTCAGCAAAGTCTTGTCAATACAGCAGCAAGGAGTATGTCAATGATCAGTCTGAGCACCAGGAGGGGTTCTCCAACAACGGTTTCGTAGTAACCATTGGACATTTTATTCTGGACTTTCTTTTTTTTAGAAAAAGAGCAAATTCCACTGTGATGTGATATGAACACCCATCCTAAGAACATTACCCAGGTCTCTAGATTAAACTGTCCAGTAAATAACACCATCAGGCCATTGCTTGCCTGGCCAGCTTGATCATGTACCTTGAGGTATTTGTCATTAAATGCACTACATTAATGCTATTTGGTTGCCTGCCATGGCCACAGGCACCAGAGGGTTCCTGTCAACATAGTCCAAAGGCCCCAGTCTCTATGCTGAAACATTTTGATCCTACGTTTCTTTTCCCCCTTTCTCATGAAGGTTATAGGCCACTCATGTCAGAATAGAGGGACAAAAACTGGAACTAACACAAGAAAGTCGAATCCTTATCAAGGGGAAAGCTGGCCTTGGTTTTCAGAAACTACTCTGTGATAAGAATTGACCATCCTGCTTCATAACAGAATGACAGGCAGCACTGTATCCAACTGGAATCGAAAGAAAAAGCACCAAAACAAAACAGGGGAAATGTCAAAACAGTCTGAAATTTACAGTTTTGGTGCCAAATGTTTTGGGATGAAAACATTGCTGTGCATTTCCCTGTTTTTAGGGAGATAAAGGAGCATAAACTGTTGGGGTTATGACAATCTGCAATCAACATGCACAGTTCTCCTGCTGAATCCATGGGGTCTATGTTTTAGGTGTCAAGGAAAGATGCCTGTAACTGCTGACAGGTTCTTCGAATTAATAGCCTGATGCCTATTCAGTTGCCGCGCTTTACAATATCAGTCGCTTAGAAGGTTTCAGAATTCCTGAGAGTCTCTACAGCAGTCACAAACTATCAGTATTTTGGAAAAAACAGTCAAATTTACAAATGATGCTGACCGGTCTGAATTGCTTTATGTTCCTCAGGACAGTGGTCCAATGCATTCATTTCCAAGTATTGCTGCTTTGTTGCTCATTTCTCATTTCCCTCTGGGATTTCATGCGCTCCTGGAAAACAAAATCCGATAAAATTGAGGGGAGGCAATGGCCTAGTGACATTATCACTAGGCTAATAATCCAGCAGTCCCAGTAATGATTTAGTGGGCTTGAATCCCGATATGGCCAATGGTGGAATTTGACGTCAATTTTTCAAAACCTGGAATTAAGAGTCTAATGACGGCCACAACCATTGCAGATTGTTGGGAAAAAGGCAGGAAAGTGGAGTTTATGTTAGAGAGATCCTGTTAGACAAGGGGGTGAAAGGTTATTGGGGTGGGCAGGAATGTGGACTCGGGGTTGTGATCGTATTAGCTTTGTGGGGAGGTGATGGCCTAATGGTATTACTGCTGCCTTGTTATTTAGGGACCGGGGTTCAAATCCAGCTATGGCAGATGATGGAAACTGAATTCTATAATAATCTGGAATTAAGAGCCTAATGGTGACCATGAGTCCTCTGTTAAATATCAGGAAAAACCCATCTGGTTCATTAATATCCTTTCAAGAAGGAAATCTGCCATATTTACCTGGTCTGGCCTAGGTGTGACTCCAGATCCACAGCAATGTGGTTGACTCTTAACTGCCCTCTGAGGCAACTAGGGATGAGCAATAAATGCTGGGCCTAGCCAACAAAGCCCTCATCCTGTGAATGAATAATCAAACACAGAATTGCTGTACAAGATGATGAGAGGCGTGGATAGCCAAAGACTTTTTCCCAGGGCAGAAATGGCTATTACGAGGGGGCATAATTTTAAGGTGATTGGAGGAAGGTATAGGGGAGATGTCAGAGGTAGGTTCTTCACACAGAGAGTGGTGGGCGTGTGGAATGTGCTGCCGGCAGCGGTAGTGGAGTCAGATACTTTAAAGACTTTTACGCGTCTATTGGATAGGTACATGGAGGATAGTAAAATGTAGGGTATGCAGGGTAGATTGATCTTAGTAGGATACTAGGTCAGCACAACATGGTGGGCCGAAGGGCCTGTACTTTGCTGTACTGTTCTATGTTCAATGTTCTATAATATTCAGTAGGAGTGGCAGCATCTATGGAGAGAGAAAGCAGAGTTAAGCTGCTGAGTTTGTCCAGGTCTGCGGCTCTTTGTTTTATTAAATTGCAACTAAGTCTTGGCAATTGTTAAACTCCCTCTGGGTGCCGAGGTCAAATGGTCTCTTACTGTGCTGTAAATGTTTGTGAGTGTATAAGATGCTGGAGGATTGCCACTGAGGCCCCCAGTCTGATTTCCGGATCATTCAGGCTTCTCTGTTCTCGCAGGCCCAGACACCAGCCCACTCTAATTTGTGTCGATTTTCGAAATCATGATCTTTTCCAATTTGTGGAAACTCTGTGCTCACGTGCTGCTCCCCTCCCACCACCATTTAGAACGCTGACTGCATTTGGCACTGCCACCACTGTCAATGGTGTACCCTCAGGCACCCGTGATGCCAGTGCCAGTGAAGCCAGATCTAGCCAGCTCCCTAAAGAGGCCGCAGATTGTTACTGGAGCCTGCAGCTTTGGGAGGTATCGGAAGCTCACTGGCGTGGGATTGGGATGCCAACGTGCAATGGCATCACTGTAGGCAGCCCCTTTTGCCAAACCAACACCAGCACCGGCAACTGGGTGTTCTGGTGTGATCACAGATAAGCAGGTACAAGGGTCATCATTGGGACGTGATGCATCAATGGCTATTGGGGGTGGCACAGTAGCTCAGTGGTTAGCACTACTGCTGCATTAATGCCAGGGACCCAGGTTCAATTCCAGTCTCAGGCAACTCTTCTCTGTGAAGTTTGCACATTCTCCCTGTGGTTGTGGGGGTTGGGTCTGGTTTCCTCCCACAGTCCAAAGACATACAGGTTAGGGTGGATTGACCACACTAAATTGCCCCATAATATTCAAGGATGTATAGGCTAGGTGGGTTAGCCATGGGAAATAGAGGGTCAGGGGATTGCTGTGGACTCAACAGGCTGAATGGCCTTCCCCATACTGTAGGGGATTCTATCCTGTGATTTTTCACATGATGCCTTCTCAGGGTCTCAGATACCTATCATCAGTCTTCATTTGAGACAAGGGGCTGATCCTTGACCCTACTTCCCTTTGGGAACATGGGACAGGTCCACCCATGAGATGGTTGAGATCCAGAGAACAGCATTTCCTCTCAGCTGAAGCTGTGATGCAGCTCCATTGACACATTGTCACCATTTTGAACAATTGGAAGTGAGCTCCTCCCAATTGTTAAGGTCAATGCTGTTGCTCTTCGAGGGCTGTTGTTTTCTTTGGCATCCTCAGGAATTTGAAATTTGAGAAAACTGGATCCAACAGAGAGAGCGACCGCCTGGGCCCAGTATCCAGTCCATCACAGGTGGCCTTGCAGGGCATTTACCTGATCACCCATAAAGCTGGCTTCAAGAAGGGCACTCGGGTTTGTGTATTGAATCTGGAGGATGCACTGCTGGCGGAATTTCGCCAGCACCCCCATGTGCTGCTCTTACACAGCCCAGGACTCCCTGCAAGGCACACAAGCAAAGATACCATCTGCTCAGCCTCAGGAACTGAAGGTTCAATGGATCACCAGGTGCCCACAGTGGGGAGAGTGTGTGCTTTTGGTGCGGTGGTTGACAGCAGCTCCCCCAGTGGCACAAAGAGTAATTGCACTAGCACGAAGCATTCAGTTTCCAACCCAGTGCAGACTGACACCTGGAACAGTTGTTGAAATGGTAACAAGACACTCCAGGGCTGGGCCGGGGTGGGGGGGGGGGGAAATGCTGGAAAGCAAGGGGGAGACGAGTCATCCCTGGATTCTACCCAAT
Organism: Ginglymostoma cirratum; assembly: GCA_024137785.1. Lineage (NCBI taxonomy): Eukaryota > Metazoa > Chordata > Chondrichthyes > Orectolobiformes > Ginglymostomatidae > Ginglymostoma > Ginglymostoma cirratum. The sequence continues at coordinate 7,234,067 of JAHRHZ010000008.1, read as the reverse complement.
ATCTGCTGCCGTGCTTGAGTTAAGGTGGGGGAGGCTGGCTCACCTGTTGCTAAGTACCAATGCTCAGACACAAATTCCTTTAAGGTTGCACGGTGGCTCAGAGGTTAACACTGCTGCTTCACAGCACTAGGGTCGTGGGTTCAATTCCACCCTCAGTCTGTGTGAAGTTTGCACATTCTCCCCATGTCTGTATGAGTTTCCTCTGGGTGCTCCTCCCACAGTCCAAAGATGAACAGGTTAGGGTAGATTGGCCATGCTAAATTGCCCCATATTGTTCAGGGATGTGTAGATTAGGTGGGTTATAGGGGGATGGGTCTGGGTGGGCTGCTCTGAGGGTTGGTGTGTGTTCCCATACTGTAGGGATTCTATGCAACAGGCTTTTGCTAGCCTCAAGTCAATAGGCTACTCAGCAGAAATTGCTGGTAAAACGCAACAGATCTGTGGAAAGAGAAAGCAGAGTTAACATTTTGGGTCCGGTGACCCTTCCCCAGAGCTGACTGTAGCTGGGAAAATGTTAGTATATGCTGATGGTGAAGTGTGAAAGGAGAAAATGGAGATAGAGTGCAGAGAGAGAAAGAGAACAGTCGGGCAAACAAGGGAGTGGGTATTAGCCACCTTGGGGAAGTCAATAGATGCTCATGGGGGCCATTTGGTTACTCACCAATGTTCATTCAATCACAAGGGCAACGAATCAATGGAAAGTCAAGCTCCATCCCCATCTCCAAGCCAGACAGAGGCTGAAGGCAGTGTTGGGGAATAAGATAGAAGCTGAAAGAGATGGGCAAAGAATGCAGAACATGAAGGAAAGCTTGGAAAGGAGAAAAGGGGAGATTCCGGGATTTGGTGAAAGTGGGAGGTCATACAAGGGTTGGGGCAGGGGTGCGGCAAACTGGGGTGTTGAAGGAAGAAGGGGTAGACTGCAAGGATGAAAGAGGCAGCCTGCAAGGGACAGGAAAGAGGCAATTTTGGGAGGCGGTGGGGGAGAAGGGGGGGCTGCAAAGGATGCAGAATCTGCCAACAAAGGTATAGTCAGCTATCTGAGATCCACAAAGATATTAAATCACTGAGGCAATTCATTCCACGTGAGTATACAAATGAGTAACACGAGTAGGCCATTCAGCCCATTTAGCTGCTCTGCAATTCAATAAGATTGTGGCTGATCTGATTTTAACCTCGAATCTACATTATCCCCAATAATCTTTCACCACCTTGGTCATCAAGAATCTATTTACCTCTGCCTTAAAAACATTTAAATACTCTGCATCCACAGGTTTTTGAGGAAGAGAATTCCAAAGACTCACAAGCCTCTGACAGAATTTTGTTTTTCCTTTAATTGGGTGACCTCTTATTTTAAAATATTACCCCTTGTTCTAGATTCACTGCCAAGAAGAGACATCCTTTCAATGTCCACCCAGTCAAGTCCCCTCGGAATCTCACACGGTTCAATTAAGTCACCTCTGACTCTTCTAAACTGCAGAGGATACAGATCAAGCCTTTTCTCATGAGGTAATTCATTCATTCCAGATATTAGTCCGGTAAAGTTTGCCTGAATTATTTGTAAATGCGTTAACACCTTCCTGTAAGTACACTGTAAGTGCAAATGTATGTGAAATCTTTTATATATGGGCAAAAAGTATGGTACAGGCTATTATAAATAAAACTGTGTATAATGTTCAATCTAAGTCTGAGATTGAGATCTCAGATAAAGTGAAAACCAACAGTAACTGCTTGATTAAAAACATCCAGCTTTATACATGCACAATGAGACACATTAGCTGTGACCTTGCTGATCTGTGTTTAAGGTGAGGTCTTTTTGCGTGTAGAAATATGTATCCGGTATTTTGTAAAATAACTTTTTTTTACTCATTCGCGGGATGAGGGTATCGCTGGCCAGGCAGCATTTATTGCCCATCCCTAATTGCCCAGAGGGCAGCTAAGAGTCAATCACATTGTTGTGGGTCTGGAGTCACATGTAGGCCAGACCAGGTAAGGATGGCAGTTTCCTTCCCTAAAGGGCGTTAGTGAACCAGATGTTTTTTCCTTCCGGCAATGGATTCATGGTCATCATTAGATTCTTAGTTCCAAATATTTATGAATTCAAATTCCACCATCTGCCGTGGCGGGATTCGAACCGAGGTCCCCAGAACATTATCTGCGTCTCTAGATATTGTATCTGTTGTTTTATGATGCCTAAGAAATTAATACTCTTCTTGTCCGTTGTGGCTTAACATTAATGAATTTTTGATAAATATTGAGATACTTATGAATTTTTCTAGTTCTGTCTAGATACCACATATGTCAACACAAATACAGAAAGGTATTTTTAGGACAGCTCTGCATCACTTAGTAAACGGGTTAATGAGTGTGTAAAAGGAGCCCCTGAGAAACAAAAGGGAACTCATGTAAGAGATCACATATTGCTCATTTTTTAGAACAATAAGGTGAAGTGTTGTTGAGCTGTGCAACACAATGTTACTTTTTGGAAGCAGTAAGAAGGAGAATATGAGACTGAGAATCTTTCAAGTTCAGGAAATTCTACCTGACAACAGTCCTCAGATTGGTTGAACTGCAAAGGGTGGAAAACATCCAGAGCCTATAGACAGAAAGCTACCATCTTCCTCCCTCTCTCTCTCTCTCTTTCCTTCTGTCTCTCTCACTCTCTCTGTCTCCTTCCTTTCACTCTCTATCTCTTTGTCTTTTTCACTCTGTCTCCCTCTCTCCCTCTCTCTCTGTGTGTGAGTAAAAAGACAAAACTTCCAAGAAAGCTGCAAAGAAATAACTCCTACAAGGAAGGATCCAATCTCACCAGATCAATCATTGAATTGAAGGAGGACCGTTATTGCATAAACAGCAGCATATTGTCATTGCAAAAATCAGAGAGACCATGAGGAAAATAACTTTCCACATCAAGCTCTGACCTTTAGATCTTCATAATTTTGTTTACCCTGTGAATATTCCTTCCCACACATGCATGGTGGCTCAATGGCTAGCTCTGCTGCATCACAGTGCCAGAGACCTGGGTTCAATTCCACCCTCGGGTGACTGTCTGTGTAGAGTTTGCACATTCTCCCTGTGTCTGTGGGGTTTCCTCCCACAGTCCAAAGATGTGCAGGTTAAGGTGGATTGGGCATGCTAAATTGCCCATAGTGTGCAGGGATTTGTAGCTTAGATCGGTCTGGGTGGGCTACTCTGAGGGTTGGTGTGGACTTGTTGGGCTGAAGGGCCTGTTTCCATAGCAGTAGGGGCTCTATGATTTATATTCAATTGTCTGTCTTAGTCAAGACCAAGTGAAGGCTTTTCAAAGGATATAGTTTAAGTTGCTTAAACTAGAGATCTTCTTTACTGCTCTTGTTAAAGTTAGAGTTATATTCTATTTCTGAAGAAATCTGATACATGAAATAACTGCACAGAGGTATCCAATTACAAAGTCACCCTTTATTTGTACACGTATAGTACTTGATTCTGACCCATCGCTGGACTGTTAATCCAGATAACATTCTGGGGACCCAGGTTCGAATCCTGCCACGGCAGATGGTGGAATACGGATTCAATAAAATATCTGGAATTAAGAATCTAATGATGACCATGAACCTATTGTTGGAAAAACCCACTTGGTTCACTAATGCCCCTTTAGGGAAGGAAACTGCCATCCTTACCCGGTCTGGCCTACACATGACTCCAGACCCACAGCAATGTGTTTGACTCTGAACTGCCCGCTGGGCAGTTAGGGCTGGGCAATAAATACTGCCCGGCCAGTGACGCCCTCGTCCTGAAAATGAATATATAAAAAAGTGATGAGGCACAATTATAGGTGCATTCTCCCCAGTTCAACCTTGACACAGCGGAAACAAAAACAAAAGCCCTTGATAAAATTTCAAGACGACTCCCTTGAAAAACAAATTCTGCACTTTTCTTCTCACTCAACGTCCCATTCATTTTGTTGCGTTTGTCCCTTTTACAGCAAAAGAGAGAATACTGCAGTTTATATGTTGCCTGAAAGCTGCTTCACAAGCCAAGAAATGTTTTGAAAGGTGAGGCGAATCTTGAGGCGAGGTGAGGCGAATCTTGCTTGAGGCGAATCTTCCGTACAGTGAGATCCCACAATGAAACTGAAGCAGATATGTCACAGCCTGACTCTGGAATCTCCCAGAAGCGCACAACCCTGCGTGATCTCTATGGGTTCCAATTCTGCTCTCCTACGCATCCCTCATTTTCATCGCCCACTCGTGGGTTGCCGTGGCATCAGCTGCCTGTTCTCCCAGCTTTGGAAATCCATTCCTAAATCTCTCCTTCTCTTGCCCCTGCTTTGTAATTCCTGCATGTTTCACCAAACCCTTTTCGGTCACTGTCAAATATCTCGATTTCTGGCTTGGAGTCAATTATTTGTTTGATCACTTTATGACATCCGAGGAGGTATACAAATGCACATTGTTACCCTTCTTGCTGGTCTTGATGTTGGCTCAATCCAAGCTGGGATGCTAGAACTGACCTCAGCCTGTCTGGTTTCACGTGGCAAACGATAGCAAAGGAGAAACAATCTTCTTCACTATTGTGTGAGTGGGTCCGTATGGAATGTGAACAGAGGGCCAAATCAGGTTTCACTTTCACATCTTCCTATAGACGAGGTTCCCAAGGAAGCCATCAATCACAACCAAAGGAAGTGACAGAGACAGGTCACGGGAAACAGGCAAAAAATCTTGGCAGGTCGAATACAATATGCCGTTACACACTTTGGCAGGAAGAATAGGCAAGCTGAATATTATTTACATGGAGATGGACTCACGAAATCTACAGCACGGAGGCATTGGGGAGTCCTCGTGTGCGAATCACAAAATGCGCAGGTAATAGGGAATGTTGGCTTTTATTTCAAGAGGAATGGTACATAAACATTAGGGAGGTTTTGCTAAAACCATACAAGGCTCCAGTTAGATCATAGCTGGAATGCAGTAGAACATAGAACATACAACAATACAGCACAGTACAGGCCCTTCAGACCACGATGTTGTGCTGAATTTTTACCCTAAACCTAAGGTCTATCTAACCTCCACCCCTATCTTATACTATCATCCATATGCCTGTCTAATAGCCGCTTAAATGCCCCTAATGAGGCCGACTCCACTACCCTCTCCGGCAATGCATTCCACACCCCTACCACTCTCTGAGTAAAGAACCTACCTCTGACGTCTCCCCTGTATCTACCTCCACTCACTTTAAAACTATGTCCCCTCATAATAGCTACCTCCACCCTAGGAAAAAGTCTCCGGCTGTCTACTCTATCTATACCTCTGATCATTTTGTACACTTCTATCAAGTCACCTCTCATCCTTCATCGTTCTAAAAATAAAAGCCCTAGCTCTCTCAACCTTTCCTCGTAAGACCTTCCCTTCATTCCGGGCAACATCCTGGTAAATCTCCTCTGCTATGAGCAGTTTTGGTTCCAGTATTGAAGGAAAGATGTACTGGAATTGGAGGCTAGCCAGAGAAGGACGGTGAGACTGATCCTGGGGTATGGAAGGCCTATCTAATGGATAGGGTTTGGGTAGATTGAACCTGTACCTATTGGAATTTAGAAGATGGAAGTCGCAGGAAGTTAGCAATAGGTAAAGCTAGAGTCACCATCATCCTGGCTGTTCTAGCATTAGAGACTGGTGACAAATGGTGGCTTAGCATGAGGGTCATTATACCTCAGGTGAGGGGAGAAAGGAGAAAACAGTCCTTCATGGTGACCTCAAGTCGTGCAGGAACCGAACGCACACTGCTGCTGTCACTGTACATTGCAACTCGCCCATCGAACTGAGCTAAACCAATCAACCCCCTCATTTTCTGGTCAACTCAATCCTGCTCCCCAAGTGAGGAGGGGTCAGGAGTTAATCTCTCAACTGTCATCTGGTGGCTTTGGTGCCAGGGCTAGGAATATCCATTGTAACTAACTTGTTTCTCAGAGTGAGTGAGATCAATAATTGTTATGAAGAGTGGTTTCAGTGGAATAAAGGAACCTTCTTTCCGAACCTTCTAGCAGTCCATGTGTTTGAATCTCATGTTACATTATAGTTCCTGCAATAGGGGCATCTATTGGTTAATTACAAGTAACGTAACAGGAGGGCAGCACTAAAAGCCCATTGCTTTCATTTTTGAGTGAAAATAAAAGACGCCAACTATAGGACGGTAAGGTATAAGGGAAGAATTAGGCCATTCGGCCCATCACGCCTGCTCCCTCAATCAATCAAGGCTGATACCTTTCTCAACCCTATCCTCCTACCTTCTCCCTGTAACCTTTGATTCCCTTACTAATCAAGAATCAGTCAATCTCTGTCTTAAAGACGCTCAATGACTTTGCCTCCACAGCCGTCTGTAGCAATGAGTTCCTCAGATTCACCAGCCTCTGGCTGAAGAAATTCCTCCTCATCTCAGTTCCAAAGTGTCATCCCGTCACTTTAAGGCTGTGTTCTTGGATCCAAGTCTCTCCTACTAGTGCTAACACCTTCTCCTTGTCCATTATATCCAGGCCTGTCAGTATTCTGCAAGTTGCAATCAGATACCCCCACTCATCCTTCTAAACTCCATCGAGTACAGACCCAGAGCCCTCACCTTCTCCTGATTTAACAAGCACTTCATCCCTAGGATCATTCTCTTAAGCTTCCTCTGGATCACCTCCTAAGCCAGCTCATCCTTCCTTAGACACAGAGGACAAAACAGCTGACAATATTCCAAATGCGGTCTGACCCAGAACTTTAAACTGCCTCAGCAGTACATCCTTACTGCTGTATTCTAACCCTCTCGAAACACTGCATTTGCCTTCCTGATGTTTCACTGAGAAACAGGAAAAGACTTGATCCAAGTGATTGGGGCTGGGGCAGTCTGAGCCAGGAATATTACAACACAAACTGTCTCGTAGCTGCTCTGCTGTTGGGCGAGGGAAGGTTTACTGAAGTCGGCTGGGAGCAAAGGGCAATGGGTATGTAACTCCAACCCTCCACCAATCTATTCACAAAGCATCAAGGGTGCCCAGCCAGAAAAATCGTGATCAAGTCTACAAGGGGAGATCAAGAACATTGTCATACAATATGACGGGATATGGCTGGTCACTGATGCTTATGTCCAAGATGGTGGCGATGGAGTAGGCAGCATCCGTACTCTTGACCCTGAGTGTTGTCCATTCCGCCTGCGTTTTTCTCTTCTTTACTTTTTTTTTCTCTTTGTTTTAGTTTCTCAGTGTTTTTTTTTCCACTTCTGAAGAGAGCTCGGTTATGGAGCCAGCGACTGGGACCCAACATGAGCCAAGATGGCAGACTACGCCAAAGCGAATAGGACTTAGCCTAGCATGGAGCGACTGCAGGCCCATGGCTTAAGAAAGGGCAGTAATGTTTAACTTCTTCTTTTATTATTCATTCATGGGCATCGCTGGCTATGTCAGCATTTATTGCCCATCTCTAACTGCCCTAAAAAGGAGTCAACCGCATTGCTGTGGGTCTGGAGTCACATGTAGGCCAGACAAAGTAAGGATGGCAGTTTCCTTCCCCAAATGGCGCTAGTGAACCAGGTGGATTTTCCAACAATGGATTCATTGTCAACGTTAGATTCTTAACTCCAGATGTTTTTTATTTATTGAATTCAAATTCCACCATTTGCTGTGGCAGGATTTGAACCCAAGTCCTCAGAACATTACTTGGGTCTCCCAAGTAATGGGAGTCCAGCAATGATACAACCCAGCTGTTGCCTCCCCACTAGCTTTATTTAATACTTAATACAAAAACGATCTGCAGATGATGAACTTTTTAACGTTCAGGTATTTCTCCTACAATATGGTAGTTGCGTTCTTGTGTGACCTCGCGCTCTAGAAATTCGCCACATAAAATCGCATTGTAGGGAATTTGCTCTAGAAAATAGCTATACCTGTACGCAGAAAGTTCATGTTATCTAAACAGCGTCCACCATTCATCAATTGTGTAACAGCCAATTTGTGTTAATGGAACACACACTATCGCAGAGATACGTGCATGCGTTTATTTTTCTATTTTTGTACCTAAGATTTTGTACCAAGGCACCCTTGTATCTAAGACTGCGCCAGGAATAGTGACATTGTACACTTTTCACTGTGCTCCTGTACTTGAGTACACGTGACCATAAAACCTCATACTAAATCGAAATCTGATGCATCACCTTGTGCGACCGAGAGTTGTTGACCGTGCACATTAACAGAAATCTTGCCATTGTCATTCTTTCACGGGTTGCACAAATAAATATGTGACCAGACTGATTTGTCCCACCTCCAGGATGGTGGAGACTTCATCATGCTGCCTGTCTCGCTGAGGTCAACAGACACCTGCAAATCGCGATGTAGCAGCTTGGAAAGCGGACGGGCAGCAGGCTCGTCGTGAGTTTGGACAAAAAGTCATTAACCCGAGGTGGTAACTTGTTTTCCCTTCCTGAGAAGGGAGTCACGAGGAAAGGCAGACAGGAAACTGGAACCACAACTGGGTCAGCTACGATCTTACGCAATGGGGGAGAAGAGCTAAGGGGCTGAAGGGCCTGTGTTCTCTATTCCCTCCTCAGCGTTTCGCATCTTTGTCTTTCAGTAGCTTCCAGCAATCCAGAATCCTTCACAAATCCTTTTCCCACATGGAAAGACTCGGGAAACCATTTTTCCACTGCCACTGTCTTAGAATCGTAGAATCCCCACAGTGTGGAAGCAGGCGATGGTCTCGCGGTATTATTGCTGCGTTGTCAATCCAGTGACCTAGACAACGTTCTGGAGACCTGGGTTCAAGTCTCACCTCGACAGAATTTGAGCTCAACACTTATCTGGAATTAAGAATCTAATGATGACTGTGAATCCATTGCTGATTGTCAGGAAAAATCCATCTGGTTCATTAATGCCCTTTAGGGAAGGAAACTGCCATCCTTGTCTGGCTGACATGTGACTCCAGACCCACAGCAGTGTGGTTAACTCTTCACTGCCCTCTGGGTAATTACGGATGGACAATAAATGCTGCCTGGCCAGAGATGCCCTCGTCCTGTGAATTGAATAAAGAAAGGCCATTCAGCCCATGCAGACCCCTACCCGTAACCCTGCATTGTCCATGCCAAACCCACCCTAGCCTGCACATCCCCTGGACACTACATGGCAACTTAGCACAACTAATCCACCCTAACCTGCAGATCCCTGGACACTATGGGACAATTTAGCATGGCCAATCCACCCTAACCTGGGCACTGTGGGTAATTTAGCACAGCTAATCCACCCTAACCTGCAGATCCCTGGACACTATGGGACAATTTAGCATGGCCAATCCACCCTAACCTGGGCACTGTGGGTAATTTAGCACAGCTAATCCACCCTAACCTGCGCATCTTCAGACTGTCAGCAAACAGTGGGTGCTGATAGGCTTCCAGCTGATGTGGACTTACTGAGACAGCTCCCCGAGTGGAGTTTCAGTTCATGCAAGCAAGTCCTGACTGGAATCAGTGCTGCAGCTGCTCACATTCTGTACGTCACTGGACGGAGTCATCCAAGAGAGATGTTTGTGGTTTCTCAGACGCGCTGCTTGTTTAAGGAAGGGACAACATTAACCTCTGCTGCCCTGGTTTGCCTTCAGGCTTATTCAGCTCGTGAATATCCAGCATAACTGCTCCGAATGCTGTCACATCCACAAATTGCTCAGAATGCCAGCATTTTTCAACAAGCACGTAGTGTTCCAAAACCCCCTCGCAGTGGGGAGGGTTACCTAAAAGTTTAGTTTCAAAAACTTTTCACACCAAGCCAAATATTAGGCCAACAAAAACAAAGTTGCTGGAAAAGCTCAGCAGGTCTGGCAGCATCTGTGAAGGAGAAAACAGAGTTAACGTTATGGGTCCTCAGTATGACTTGGATTTCCCAGCCCAGCTGGCAATGTTCTGACCTAGTTGTTCTGTAGAGAGTGGAAATTCCACACGCGCTTTACTACGTACAGGATATCAAGGGGCTGCTGGCCAGAGATACACCGAACCAGAACAGGAAACTCCTCGGCTGGGATTCCCAACCCCAAGCTGCATTCTGTGCAACAACTTACATCTATCTAGCACTGCTGGCACAGCAAACCCACCCAAGGTGCCCAAGAGGAGTATGACCAAGCAAAGTTTGGCACCGAAACATTATCATGATCTGTGATGGGAGGGATGATGGAGTTGTGGGAGTGTTTCTGGGCTTGTAACACAGAGGCCCAGGCTAAATCCTTCAGGGACGTGGGTTCAAATCCCAAAACAGTTTAAATTTAATTCACAAATCAGGCATTTAAAGCAAGTCCCGGTGATGGTGACCATGGAGCCATCATTGATTGTCATAGAAACCCTACAGTGCAGATAGAGACCATTTGGCCCATCAAGTTTGCACTGACCCTCTGAAGAGCAACCCACCCTATTCTCATAACCCTGCATTTGCTATGGTTAATCCACCTGGCCTGTACATTTCTAGACACTATGGGGCAATTGAGCAATCCACCCTAACCTGCACATCTTTGGACTGTGGGAGGAAACCAGGCACCTGGAGGAAACCCATGCAGACACGGGGAGAATGTGCAAACTCCACACAGACAGTCACTGGAGGCTGGAACCGAACCAGGGTCCCTAGTGCTGGGAGGCTGCAGTGCTAACAGCTGAGCCACCGTGTCACCCCATTTTCTTCATCATTTCATCCCCCTCCCCACAACTCCTTTTCTGGTTTCTTCATGTCCCTTTCTTTTACCGTTTGTTTTACTTACCTTGTTGTTGAAGAGCTCAGTCGCAGTGACAGTGTCGGCATAGAACGGGCCGAGCGGCACGGACTCATCCTCCAATGTGAGTCTGGGTTCCACGTTGGCGTCTCCATCCAGCGCAGATGCATGGGGGCGGTGACAGGGTCGGGTTTGGGCCTGCCATGAGACCAGGCAGCACTGGCAGTGAGGTGGCCCAGAGAGGACTCGGAGCGGCCACAGCAAGTGCAGTGCCAAGCAGGGTCGATGGCCTCTCCAGTGATGAGGTCCAGCTGGCGAGGGCATTGGCGGAGGCAAGATGGCGCCGGAAAGTGGGTGACTTTTATTTCCAGTGATGGCATCACGGCAAAGGGGACTTGTGCCTGGCCACCAGGCCCAAGGGCCCATAATGGAGCCCTCGACAAGAAAGGCTGTAACATTGGATGTTTTTTTCTTTATTCTTCTGCTGTTATATTCTATGTTTTGGTTTATTTTTCTGTGTTTTAAGATGGCACCAGACAGCGGTGACACTGTACAACAATTTTCGCTGTAATTTGTAACAAAATTCCCATGACAATAAACAACTCAAACCTAATTATTATTATTGTACGTTCACAGGACGACGGCGTTGCTGACCAGGCAGCATTTATTGCCCCATCCCTAATTGCCCAGAGGGCAGTTTAGAGTCAACCATATTGCTGTGGGTCTGCAGTCACATGTAGGCCAGACCAGGTAAGGATGGCAGTTTCCTTCCTTAAAGGACATTAGTGAAGTAGATGGGCTTTTCTGTAAATTGACAATGAATTCAGGGTCATCATCAGACTCCTAAATTCTGGATTTTTTAAAATTAAAACTCCATCATCTATCGTGGAGGGATTTGAACCCAGATTCCCAGAACATTATTTGGGTGTCTGGATTAACAGTCTGACACTAGGCCATCACCTCCCCAAATCACATCCCATGAATGGATATTAAAACAAATTAATCATTGAAGAAATGACCAGAAACCAACGTCATCCTTTCAAAAAGAATTCTGAGAGATCCCATCTACTCTGTCTGTTGGAGTTCTTTTACTGATCCTTTCAGTAAAGCGGACTTCTCCTCTCAAACTTTGATCATCAGGTTGAATGAGACAAGATAGATATGAACATCTTTTTATTTAAGCCCTAACAATCCTCTATCTTTCTCCTCTAGAATTATTCTCGAGTGTGTCAGTATGAGTGAGGGTGTGGAGTAGCGTGAGTTTTATGAGTTATTCAGTTTCAATTGCTCTAAAATTAACAATTGTAGTTCTCTGAAGAATCCCTGATCTCGGCTGTTGTACAATTTCTTGACTTCACGCTCAAGAGGTTAAATTATCAGAAAAAAGTTCCTACTTTTTCAATTTACTGATAAAGAATGGTTTGTAATGGGGATAAGGCTTGTCAGCAGTTCCTTTCCAATTATGAGTGGCTTTTCTTCTTTTTCTTCTCTTAACTTCCTGTTCATCCACAGTGCCATTTCACCGAAACCATCTTTCTTTATTCACTCGCGGGACATGGGCATTAGTGGTAGAGCCAGTATTTACTGCCTGTCACTAGTTCCGGTTGAGAATGTCATTGTGAGCTGCCTTCTGGACCTGCGGCAGTCCATGTGCTATGAGTAGAATGACAATGCCATCAGGGAGGAACTTCCAGGATTTTGACCCAGTGACAGTAAAGGGACAGAGAAAAATTTCCAAGGCAGGACGTTAAGCAACTTGGAGGGGAACTTGCAGACAGTGGTGTTGCCATGTATTTGCTGCCCTTGTCTTTCTAGACACTGCTGGCTGAGAGTTTGGAAAGTGCTATCTCAGTGAATTTCTGCAGCGTATTTTGCAGATGGTACACACTGTCGTGACTGAGCAAGGGCATTGAGAAAATGCAAGAAATTGGCACTCAGCAATTGTGATCATTTCATGGGGTAGGCACAATGGACTGAAATACATCCATCTGAGTTGTAACAACACCGTGAAGGACGGAGCTTTTGTGGATGTGGTGTCAACCAAAAGGGTTGTTTTGACCTGAATCACCTCCTGAAAACATAAGATTAAAATAATGAAACCTGATAATCAGAAAGTCAAGTTACCGAGGAGAGGTTACACAAATTAGGATTATATATTCCGCGGCATTTATATGCTTAAATGGTGTTTTGCTCAAAGTTTCTAAGAAGTGACAAGGATCAGAAAGGGTAGATACAGAGAGATTACTTCAATGGACAGTGGAGTTCAGAACAAGACTGCAACTTACAACCACATCCTCAATGATCGAATTCAGAAGACCCGCAGAGTCGTAGAGTAACAGAGGGTGGAAACAGATCCTTCGGTCCACCTTGTCCATGCCGACCTCTTTTCCTAAATAAATCTAGTCCCATTTGCCAGCATTATGGTCCATATCCCTCTAAATCCTTCCTATTCATGTACCCATCCAGATGCCTTTTAAATATTGTAATTGTACCAGCCCTCACCACTTCCTCTGACAGCTCATTCCATTAACGCACCACCCTCTGTGTGAAAATCGAGCATCAGGAATGTAACCAATATAATCAAAGATCCTTCCCGCTCCACTTATACTCTGTTCCACCCTTTTCCTTCGGGCAAAATATATAAAACTTTGTATAAATGTACAAACAGATTCAAGACCAGCTTCTTCCTTGCTGTTTTCCGACTTTTGAATGGACCTCTTTAATGATAATTAAAATGACTGGCAGTTTCCTTCCCTAAAGGGCATTAGTGAGCCAGATGGGCTGTTCCAACAATGCATTCATGGTCATTATTAGACCCTTAATTCCAGATTTTTTTAAATTCAATTTCTATCTGCCGTGGTGGGATTTGAACCCAGGCTCCCAGAACATTATCTGGGTCTCTGGATTAACAATCCAGCAATAATACCACTTGGCCATCACCTTCCCCCAAATCAGGTATCTACACTATTAACCAACAGACACAGGTAATGCTCTAGGGATGTGGATTCAGGGCAGATGGGAAAAATTGAATTCAAGAAAAAGCTGAAATTGACCATCAAAACTATTGTTGGAAAAAACTAATCTTGTTCTTTGTTTTTATTTCATCCACGGGATGTGGGCATCGCTCGCTGGGCAACATTTATTGCCCATCCCTAGTGGCCGTTGAGAAGGTGTGGTGAGCTGCCTTCTTGGGCCTCTGTAGTTCATTGGCTGTAGGTAGACTCACAGTCCAGTTAGAGAGGGAATTCTAGGATTTTGACCAATTGACACTGAAGGAACTGCAGGATGGTGAGTGGCTCAGCGGGGAACTTGCAGGGGGTGTGGTTCCCATGTATCTGCTGCCCTTGTCCTCCTAGATGGAAGTGGTCGTGGGTTTGGAAGGTGCTGTCAGAGGATCTTTGATGAATTTCTGCAGTGTATCTTGTAGATGGTACACACTGCTGCTGCTGATCATCGGTGGTGGAGGGAGTGGATGTTTGTGGATGTGGTGCCAATCAAGCGGGCTGCTTTGTCCTGGATGGTGTCAAGCTTCTTGAGTGTTGTTGGGGCTGCACCCATCCAGGCAAGTGGGGAGTATTCCATCGCACTCCTGACTTGTGCCTTGTAGATGGTGGACAGGCTTTGGGGAGTCAGGAGGTGAATTACTCGTCACAGTATTCCTAGCTTTTGATGTGTTCTTCTCGAGTCATAGAGTATAGATTCATACAGCATAAAAGCAGACCCTTTGTTTCAACCAGTCCATGCCAAACATAATCCCAGACTAAACTAATCCCACCTGCCTGGTCCTGGCCCATATCCCTCCAAACATTTCTTGTTCATATATTGATCCAAATGTCTTTTAAACGTTGTAATTGTACCCACATCCATCTTGGACATATATCGCCATTCCTTCAGTGTTACTGGATCAAAACCTTGGAATTCCCTCCCTAACTGCACCGTGAGTCTACCTACAGCCAATGAACTGCACAGGTCCATGAAGGCAGCTCATCACCACTTCCTCAGGAAGTTCATTCCACACGCGAACTACCCTCTGTGTGAAAAAAACTTGCCCCACTTTTTTTTTAAATCTCTCTCCTCTCACTTTAAAGATGTGCCTCGTAGTCTTGAAATTCCCCATCCTCAGGAAAAGATTCCACCCTCAGGCGACTGTCTGTGTGGAGTATGCACATTCTCCCTGTGTCTGTGTGGGTTTCCTCCGGGTGCTCCAGTTTCCTCCCACAGTCCAAAGATGTGCAGGTTAGGGTGGATTGTCCATGGGAAATTGCCTCATAGTATCCAGGGATGTGCAGGCTAGGTGGGTTAAGCCATGGGGAATGCTGGGTTATGGGGATAGAGCGGGGGTCTGCGAGGGCCGCTCTCCAAAGGGTCATGGTTGACTTGATAGGCCAAATGGACTCTTACCGCACTGTAGAGATTCTCTGAGCCTACTGACTTCAACGTGCTGGTTTAAATTAGCTGTAACATTGAAAGGGCAACCATCTGAGCACGGTATTGAGAAGAGGCCCAAATACATGATATGACATGACAGGGTAAAATTATGATATTTCTGTCCACTAAAGAGTAAAGATCAACCATTCCATTTCAACATTTCCCCCATAATCACAATAAGACCTGAAGGACCCGGAGGCAAGGGAATTTTTACAAAGATTTGAAACATAACTTCTGTCGGAGGATTGCGATGGTCTATGGAACATCCATGCGGAAATCATTCATTTGGCAGAGAAAGTTTCAGCCGGCAGCGTAAACAGGCTGAGAGAGCAAGACCTGCCAATGCTGGAGTCTGAGATAACACAGTGTGGAGATGGAGGAACACAGCAGGCCAGGCAGCATCAGAGGAGCAGGAAAGTTGACATTTCAGGTAGGGACCCTTCTTCAGAAAATTCTGAACAGGCACAACTAACAATAATGTGGTTCAATTTTAACTGCCATCTGGGTAATTAGGGATGGGCAATAACTCGATTTGGTTTATTTATTGTCACATGTATTTTGTTACAAAATGCAGTGAAAAGTGTTGTATAGTGTCGCCATTCTCTGCCACCATCTTGAAACACAGAAAAAAGAACCAAAACATATTATATTCAGAGAAGAGTTTAGAAAAAGTGTCCAACTTTACAGTCCCTCTTGTTAAGTGCTCCGCCTTGGGCCTGGTGCCCAGGCACAAGTCCCCCTTCGCCACGGCCCGTGCCACTGGATGACAATGGCCCACTCTTCAGCACCATCTCACCTCCAGCATTGCCCTCGCCTCTATGAGTCCTCGCCGCTGTAACCAATGCTGCCAGGTACCCCACCCCGGCCCAAAATCAACTCCACCGCCACCGCTGTGAGTCCACTTTGGGCCCACCCTCGCCACTGCTGAGCCTCGTGCTGGGCCCAAAATCGCCTCCATGAAACTGCGCTGGATGTAGACACCGCGAGGAACCTAAGCTCGCCTCTGACACGGCCATGCTGCTGGGCCCACTCACTGCCGATGCTGTTGCCGATGCTACTGAGCTCTTCACCAAGCGGTAAGTGAAAGAAAACAGAAGAGACAAAGATCGAGAGAAGAGGAAAAGAAGAAGAAATGAAACTTAAAGAAAAGCAGTGAGCCCGAGGCTCAGAGCCCTACTCCACCATCATCTTACTGGACGGACAATTGTAATGCTGGTCTAGCCAGTGACACCCATACTCCATGAAGAAATTTTTTTTTTGAAATGTTGCTCAATTGCATTGAAGAATCATCCAGAGGCAATATGTTCCTGTCATTGTGAGGGGCAAGGCTGATAGGAGTAGGGAAGACTGGATGAGTAAAGATATTGAGGCTCTGGTCAAGAAAAAGGAAGCATATGTCAGGTATAGGCAGCTCGTGAGCCACCATGATTCCTAGTGGTCTTGGGAGTCTTACATCTTACATTTTTGAATCCCTTGAGGACTACAAGGGGAGTAGGAGTATACTTAAGCGGGAAATTGGGAGGGAAGAAAATGGACATGAGATAGCTTTGGCAAATAGGGTTAAGGAGAATCCAAAGAAATTCTGTAAATTCACAAACAACAAAGGAGTGACCAGGACGAGAATAGGGGCCCGTAAAGGTCAACGAGGTCATCAACGTGTGGAACCACGGAGACCGATGAGGTACTAAACGTATATTTTGTGTCGGTATTTACAGTGACGAAAAACACAGAAGCTAGGGAACTCAGAAAAATGAATAGTAATGTCTGAAAAAAGAGTCCACTTTACAGAAGAGGAGATGCTGGAGGCCTTAAAAAACACTAAGGTAGAAAAATCCATGGGACCTGATCAAGTGTATCCTAGGACACTGCGGGAAGCTAGGGAACAAATTGCCAGGCCCCCAGCAAAGATAATTGTACCATCGACAGCCACAGGTGAGGTGTCAGAAGTCTGGAGGGTGACTAATGTTGCGCCATTATTTAAGAAAGGCTGCAAGGAAAAGACAGGGAACTACGCATCAGTGAGCCTGACGTCTGTGGTGGGTAATTTGTTGCAGGGGAATATGATACACAGGTTTTATACGCGTTTTGGATAGACAAGGCCTGATTAGGGATAGTCAGCATGGCTTTGTGCAGGGAAAATTGTGTCTCATGAACTTGATTGAAGAGGTGACTATGAAGAAACATGAAGGCAGAGCAGTAGACATTGTCTACCTGGACTTTAGCAAGCCCTTCGACAAGGTTCCACATGGTAGACTGGTTGGTAAGGTTAGACCACATGGGATTCGCAGAGACCTAGCCAATTGGATACAAAAGTACCTTGATGGTAGGAGACAGATGGTGATGGTAGAGAGTTGTTGTTCGGGCTGGAGGCCTGTGACCAGTGGTGTGCCACAAGAATCAGTGCTGGGTCCACTGTTGTTTGTCATTGATATAAACAATTTGGATGAGAATATAGGAGGTATGGTTAGTAAGTTTGCGGATGACACCAAAATTGGTAGTGTAGTGGACAGCAAAGAAGATTATCTCAGAGTACAATGAGATCTTGATCAGCTGGGTCAATGAGCTGAAGATTGGCAGATGGATTTTAATTGCATTTTGTTAAGACAAACCAGGGCAGGACTTATACAATTAATACAGGGCCCTTGGGAGTGTCGTTGAACAGAGAGACCCGGGGTGCAAATACATAGTTCCTTGAAAGTGGCCTCACAGGTAGACAGGGTGGTGAAGAAGGTAATTGGTGCACATGCCTTCATTGGTCAGAACATTGAACACAGGAGCTGGGATGCCATGTTGTGGCTGTACAAGACAATGGTACTACCTCATGTGGAATACTGTGTTCAGTTTTGGTCGTCCTGCTGTAGAAAGGATGTCATTAAACTGGGAAGGGTGCAAAAAACAGATTTACGAGGATGTTACCAGGACTGGAGGGTTTGAGTTATGATGAGAGGTTGATAGACTGGGACCTTTGCTCCCTGGAGCGTAACAGACTGAGGGGTGACCTTATAAAGGTTTATAAAATCATGACAGGCATAGATAAGGTGAATAGCCAAGATATTTTCCCCAGGGTAGGGGAGTCAGAAACTAAAGGGCATAGATTTAAGGTGAGAGGGGAAAGGGATCTTTTTCACACAGAGGGTGGTTCATGGAACAAACTGCCAGAGGAAATGGTAGAGGTCGGTACAATTATCTTTAAAAGACATTTGGACAGGTACATGAATAGGGAAGGTTTAGAGTTGTATGGGCCAAATGCAGTTAAATGGGACTCGTTCAGTTTGGGAAGGCTGGTCGGCATGGACAAGTAGACCAAAGTGTCCGTTTATGCGCTGTAAGAAACTATGGCTCTATTCAATCTCTATCCTTAAGGGTTCACTGAAGAGTCAGGAGATCATGAAGGAGCAGCACCTGGCATTCTTAAAAGTGAGGTGCCAAGTTGTGAAGCTACAACACTGTACCACTTGGCCAAGTAGCTTAAACAGCAAGTACACAACAGAGACAAGTGATCCCACAAACAATGGATCACACCCAATCTATAGTCCTTTCCCATCCAGGCGTGAATAGTGGCAGTAAATTAAACAACTCACTGGAGGAGGATGCTTCACAAACATCCCCATCCTCAATGATGGAAGAGCCCAGCACATTAGTGCAAAAGATGAGGCTGAAGCTTTCGCAGCAATCTTCAGCCAGAAGTGCCAAGTGGATGATCCATCTCGGCCTCCTCCCATGGTCCCCAGCATCACAGATACCAGTCTTCAGCCAATTCGATTCAATCCACGTGATATCAAGAAATGGCTGGAGGCATTGGATATTGAGTGTATGACCAATGGGGAGTTCCAACCTCAGTATACAGGAAAGCAACCCACACTGACCAAATCCTTAACTTCCAAAGCAAGCAGCCCAACATTCACAAACAAAGCTGTATTAGGACACTATGGAAATGAGCCACCACTCACGGCAACACTCTAGAACTATGCAAGAAAAAGGAAGAGCACCTGTACAATATCTTCACTATGAACAGATATCCCCACAACTTCATCTGCAGGTGCCTACTAAACAGACAACAACAGGAGGACACAGTGCGCCCTATTGCACTGGCCACACTGCCCTACATCAAGAACATATCAGAACTGACGACAAAACTCCTAAGACCACTAGGAATCATGGTGGCCCACAAGCCCACAGCCACGCTACGACAAACACTCAGAAGGAGTAAAGGCCCCATTCCCACAACATGCAGAACCAATGTGGTTTACAAAACACCACGCAACGACTACCACAAACATTACATCGGACAGACAGGAAGGAAACTAGCCATCAGAATACACGAACATCAACTAGCAGCAAAACAGCACGACAAACTTTCGTTAATATCAGCACACTCAGACAATGAAGACCATCAGTTTAATTGGGACAAAGTAACCATAGCAGCCCAAGCCAAACATAGATACGCACGGGAATTCCTAGAGGCATGGTTATCCACCCAAAACGCAATCAACAAACATATAGAATTGGACCCCACATACAAACCGATGCAGATCAAAACCAGAAATAACAGTGCTCACCATAGCGGACCAGACAGTATAAATTCCCAGCGCAGTAGAATAACATCACTTCATCGGAGGCTCCACTGATGATATTACCTAGCATGGTGATGAAACGTCTGAATGAAAACAAGCCAGCTCAGCGAGCAAGTCAACAACACACTGGATACTGCAAAGGCTATGGGCCCTGACAACATTCCAACAGTAATACTGAAGATTTATATTCCAAAACTAACTTACTGTGTGAATTAAGCTATTCTAGTATTGTCACAACACTGGCATCTAGCAAACCATGTGAAAACTTACTAAGGTACATATAGTGCACAAAAAGCAGGACAAATCCAACCCAGCCAATTATCGCCCCATCAGTCTCCCCTCGATCATCAGTAATGTGATGGAAGGTGTCAGTAACAGTGCTATCAGGCAGCACCCACTCAGCAATAACCTGCTCAGTGACACTCAGTTTGGTTTCCACCAGGGCCACTCAGCTCCTGATCTACTTACATCCTTGGTTCACACATGGACAAAACAGCTGAATTCCACAGGTGAGGTGAGAGTGACAGCCCTTAATATCAAGGCCACATTTGACTGAAACTGGCATCAAGAAGCCCTACCAAAACTGGAATCAATGAGAATCGGGGGGAAATGTCTCTCCTGGTTGGAGTCATACCTGGCTCATAGGAAGGTGGTGGTTATCGGAGGTCAATCATCTCGGCTCCAGGACATCTCTGCAGGAGTTCCTCAGGGTAGAGTCCTAGGCCCAACCATCTTCAGCTGCTTCATCAATGACCTTCCCCCAATAGGAACAAATATCATGAAACCAAAACAGAAACTGCTGGCGAAACTCAGCAGATCTGGAAGCATCTGTGGGAAGAAAGCGGACTTAACATTATTCAAATCTGGTGACTCTTCATCAGGACCGACAACAGCTGGGAAAAAGTGGCGTTTATGCTGAAGGTGAGGTTTGGGGGTGTTGGAGGGAGAGGTGAGCAAATAGATGGAGACAGAGCTCAGGGAGACAGAGGTGTAAGACCATAAGACATCAAAGCAGAATTAGGCCACTGGGTCCATCAAATCTGCTCCACCATTTGGTCATGTCTGATTTGTCTCTCAACCCCACCCTCCTGTCTTCCCCCTGTAAATTTTGAAAAGGGTAAGTAGATGAGAGGATTATGGATAGCAGACCAAGGCTTACAAGAAGCTGTATAAGTGATAATGAGAGCTCAAAGTAGGAGGGAATGGATACAATGTCATAACAGGACTGGGTGTGGACCAGGAAAGAACCGTCGGAGGATGGAATCCAGCTCGAAAGTTATTGAACTCGATGTTGAATTCTAGAGTCTGCAGGGTCCCAGGGTGGAAAATGAGATGTTGTACTTCAAGCTTGGCTTCACTGGAGCATTGATTTGATTTTGTTTGCTATATTATTGTCACATGTACCCAGCTGCAGTGAAAAGTTTTGTTTTGCATGCAGTACAGGCAGATCATAATATGCAAAGATCCTAGGGTGAACAGATCAAGAAATGCAAAGCTACGGCTACAAAGCAAGATCAACATTAGATTTGAAAATTGAGAGGTCTATCCAGAAGTCTAATAACAGCAGGGAAGAAGCTGTTCTTGAACCTGCAGCAGCCTGAGGCAGAAATGTTGGTTAAGGAATACTGCGGTTTGTTGAAGTGGCAGGCAACCAGAAGATCCGGGTTGTTTTTACAGGCAGAATGCAGGTGTTTCGCAAAACAGTCACCCAGTCTGCACTTCTTCTCAATGTAGACAAGATCATATTGTGAGCAGCAAGTGCAGTAGGCGAGACTGAGTGAACTGCAGGTAAATCGCTGCTTCAATTTTGTTTCAGATCTCCAGCAGAATTTTATTCTTTGGTTTATTTTAATAAATGTGGTGACTTGCTTCCTTCATATGTGTGTATCTCTGTCTCTCTGTTCCTTTGTTTCACACACATCTCTATTTCTACACCTCTATTCACCTGAGTTTCTGTGTTTCATTTTCCCTGTTAGGTCAAGTTCCTTCATTCTGGTCTCTCTGCGTCCCTAACTCTGTTCCTTTCACATTTTTTTTCTGGTCCTCAGTGTATGACTCATCCTGTCTCTCTCCTCGCATTTGAAGGAATAATATAATTTGAAGGAATCTTGTCTCACTGATTCACTTGTCTCTCTGCCAAAAACTTCTCCATGGAATTTCCCAACTTCTGAAAAATAGAATATGTACAGTCAATTGTGTCCGGTAAGTCACACTGATGCTTTTCTTTTAAGCATTCAGTTCCTGAACAATGTTACAGTGTGAAGCCAAGACTTCTGGGAACATTCTCTTGAAAATCATTGGAGATTGGGACAAACTCTTTAACTTTAGATGTGTGTAAAGCATTTTCCGTTCCCCTGGAGTCTTGTGACAAAATTTCCAGCCAGTCAACCTCATGCAGAGGCTGTTACAAAGAGGAAGTGTTTCACCAGCTGATCACCCTCAGTCAGAGTATTCAACCGAGTACGAACTACAGACTATACCCAAGAAGGTAAGTAATTTCATTCAGCTTTCAACTTCTGGGAGTTTTAAGAACAGTGCAGAAACATGCTGTGCAGATCTGGTCTCCTGTACGGTATCGCTCACATATTTCATTTCCTTCAACCCTGTCTCTGCTTTTGTGTTATGAGTAACTGCATTGGTTAAAAGTGAGCATTTAAATGTATCTAACAGAAGCAGAAGAGCGGACCCAGAGTTAGTGCATATGTCTTTAACATTTTGTTTTATTGGAAGCTACAGATTAATAGATAAAACTGACACTGTGCCACAAACTATAACTGTCAGGTGGCCACAGATAAATGCCACGGGGTGTTCAGGAGAAAGGTCTTTAACTCAAAGAATAGGTGAGATTGCGGAGTTTGGTTCCACAGGGAGTAAAGCTGGAGTTGTTTTCGGCTTACCAGATCTAACATGGGATTGGATGATATAGCTACTACAAAAACTTGGCTGAGGAATGGACAGGACTGGCAGCTCAATGTTCCAGCTTCAGATGTTAAAAGGAACAGAATGGGTCACAAAAGAGGAGAGAGAATGGTGTTTTTGATTAATGAAAACATTACTGCTGTAACTAGAGAAGATAGCTCCACTAAAAAAACCATCGAGTGAAAATATCTTGGTTGAAGTTAGAACTAAGAACAATCACCTTGAATATACTCGAGCGCACACCACCCCCCCACACCTCCCCCCCAAAAGTTAAGAGGGAAACTAAGGAGCAAATATGTACAGAGATCTTTGTAAAAATAATAAGGTTGAAATAGTGGGTGATTTTAATTTTCCAAACATTGACTGGGACTGCCAAAGTGTTAACAATTTAGATGGTGAGGATTTTGTTAAACGTGTTCAAGAAAATTTTCTTTTTTACTATTTAGATGTTCCTACTACAGAAGGGCAAAACTTGACCTTCTTTTGGGAAATAAGGCAAGGCAAGTGACTGAAGTGAACACTTTGGGCTTGGTGATCATAATTCTACCAGTTTTAAAATAGGTATGGAAAAGGATAAGCCTTCCATAAAAGTTAAAGTTTTTCATTGGAGTAAGGTAAATTTTAATGGTATGAGACAAGAACTTTCAAAAGTTGATTAGTGTAGACTGTTCATGGGTAAAACAACGTCAGATGAGTGGGAGGCTTTCAAAAGTGTGATATCAAGAGTTCAGAGTAATTATGTTCTTGTTAGAGTGGGAGGTAAGGCTGGTAGGATTAGGGAACAATGGGTGAATAAAGTTAATGAGGCTCTAGTTGAGACTAAAAAGATTCATACATTAGATATAGGCAACTGGGTTCAAATAAATCTCTTGACCAGTACAGGGAGTATAAGGGCATTCCAAAGAGAGAAATCAGGAAGGCAAAGAGAGAATATGAGATAGCCTTGGCAGATAAGATTAAGGATAATCCAAAGAGATTCTACAAATACATTAAGAGCAAGAGGGTAACTAGAGAGAGATTAGGGCTCCTTAAAGATCAATGAAGTCGGCTTTGTGTCAAACTTCAGGAGATGGGAGAGATAGTAAATGAATATTTTGTGTCAGTTTTTACTGTGGAGAAAGAAATTGAGGCTAGAGAACTCGGAAATAAATATTGATTCTTTAAAAAAGGTCACATTACAGATAAGGAAGTGCTGGAGATCCTTAAAAAATATAAAGGAAGAAGTAGCTGAGAAGATGGATGAGGGCA
Source organism: Ginglymostoma cirratum (assembly GCA_024137785.1). NCBI lineage: Eukaryota > Metazoa > Chordata > Chondrichthyes > Orectolobiformes > Ginglymostomatidae > Ginglymostoma > Ginglymostoma cirratum. The sequence goes on along the minus strand of JAHRHZ010000008.1, from coordinate 7,210,210 downwards.
GAGTGGTGGACATTGTTTACTTGGACTTTCATAAAGCCTTTGACAATGTTCTGTATACTATCCCCATGTGGGATTCAGGGTGAGCTTGCCAATTGAATACAAAATTGTCTTAATAGCGGTAGACAGTTGTGATGGTGGAGGATTGCTTTTCAGAACGGAGACCTGACACCAGCAATGTCCCACAGAGACTAGTGTTGGGTCCACTTTTTTTTGTCATTTATATATATGACTTAAATCACAATATGCAAGGCATGATTAGTAAGTTTACCAATGACACCAAAATTGATAATATAGCGAACAATGAAAAAGGTTATCTTAGATTACAAAGAGACCTTGCTCAATTGGGTCAATGGGCTGAGGAGTGGCAGATGGAGTTTAATTTGGATAAATTGCAAGGTATTGCATTTCGGTAAAACAAACGAGGACAAGACTTATTCAAATAAAAGTAGGGCCTTGGGTAGCGTTGTAGAACAGAGAGACCTAGGGTTTCAGGTACACAATTCTTTGAAGTTTGCATCACATGTGGATAGGTCAGTTAAGAAGGTGTCTGACACTCTTGTCTTCATGGCTCAGACCTTTGCATATAGGAGTTGGGACGTAATGTTAATGTTGTACAGGACATTGGTGAGACCTCTTCTGGAGTACTATGTGCAATTCTGATCGTCTTGTTATCGGAGGGGTGTTATTAAGCAGGAGTGGGTTCAGAAAGGATTACCCAGAATGCTTCTGGGAAAGGAGGGTTTGAGTTATATGGAGAGAATGGATAGGCTGGGACTTGATTCACTCTAGTGTAGGAGGATGAGGGATGACTGTATAGCGGTTAATAAAATCATGAGGGATATAGATAAGGTAAATGGCAGGTATCTTTTCCCTAGTGGGGAGCTTTCAAGACCAGGGACATATTTTTTAAGGTGAGAGAAGAAAGATTTTAAAAAAGACATGAGGGGCAATGTTTCTTTTACACAAAGAGTGGTTCATGTGTGGAATGAACTTCCAGAGGAAATGGTGGATGTGGGTACAATTACAAGGTTTAAAAGACATTTGATTAAGTCCATGAATAGGAAACATTTGAAGGGATATGGGCCAAGTGGAGGCAGGTGGGACTAGTTTCGTTTGGGATTATGGTCGGCATGGACTCGAAGGGTCTATTTCTGTGCTGTACGACTCTACGAATCATCTCTTGTGCCTTGAAGTTATGAATAAGCGCTTTGGCTAAAAGTTAGCATTTAAATTTAGCTAATGAAAGCAGAAGAGTGCACCCAATGTTAGTGCACATGTTTTTGAGATTTTGTTTTAATGTAAGCCACTGATAATAAATAAAATTAACGCTACAAACTGTATCTAAGATGGTATCTGATAAATGCCTCAGGGGGTTCATGAGAAACGTCTTTAACTCAGAGGTGGGAGGAAGGTGGAGTTTAGTTCCATAGCGGGTAAAGCTATTAGTGAGAGAAGGCTGGAAGTCACCATGCCACAGGCGAGGGGAGAGGTTGAGGAGACAAGTCTTTCGCAGCAAACTCAGCTGATACAGAAATTGAACCCACTCCTCAGCCCATTGACCCAATTGAGCAAGATCTTTTTGTAATCTTAGATGTCCTTCTTCATTGTTCACCAATAGCATCAATTTTGGCATCATCGGTGTCAGCAAGCAAGGCACAGCAAGATCCCACCAGCAGGCAGTTAATACGCTCAGATGGATTTGGTTGAGGCGTGGGTGGCAGTTAGGTCACTGGTGGGTTTCCACGGAAGGGCTGGTTGCTCAGCTGGTGATCTTTCATACGGGCAGTAAACTGTTGTAAACACTGCAGAACAGCCAGCATTAAAAACAGAAGTTGCGCATCGATCAGCAAGGGTAAGGATCATTTCAGTGGGGCGTCGGGAGCAGAACCAAAGCCTGAAAAGGGATGTAACTCAGAGATAGCAAGAACTGCAGACGCTAGAGTCAGAGACAATGCAGTGTAGAGCTGGACGAACACAGAGGGCCAGGCAGCATCAGAGCAGGAAAGCTGACGTTTCGGGTTGAGACCCTTCTTCATAAAAGGCCCCGACCTAAAACGTCAACTTTCCTGCTCCTCTGATGCTGCCTGGCCTGCTGTGTTCCTCCAGCTCCACACTGTTATCCCTGAAAAGGGCTGGCTGTGTTTTACATGGCATGATTCCATGAGGGGCATGAAGGGAGGCCACTGTGGGGAACCTCAACACTATGCCAATTATTCCGGGGCGCAGGCAGTGGAAGATCTAAGCAAGTGCACTAAAGGGGAGCCGATACTTTGTCCCGGATTCTGTCCTGCAGGTGCCAGAGTCTGGATAAAAAAAACGTACAATGCTTGGGAGAGATGCGGAGCGAGCCGTTCGCTCATTTCACACGAGCCTGCAAAATCGCGATGTGCCCTTCTGGGTGCAACAACAACTGACGTTTGCATAGAGCCCTTTCGCGACCCCGAATGCCCCAAAAAAGCACTTGACAGCCAATGACCTTCACTATTGGCAGGTAGAAAATGCCAAATTTGACACAGTAAGCTCCCACGGTGACAGTGACCTGATAATCAACTATGGAGAGGGGGTGAGGGAAGGAGTAAACATAGGTCAAGCCATAGAATCCCTACAGTGCAGATAGAGGCCAGTCAACCCATCAAGGGTACACTGACTCTCCGAACAGCATCCCACTGCCATCACCCACCCATAATTCAACATTTCCATGACTAACCCACACTATAAGGAAATTTCCCATGGCCAATCCACCCTAACCTACACATCTTCGGACGGTGAGAGGAAACCGGAGCACCCGGAGGAAACCCATGCAGACACGGGGAGAATGTGCAAACTCCACACAGACAGTCGCCTGAGGGTGGGATTGAACCCAAGCCCCTGGCGCTGTCAGGCAGCAGTGCTAACCACTGAGCCATCGTGCCACCCTCTGGGGAGAGTTACCCTGCCATTCTGCAAAATAGCACCAGGGGATCATTAACAGCCAGATGAACAGGCAGACCACAGTTTAACATTTCAACCGCAAACCAGCCCCACCTACAGTGAGTAATGCAGTGGAGTGTCAACCTTGATTGTAGAGCTTCGGCGCTGGAGTAGAACCTGACTCAGAGAGAGTGTGTTATTTGAGGCTTAAGACAATTGAAGGATAAATGAAAAGCAAAACTTGGGAGCAACATTGCTTCTGTCCTCCTGGTGTCTTCTATTGGATGGAAGCATTTAGTATTTAACTATTAAGAAGGCTAATGAATGTTAGTCTTTACTGCAAGAAGTGGTATTATCGCTGGACTATTAAGCCAGAGACCCCAGATAATGTTCTGGGGACCTGGGGTTCGAATCCCACCACAGCAGATGGTGGAACTTGATTCCAACAAAATAAAGTCTGGAATTAAGAATCAAATGACGACCGTGAAATCATTGCCAATTGTTAGGAAAAACCCACCTGGCTTCCTAATGCCCTTTAGAGGAGGAAATCTGCCATCCTTCCCTGGTCTGGCCTACATGTGACTCCAGACCCACAACAATGTAAAATGTACCCTGGTAATTGGGGACAGGCGATAAATGCTGGCCTATCCAGTGACACCCTGATCCTCTGAATGAATTTAAAAAGAAGATTTGAATATAGGAGGTGCTGCTTCAAGTGTATTCAATTAGGCCGCACTTGCAGTTTTGGTCTCACAGAAAAAAAATTACTGCCACATGGAGAAGTGTATCAAAAGTTTATCAGGCTTGTTACTGGGATGGCCGGACTGTCCTTTGAAGGGAGATTGGACAAACTGGACCAAAATTCTCTAGAGTTTCGAAGAATAAGACACAACCTCATTGAAACCTACAAAATACTTCCAGACAGGAGAGATGTGGATGAGACTGGTGGATCCACAAGTGGTTAAGGTGGTCACGAAGTCATACATCACACACTGGCTAGGGCATTGAATATAAAAGTTGGCAAGTTATTTTACAGCTGTACAAAACTTTAGTTAGGTCACATTTGAAATATTACATGCAGTTCCGGTCACCACACTACCAGAAAGACAAATGCTTTGGAGAGGGTGTAGTGAATGTTGCCTAGTTTGGAGGGTTTTAGTAATGAGGAGAGGTTGGATAAACTCAGATTGTTTTCACTGGAAAGACAGAAGCTGAGAGGTGACCTGATAGAGGTCTACCAAATCATGAGGGGCATAGATAGGGTAGATAGTCAGCTTCTCCCCCCAGAGTGGAAAGGTCAACTACAAGAGGGCACAGGTTCAAGGCGAGAAAGGGAAAGTTTAGGGGAGAAGTACGAGGAAAATTTTTCACACAGAGGGTGGTGTGCCTGGAACACACTGCCAGTGGAGGTGGTGGAAGCAGGCACATTAGCATCATTTAAGGCCTATCTTGATAAACACATGAACAGTAGGTGAACGGGGGACAGAAAACACACATAGGCAGTAAGTACCGCGTGGGCCAAAGGGCATGGCCCTGTGCTATATTGGTTTGTATCAGGACACCTCCGCTGTCCGGAGAATCTAAAAGCAAGGGCACAATTAAAAACATGAAAGGGATGCCACTTAGATCCAGGAAGAGAGAAATTCTTTTACTTAGAGTTATGTATACCTTACCACAGAGGGCTGTGGATGTTCAGTTTGAGTTTGTTTAAGGTAGACATTGATAGATTTCTGGTTATCAGTGGTGTAAAGGGTTTTGGGGATGGGAGTGAGTCAAAGAATTGACGAGTTCAATGAGCCATGATCGTATTGAATGGTGGGAAAGGCTCAATGGACTAAATGGCCTACTCCTGTTTCTAGGATACATATATATCTCTTGGTGTATACGCCTTGACATCGGACAGTACTCCCAAGAAGCAGCCTTGTGGGTAAGGCAGGATTTAATGCTGCATTGGGATAATGAGCCATCATTACTGCCCATCCTTTGGGCAGAGTCCCATTTCAGAGGGTAGTTAAGAGTTGACCACATTGGTGTGGGTGTGGATTCAGGGATAAGTCAGCTCAGGTAAAGATGGTAGATTTCCCTTCAGGGAACTCATGAACCAGGTAGGTTTCTGCGACAATTAACAATGATGACAGCCGCAGATTTAATTGCTTAACTTGAAATTCCAGCCAAACTCAGGGTGGGATTTGAACCCATTACCCCTCAGGGCATCAGCTTGAACTCTGGATTACTAGCCCAGTGACATTAACGTAACACCAACAATGCCCCCTGGTAAACTGGCACAGGTTTAAAGTCTTTTCTGGAAGGAGGAGATGAGGGAAGATTTCTTTATGTCTGGAAGGTGGTAGAGTCTGGAATTCACTGCCTGAAAAGCTGAAAGAGGCAGGAACCCTCACCACATCTGAGATGTCCTTAGATTTCTCCCTAAAGGCCATGGCCTGCAGGGTTACTGAGTGCAGGGAGGTGGGATCAGACTAGGCAGCTCTTTATGGATTCACATGAACATGAACGTGATGAACTGAATGGCCACTGACTGTTGTAACAGGATTGTTACATTGAAGTTGGCACCCCTTAAAATTTTTCTGTTCTTTCATGGCGCAAGGGCATTACTGTCAACGTTAACATTTGCTGCCTATCCCCAATTGCCCTTGAGCAGCTTGTTTAAGAGGGCGGTTAAGACTTAACCTCAATGCCATGGATCTGGAGTCACATGTAGGCCAGACCAGCTAAGGATCGCAGTTTCCTTCCCTAAAGGATGCAGGGAGTTTCGCTATAATATGTGTTCCAGTAATGCGAATTAGCAATAACGCTATTGACAAATCGGGGAATGGTATTTCCGCAACGTGAACTTTGTGTTAGCTACAATGCGATTTCATCGAGTCCACTGGACTTGCTCTTTACGAAAGGAATCGAAGTAGTGCCACTTCACCATCCTTTCCTAATCTGCTTTTTGGGCGTCAAGAATTCATTCAATTTGTTTTTCAAAGTTGTTATTGAATGATTTTCTTTGACCCACAACACTCAAGCTGAAACCTAACCATTGATTCATAAAGCTTTAGCACAACTTCCTTGCCGTAAACTATGTATCTATTTATATTCATACTCTAACACACCTGCCTTTCTCACCGAAAGGCCACTGTCACATACTGACAAGTCACAGTTATTTTCGGCAGCAACTCATTTATCTGCGCTTGTCTTTGACATTAAATACAAATCCTAAACCCTCGCTTGGCTCTCAGATGAAATAAATATACAGCACTCAAAAGTTGATGAGGCCTGTATGCAAAATTTCATGGCCACTGTCTAAGGAGCTTGTACAAAAATACCAGTACTTGTTCTTGAAGTATTAGTTCTCTCTTCTGGAAAGTGTTATTGAGGAAATGTTTGGGCTTAGTTGGTTATGGAGTGGATAAGTTACCAACATTCACTGTCATGTTCTATATGGAGAACAGTCACTTGAGCAAGATTGAGAAAGGTCAATGGTTCCTGTAGAACAGGCTAGGACAGCAGATGGACCATAGGCTGGACTGTGAATATTCACTTCCCAGCCATGGTCATTCTGCAGCTATATCATCTCCATAATGACAGTTAGATCATATCTACTCACTTCAGTTAATGCTGTCATTTCATCTGCCTCACTGCAAATGCAGGGAGTGTTTCAGTGACAGTGGCAGTTAAAGGGATGGATAGGGTTTACAGAGATAGGGAGGTTTAGACCAGCGGTAGAAAGTTTATGAGGCTCGTGGGAATTGAAGGGACCAGTAGAGTTGGGCTTGGAGAGGCTGACAGGTGCTTGAGAATGTTAGAGTTATGGAGGATTGCAAGTGCTCAAGAATGTTCGTGGGAGAGAGAGCTTTGGCAATTGGAACTACTGTAGTTAGAGATATAGTGGGCTGGATTAGATTCCAGAGGAAGGGTGGATGCAGGGAGCAAAAGACACACATATGTGCAACAAGCAGCACGGTGGCTCAGTGGTTAGCACTGCTGCCTCACAGCGCCAGGGACCCAGGTTTAATTCCAGGCTTGGGTGACTGTCTGTGTGCAGTCTGCACATTATCCCCGTGTCTGCGTGGGTTTCCGCCAGGTGCTCCGGTTTCCTCCCACAGTCCAAAGATGTGCAGGTTAGGGTGGATTGGCCTTGCTAAATTGCCCCATACTGTCCAGGAGTGGGTAGCTTAGGTAGGTTATTGGGGGGATGGATCTGGGTGGAATGCTCCAAGGATCGGCATGGACTTGTTGGTCCAAAGGGCCTATTTCCACACTGTAGGGATTACTGTGATTCTATAAGCGAGGGACACACACACACACACGGAGTTTGAGTGTCAAGTGATATTTTTGGTGCTCTGTCCCATAGACCCTCTAGCACAATTTTGTATAATGCATATTGCACCGGAATGCAACTATTGAGTTATAGCAGAAATCCTTGTATCAGTGAACTAGATGGATTTGCTGACAATCGACAACAGTTTCATGATTATCGTTAGACTCTTAATTTCAGACTCTTTAACACTGCAGACATTATTTTCAAATATTCAAAGGGTCAGTGTTTTAAGTGCCTTGAGTGCTTGACATCTGCTATTGACAATTCTGTTGACAGACCCTTTAACCATTGTCAATGAGATTGACAGTTCCAATGGACTTATGGACTTTTTAAGCATCTGTCTATGTTTATCAATCCCAACGTCCCCATTACTTTTCCAAAAAGACAAGGCATCTTTTCCAAAGAGACAGCTTACCTCTTCCAAATAGTATTTGGCCTCCACTAAGTACCAAAATTCAAAAGTGTACCCTACCTCTCTGAATGACTTTGGTAACTGTAGGTCTTCTCCTACCAGGTCTGAAGTACATCATACTGCAGACATGCCACTGGTGGAAAAGCTTTAACTCATCCAGTTGCCTCTGTAAATAGCAAATGCACAATTTAGAACCACCTCTACTTCCAACTCCCTTTGGAAATACCAAGTGCTGTGTTTGGGGACAGTCTGAAATAACTCCACACAGGCCAGTATCTTGTCACCAAGTACCTTTTTTTTTAAACATGGGGAGAGCCCCTGACACTGACCCAACTCCCTCAGACCCAGTTCTCAGAATGAGAAGAACCTCTGAATCTCCTGTTTATATCTGTCAGCCAGGGCTCCCTGATTGGACCAGGTTAACAGCCCCAATCAGGAAACTTCCATTCTATGCAGTCCACCTGGCCAACCTCATTACAATCGCTACACTGACATTCTGGATTCACATCTCCAATGCTATTTTTATGATGCGCAGAAATCCAGGGCGTACTGTCTCCTCCTGATGGCTGGACAATGACTGTTGAAGAGTTACATATTACCACAATGAACATCACTGGCAAATCCATCACTAATTGTCCCTGAGAAGGTGGTGCTGACTTGTTGCACAGGTAGAGCTACAATGTTATTGGTGAACGCCTTCCAGGATTTTGAACTGGTGGAAGGAAAGGAAGGGCATTATATTACCATGCCTGGATAGTGTGTGGCTTAGATGGGAACTTTCAGGTGATGTTGTTCCCACGTATCTGCTGCCCTGCCCTTCCAGATGGTAAAGTTTGCAGTTTTGGAAGGTGTTGTCAAAGGTGTCTTGTAGTTTGAACACACCCTGTTCCCACTGCTCTTCACTGGTAGAGGGAACAGATGTTAAAAGTGCCAGTTAGGTGCTTATCAAGCGACCTGCTTTATCCTGGATGGTGTTGAGCTTTTTCAGTGCTGTTGGAGCTGTGACCAAATAGGTAAGTAAGCAATGTTCCATCACATCCCCGACTTGGGTTTTGTAGATAGGAAACAGGCAACTGGGGAGGTGCGTCCTCGCTGCAGGATTCCCAGCCTTTGACCTGCTCTTATAGAGTCATAAAGTCATACATCATGGAAACGGATCCTTTTGCCCAACCCGTCCACGCTGACTGTAATCCTCTACTAAACCTGCTTGCTGTTGGCCTGTATCCCTCCAAACATTTCTTATTCATGTGCTTATCCAAATGTCTTTTAAACATTGTAACTGTACCCGCATCCACCACTTCCTCTGGAAGTTCCTTCCACACGCAAACCACCCTCATGTCTTTTTTAAATCTCTCTCCTCTCACCTTAAAATTATGCTCCTAATCTGGAAATCCTCCATCCTAGGGAAAAGACACCTGCCATTCATCTTATCCATACCCCTCATGATTTTAGAAACATCTATAAGGTCACCCCTCAACCTCCTACGCTGCAGTGAAAATAGTCCCAACATATCTAGCCTTTCTTTATAACTCAAACCTTCCATACTCGGCAACATCCTGGCAAATCTCTTCTGAACCCTCTCCAGCTTAATAATATCCTTCCTATAACTGGGTGGCCAGCACTGGATGCGGTATTCCAGAAGGGGCCTCACCAACGTCCTGTACAACCTCAACATGACATCCCCAACTCCTATACTCAAAGGACTGAGCAATGAAGGCAAATGTGCCAAGCACCTTCTTAACCACCCTGTCTACATGCGACTCAAGTTTCAAAGAATTATATATACTGCTGCCGTTGTGTTCATATGGCCTGGCCCAGGGCAATTTCTAGTCAATGGAATTGAACTGAATTGAATTGAATAATTTACCATCACTTGCATTTCACAAATAAATACAGTAAAAATTGTAACAGGTTAGGTGTACTTGGCAACCTTTTTGGGTTGACAAGCCCAACGGAAAAGGATCAGTGGAAGATTGTGTGAGACAAAACCTTTGATTGTGTTATTTCAGTAATATAATACGCTGTACAGATAGGAGATAATCTCTTAGAAACAGTGTTAAAAGACAAAGCAAATTACTCTTAACGACATCATGACGCCACAGCTAAAGCCGAGATCTCAGGCAACGGACCAGAAAGAATTGTGGCACACCAATTCAGGAGTAGAACGTGTTAAACAGTAGAGAGTGTCAGAACTGGAATAAACTCAGAGCATTCTTGTTGGACAAATGTCAACTTCCAGTGGGATGATGTCACAGCTTTGCCTCATTCAGTGACCTTCCCTATTTCCTTGGAAGTCAGAGCTCGCAGTGCGTTGTCAGCAGCATGCACCATATCAATTTTAAGTCCTCCTCCACAAACAGACATCACCCTCCAGCAAACATACGTCGATGAGTTATTTGCAGTAAACCTTTGAGAGAAGCTGGTTAAACAGTTCCTCAAAGCCCGCTCCAGAGAATGAAACTTCTCCTGCTCCGTTCAGAGCAACAGAAATGGTAAGAGTACTCTGTTTATGTTAGAAGTGGGGAATGATCCCACAACTTCAAATGCCGCGTAGGGCTGAAGGATCTGTGGAGTTTGGGGTTGTTGGTGTTTCATATTGTAACTGTAATGATCCCTAGTGAATGCACTGCCCCATTTTCCCCACTGAAGAGTTAAAGTCAGAATCCCCTTTGAACCCTGTCCACAAAGGAAAGGTGGTGATGGGGTGTGGATAGAAAACCCCTTGATGGAGTAACTCTTAATCCATTCAATTCTTCCCAGAGTTACCATGAAGGACTCTTGTCCTTAAACACTCCCCCTGGTAACTGAGGTATGGTGTCCCTCAGGTTAAATACAACCAACTCTCTCCCTGCACACTCAGAGCACGGCTTACTGGTCTAGTAAGACAATGGCAACTTTACTTTAATCTAAACCCCTCTCCAGGCAAAGTTTGCCTGTAAATTGCAATCTAGAAGTCATGTCAGGAGGAAGAGAGTAACTGAAGGGGCCAAATGAAATGAAATGAGATGCGAGAAGTTGGATGGAGAGTGCACAAACCAACAGGGCCACATACCTTGTGAAATTTTCAGTAAGCTTCGTTGTTTGGTGTCTATTATCCATTTGATCCTTACTGTGGGGTGATTAATGTCAATCTTAGAAATGCAAGACCCTTCCAGACTAAACTAGAAGATAATTTCTAACTAACCTGTCATGACGCACCTCTGGAGCAGGTGGGACTTGAATTCAGGACTCTTGATTCAGAGACAGGGACACTACCACTGTGCCACAAGAGCCCAAAGGGAAAATTAGAAGGGTGATGTTTTCCATAGCAACTGGCTCAGAGATGTTATGGCACTGTTCTAGAGTAGGTGGGACTTGGACCCAGGTCCATAGGTGAGAGATAGGGACACTACCTCTGTGCCACAGGAGCTCTCAGTAGTTAGCATTTTAATTGCTTTGGCTTTCAATTAAGTAGGCGTCAAGGTGGGTTTATGAATATATGGACCTCAAGGCATTAGTTTGTAGGTCCAGTAACATTAAGAATACGCTACCATTTCTCCCAGGTTAAGACTAAGACTGATTAGATCCAGAGTTGATCAAGAGCAGATGATGCTGATTGGACTTTGGAGTGGTAGCCCCAAACAGGGTGAAATGGTTTATCTCTCCTTCCAGAGAAAGTAGGAACTGCCAATGCTGGAGTCAGAGATAACACAGTGATGAGCTGGAGGAACACAGCAGGCCAGGCAGCATCAGAGGAGCAGGAAAGCTGACGTATCTCTCCTTCCAACTCTGTTTTGGTTTAGCCCCCTCCTTCTCTCCCTACCTCTCCCTCACTTCAGATGGTGTGCTTTGCCCTTAACGGGCTTTGTATGTCAACAGATTGATGGCGAAACATGACTAATTTCCAGGCACAGAGTAAAGGGTGAAAGTTACGGCAGGGGTGATACGGTGATGGGGGGAAACGGAGTTCAGTTGTGTGTTAGAGCACTTCTGCATTGAAAAATAAACGTGGTGGGTGGTGGTGTCTAAACCGAGGGGTCTGTGTTTGTGTCCCGCTTCTTCCAGAAAATTTCCTCAGCAGGCTGTTTTCCTTTTTTTAAAAAAAGGAATTATGAAGTTCCGTGTTTTTCAGACGCTCTTCTGGAGCAGGGGTGTATAATGACGTGCCTGAGCAGTTTGATTTAGAAAATATCTGCTGATGTAAGTGCTGGAATAAAAGCAAGAATTCAAATCTAAAGGATCTCTGGAAAGACGTTAAGAGTGTGTTTGGAGCATAGGTTGAGAAATGGCAGCATTTAAAAAAAAGCTTAATTCTAGTGATAGAGTGGTAGTGCCCCTCCCTCTGGGCTGGAAGGTCTGAGTTCAGATTTCACCTTCTCCAGAGCTGTGCAGTCCTTGTCTGAACAGGTTAATTCAAGGTTTCATAGAAAGAGCTGTAATCCTGTCCAGGCAGCAGGCCAAGAACAGGGTTTGTAATTCCCGACTGCCTGCCTCTTTTCCGTGGCTAACTTTATGCTCAGCTAGAGGGACTACACTGTGTCCACCAACGCTCTCAAAAACTTTATAAAAGAAATATAGTCATAGAGCTGTACAGCATGGAAACAGACCCTTTGGTCCAACTCGTCCATGCTGACCAGATATCCTAAATAAATCTAGGTATAGAGCTAGATGAGCACAGCAGGCCAAGCAGCATCAGAGGAGCAGGAAGGCTGACGTTTCTGGCCTAGAAGGGTCTAGGCCTGAAACATCAGCCTTCCTGCTCCTCTGATGTTGCTTGGCCTGCTGTGTTCATCCAGCTCTATGCCTTGTTATCTCAGATTCTCCAGCATCTGCAGTTCCTACTAGCTCTAAATAAATCTACTCCCATTTCTCAGCATTTGGCCCATATCCCTCCAAACCCTTCCTATTCATGTACCCATCCAGATGTCTTTTAAATGTCACAATTGTACCAGTCTCCACCACTTCCTCTGTCAGCTCATTCCATACACACACCACCCTCTGTGTGTAAAAGTTGCCCCTTAGGTCTCTTTTAAATCTTTCCCCTCTTGCCTTAAAAAAATTGAATTCAAATTCCACTCTCCCCTGTGGTGGGATTCAAACCCAGCTCCACCAGATGATTACTTGGATTACTAGTCCAGTGATAATGGGCACTGGTGTGCACTTTTATTCCATCTGATTCTATTTTCACTTAACTTCTCCCTCTTTGCCTATTCTTGATGTCGTTGTCATGTTGCCCCTGGTGGGCAGCTCGAATAAATTGTTGCTTGTTTTAAGTGGGGGGGGTTGGAACAAAAATAAAAAAACAAACTGTATCCCTGTCCAGATGGTGGGTGGGGAGGAAGTAACAAATCCTGACTCTCTTCGTCCTCCCTGGACTGACCTATCTCCTCCCCACCCCCCCACCTACACTCACCTTTACTGGCTCCATCCCCGCCTCTTTGACCTGTCTGCCTCCTCTCCACCTATCCTCTCCTCTATCCATCCTCTATCCGCACCCCCCCTCCCTATTTATTTCAGAACCCTCTTCCCCTCCCCCATTTCTGATGAAGGGTTTAGGCCCGAAACGTCAAGTTTTCCTGCTCCTATGATGCTGCTTGGCCTGCTGTATTCATCCAGCCCCATGCTTGTTGTCTCGGATTCTCCAGCATCTGCAGTACCTTTTATCTCTTCCTTCTTTGCTCGGACAGTTGTCCATGGGAGCCTCAAAGCTTTCATGGGTAGGTGGGCTTCACAGGGGCTGGACTGCGTTATCTCCATCACTATCGTGTTCTTTGTTTCCTCACCTTTTTGACTGTTGTTCTCGTTCACACTTGTCGATTGGAAGAATTAGTGATGGGTGTTTTTTTAATATTAATGGTGAAAGAACAGAACTGGGCTCCCAGTGGGCAGTATTTGTTATTTGTTATTTGTACAGTGAAGATTGGGTTTATGCAAAACAAGAAGAATTGTGTTCTTTCCCAGCGAGGGTGTGGCTCCCACAGAGAAAGGGCCCATAATGTAAATGTAGAAACTGATGGTAGTAATAAATTATAGATTTACAACCAAACCTTTGCACATCTCTGAAATTTGATTGTTACCTAATTTAACATGTGACTATTGACCTGCTAAACATTTAAGAGGAATAATTTCCATTGCTTTTTATGTACATTAATTACATTAAATACATCAGAGAGATATGCATCTTATACACTAAAAAGGTAAGTGTTGATCTAAGCAATGGCTCTATCAATTGTAGGAAGTAATTCTCCCAAATCCCAAATTATGGTCTGGCCATTTCCACTCACCAGCCAATGAACAACTTGTGTTCTGTGGACAAGATTTAACAGGGAGATTGATCAGAAAGGGAGAGAGAATGAGGGAAGGGAAGATAAAACAATGGTCAAGGGAAGGAGATGGCCATTTCACTGTGAGACAGGGAGATTGTTGAGAAAATCATCTTGAGAAGGTGGTGTTGAGCCACTTTCTTAAAGATGACTGGTTGGTTTGCCGGGCCATTTCACACTCACTAGTTAATCACATTGATTATATTCAAGGCTGAGACAGACAGATTTTTAATCAGGAAGGGAATCAAGGGCTGCGGAGAAAAGGCAGGAAAGTAGAGTTAAGGATTGTCAGATTGGCCATTGAATGATGGAGCAGACTTAATGGACCGAATGGCCTATCCTGCTGCTTGTGATCCTAAAATAACTGTACTAGCACAACCCCTCGTAAGCTTCTTTCAGCTGTTGGCTTCTTCCCTCAAACCCTCATTACTACTGAAAGTGGATTTATTTCCAGTAAATGAGGACTTCATCCATTTTCTCCTTTGGGTTACATCTCGCCCTGTTTTGCGTGCGGTTGGTTGGGTCGGAGGTTAGTTAGCTTGGGTGGCTTCCTAACAATGCAGCAACAGCACTGGTTCGATTCCAACATCAGCTGAGGTTACCATGAATGTCCTACCTTTTGGACCTCACCCCTTGCTTGAGGTGCGGTGACCCTCATGTTGGAATCACCAACAGTTGTGAGTCTATCTCTTTAATGAGAGAGCGACCCTATGATCTTCTGGGACTTGGGCTATGACTACAGTTGTAGAGTTAGGCAGTCAAAGCCCCTTTCTTCTTGGACTAGGAATTGTCAGTTCCATAACCCTCCCAATTGTTGCACATTCAGTACAGGCAAGTCCCCTTGGAGTTTCAGTGCCTGAATTCCTTTAGCAAGACAACAGCTCATTAGCATTTTAACGTTTTAAAATCTAGAAGGGAGACAAAACGTTTGCGTGAAATCCAGTCAGCTCAGCGAGCCAATCCAATCAGAATTTTGTTACCCGAGAGGATGACCCAGGAAAGTCTGCCCCAGCTGTGTTTGGCTGATCTCATGCATGGGGTCAGTTGGCTGGATGGCTCGCTTTGTAATGCAGACTGATGCCAAGAGCCAGGGTTCAATTCCTGTGCCACTCCAGCTCAGGTTATCATGAAGGACTTTACTTTCCAACCTCTCCCCTCGCCTGAGGCTTGGTGACCCTCACATTAAGCCATCACCGGTCATCCCTCTCAAATGAGAAAGCAGTTTGAAAGGCATTTTTTTTTTCCTTCCTTTATTCATTCACAGGATAATGGTGTCCCTGGCTGGGCAGCATTTATTTCTCATCCCTAACTGCCCACAGAGTCAACCATATTGTCGTGGGTCTGAAGTCACATGTAAACCAGACCAAGTAAGGATGGCAATTAACTTCCCTGAAGGGCATTAGTGAACCAGATGGGTTTTTCAAACAAGCAGCAATGGATTCAGCGTCATCATTAAATTCTTAATTCCAGATATTTATTGGATTCAAATTCCACCATCTGCCATGGCGGGATTTGAACCTGAGTCCCCAGGGTGTTACCCAGGTTTCTGGATTAACAATACCACGAGGCCATTGCCTCTCCTGACCAAATCAACAGGTTTCCTGTCAGATCTGAGATCGGTCTGTATATCGCCTCAGGCTTTTCAGTTCAGTTAGGGAATGGATAACAAACGGTGCTCTCTCAGAAATCATTTTAAGATGGTGGTTTGACCTAATGGAATAAATAACAAAAAACTCCCACATTTAGGTGATTTGGATATTCATATCATTGTTTTCCATGTGTTTGCACAGTCTCACAGTGTCAGGAGTGTGTGTACACTTTGAGGTGAAGCCAGAAGGAGATTACCAATTAGAAGTCTGGGAGGTCCCTGTGTCATTGCCGATGATTCATCAATGCATGTACATATCCCCTTATTTGCATAACCAATGCAGCTTGAATTTAGAAAGGTCAATACAGCACAGGGAAACCTGACTTATACTCATTTGTTTACCAGAGTTTTGAATAGCTGAACTTTGTACTTAGTCCCAGCAAACAGCAACATGGCTTAGCCCTATCACTATCTAACGTTAAAAACCAAAAGAACTGCGGATGCTGTAAATCAGGAACAAAAACAGAGGTTGCTGGAAAAGCTCAGCAGGTCTGGCAGCACCTGTGAAGAAAAAACTCAGAGTTAACCTTTCGAGTCTGGTGACCCTTCCTCAGAACTGTTCCGAGGAAGGGTCACCGGACCCGAAACATTAACTCTGATTTTCTTTTTCTTCACAGATGCTGACAGACCTGCTGAGCTTTTCCAGCAACCTCTGTTTTTGTCACTATCTAACATTAATGCTATCACAACCACTCTTTCTAGCCTTCCCGACCTATCCCAAATGTGATCCATAACCAACTGTTGGGAGGTATATTTTCTCCGTTCTGTTATTAGCAGAAACGGGAGAATTAAAAAGTGGGTCCATTTTAAGCCTTCATAAGACCTTTACCATTATAGAATGAATAATATTATTTGAATTACAAGCTCAGAATAGACGAGAGCAAAGAGTAGTTAAAGCAATTTAAAGTCTCGGATTTATATCAAGCCTTTCATGACATTACAACCTTCTGAAGTGATTCGTAACAAATTAAAAACTTTTTTTTAAACTTCAATGACTGCGATAATGTGGGAAACAAGGCCAAAGATCCATAAGACCATAAGCAGAAGTAGGTTAGACAGCCTATGAGTCTGTTTCACCATTCAATGAGATCATGGCTAATGAGATCCTTCTCAACTTCACTTTACTGTATTTTCCCATGAACCCTTGATTCCCTTCCTGATTAAAAATCTGCCTGAGCCTTGAACATACTTAATGACCCAAACTTGACAGCTCTCTGTGATAAAGAATTGCTCAGACTCACTTCCCCGCTGAGAGAAGAAATTCCTCCTCCTCACTGTCTCAAATGAGTGACCCTGTCATTCTGAGATTATGCCCTCTGATCCCAGACCCTCCCACAAGAAGAAATAGCTGTCAAGTTGCCTGGGAATCTTAATTATGTCGATAAGATGACCTCCCATTCTTCTAAATTCCAATGAGTACAGGCCCAACGTAATCCATCTCTCCTCATAAGGTAACTGGTACCAGCCTTCTTCTAATACCAGTATACACTTTCCTGAAATAAGGGGCCCAAAAACTGTTCACAGTATTATAGCTGTCGTTCCTCAGAAGGAACAACTGGATGTTGGTCAGATAATCTACATTTGTGGTGTTTATTGAGGGTTGCATGTTGGCCAAGACACTGGTGGTAACTGCTTGGCCTTCTTCCAATATAGGCACCCCCCACATTATGTAGTCACGTTGCTTGATTTTGCCTGAAAGACAGCACCCAGGACCGTGTGACACTTCACCCGGTTAACCGTCAATGTTGACTCCTCACACAACTTTGAGTTTGATTTGAACCCGCAATGCTCTGAATCAGAGGTAACAGTGCAGTCCTCTGAACCACAGTGAACATGAGAGATGCATAAGTCAATGGTCAGAGGGGTAGGTCAACGCAAACTCTCCAGAGACAAATACGGCGTGCCCCTTCATCAATCCGAGAACAGAAATGTGACGCTATTACCTTTGGGGGAAGAAATTTCCCTAAATACCCATAAGCATCAACTCCAGATTTATGTCAAGTTTCCTTCACAGATGCGTTGTGCCTTGAGTCAAACTAACATACAGGCTCACCATAAGATAACTGAATTAATCCCTATTTACACATTGCCCAATGAGAGGACAACAGAGCAATATGTTCAGACCTGGCAATATATTACAACGATATGACAAAAATGGCAAGATCTTGCAGTGGTTGCAACAAGTCCAAAGATGTGCAGGTTAGGGTGGATTGGCCATGCTAAATTGCCCATAGTGCCCAGGGAGGTGTAGATTATGTGGGTTATAGGGGAATGGGTCTGGGTGGGATTCTCCAAGGGTCACTGTGGTCGTGTTGGGCCGAAGGACCTGTTTCTACACTGTAGGGATTCTATGATTCTATGAATGTCAGCCAGGCGAACATCATAGAATGTGAGTTCCCTGAATGGCCCAGGTTGACAGCCCCAATCAGGGAGCCCTGGCTGACAGATATAACCAGGCGTATTGGGGTTCTGCTCGCTGTAGGAGGTAAGTGTCACGGACAACGCACGTGTAAACACAGGGTGACGTAGAGACAGGATAGCAGCCTCCCTAGAGTTATTTCGATCTAGCCATGTGAGTAATGGTAAATCCTCAACAAATGGTAAAGAGGAGTATTGGGTGATGTGGTCATGTCATGTGATTTTACCTGAAAGATGGCACCTTGGACCCATCGCCTGATGGGCCGTCAACTTTGACGTCTTCTGAAAAATATTAGGGGGCCAGAGTCCTGCTGAAGAAATGGAGTAAAGTGCAGGAACAAGACATTCAGCCCCTCAAGACTCTCCTGCTATAGATTTACTTCAAGGCAGATTCGGAACTTAATCCCATCTAGCTGCTTTGGTCCCGTAGCATCTTAAAGCCTAACATGACAGAAAGCATTTTAGGTGTAAAACAAGGTAACATAGAATTCGGCAAGATGACAAATGATCTGTAGAAAATGCCAGAAAGATCCCATGGCGCTATTTCAAGGATGAGAAGGACAGATGTTCCTAGTGTCTTGGTCTACTTATCTTTCAACCAACATGGTAAAGCACATTATTAGGCCATTATCACATCATTGCTTTGGAGAACTTCTACACCCAATTTGCGCCATTGCATTTCCTACATCGCAACATATTACTTTTCACTGAAGTATGCTGAAATAATCAGGTGGGATCAAAAGCACTGCCTAAAGTCAACAACTTCCTTTTAATGAGCGAAGAGAGCAGGGGACCAGGCTGAAAGATCTAAACAGCCAATCCCAGCTCCTGCATCTGGATTGGCAAATTGCCACAGGGCTATCTGTTATCTCTGCTGTTATCTATCCATCCATTACACCCACAACCATGGACTTCCGCAAGATGACAAGGCATTCATCAAGAAACACCGCAGCGAACGTTCTATATTTTATCAAGGCTTGACGTCTGCTCATTTTCAAGGGACCTGACCTTGCACTGCAAACTTATCTCTCACCACTTGCCTCAAACTGCTCTTTGAGAGATTAATTGCTATTGTTAATTTGGACAAAGTTATTTCAAACCCCTTCAGGAGTGTTCATGTGAGTTCAGATAAACACGGCAACTGTTCGCCCCATTGTCATGGTTTGTTTAACACTTTCGAGGAGATTTGTTTTATTTCGAGATATTATTACATGCACGTGAATATGGATATCTATCTATACTCTCCAACTGAGAACAAAACATGAATACACCTAGATGGAGCCTAAATATACACTGTATGTATGTGAGTGTTTATATTCACTTATGAGTAGACATGCATCTCATACCATGGCCCTAGGGGACAGCTCTCTCTCATTATAGAGAGATAACTGGGGGGAGCTTTAACCTGAGGTTCACCACATCTTTCAAAGGAGCACCCTCCGTGATAACTTTAGCCAGTGCAGGAATCAAACCCATACAGACGGCATCACACTGCGTTGCAAACCAGCTGAGTCTCAAAAAGATCAGCCATGATCTTATTAAATGGTGGGGCAGGCTTGAGGGGCCAGATGGCCTACTCCTGCTCCTAGTTCTTATGTTCTTATGTTAACTAAGCTAACCAAGATACCAAGGTGTAACGCTGGATGAACACAGCAGGCCAAGCAGCATCAGAGGAGAAGGAAAGCTGACATTTCAGGTCTGGACCCTTCTTCACACTCTGCTGTGTTCATCCAGCTCTACGCCTTGGTATCTCAGATTGTCCAACATCGGCAGTTCCTACTATCCCTAACTAAGCTAACCAACCTTTTTGGATACAGGAAGATAGATAAATGGCAAGACTGACACCCTTACAAAGGTACATATGTCCACACTTGTTTTACACACACATATGCTTACAAAACCATACACAGGCAGGGGCAATGGTAAGCCCACACACATGTGCAGACGAATATACCACATGCACACTCATATCACACACTCATGCACACAAACACTCATATATTTACACGTACTCACATACACACACACATACACAAACACATATAGACAGACAGACACACACACACACGCTCACATACACAAACACATACAGACACACACA